>CM070655.1:27731336-28107570 GCA_036346575.1 Dendrocalamus sinicus | reverse complement strand
CGAATCCTCAGCTGGATCTTCCCGAGCCAAGCCAGGAGGTTATGCCGGGCGCCATCCGCTCGTCGGGGCTGGCTGCGAACTTCCACCAGCGGATGCAGGGCGCGCGGGAAGGTGCGGCGGAAATCGCCGTGCGAGCGAGCGTTGCATGGGGAGGACCTCCTCGGAGTGGCTTGAAGGGTCATGGCGCGCAAGTGGCGTCAATGTGCGGGCTCGTCCCACCACGCCAAGGCTGAGCGGTTGGTCGGGTGGTCTTAGGGGTGATGTCTTGGTTCTTACGCATGTGACCATGTAACCCCTGCGCTTTCGCAATGGAACCAAGTAGTACTTTATGCTTGGTGTTACACATCATTTGGGCGTGAAGGGCAGTGTATGCATCGTTTGTGCTCGTGGAGGCGGCGGCGTGTGGATGCCAATCTCGGCGCTATCGTCCTTTATAATCTGGAGACTTCGCGGCGTGCGAGCTAGGCTCGGCCTTCGTCTTATTTATAGTCGTGGACTGTGCGTGCGAGCTAGGCTCGGCGCTACAACTTCTTTATAGTCAGGAGACTCGCGGCGTGCGGCTGGGCTCGGCGCTCGTCTTATTTAGAGTCAGTGGACTGTGCGTGCGGAGCTAGGCTCGGCCTTCGTCTTCTTTATAGTCGGAGACTCGCGCGTCCGGAGCTGAGGCTCGGCCTACGTCTTATTTAGAGTCCGTGGACTGTGCGTGCGGGCTGGGCTCGGCGCTCGTCTTCTTTATAGTCAGGAGACTCGCGCGTGCGGAACTGGGCTCGGCGCTTCGTCTTATTTAGAGTCAGTGGACTGTGCGTGCGAGCTAGGCTCAACGCTCGTCTTCTTTATACTCCGTGAGTGCGCGAAGGCATCCCCGCTGCGTCTTATTTATACTCCGTGGAGTGCGTGCGGAGCTAGGCTCGGCCTTCGTCTTATTTAAGTCAGTGGACTGTGCGTGCGAGCTAGGCTCGGCGCTCACGTCTTCTTTATAGTCGGAGACTCGCGCGTGCGAGCTAGGCTCGGCGCTTCACGTCTTATTGAAGTCCGTGGACTGTGCGTGCGAGCTAGGCTCGGCCTTCGTCTTCTTTATAGTCAGGAGACTCGGCGTGCGAGCTGGGCTCGGCGCTACGTCTTGTTTAGAGTCGTGGACTGTTGCGTGCGGCTTAAGCGCGGACGGGGATGCTCTTGGAACAGCAACCTTTATTGAACTCCCGTTTGCAGGCGAGCATCGCTAATCAACGGGCGGTGGCCTCGCCTCTTGTCTTGCTTCTAGGCGTAGTATCGCGCAACTTTGTCCGCGTTCCATGTGTGCGGAAGGCTTGTCCTTCAAGCGTGGCGGCGGCACGCCCCTCTTGGCAATGCCTCGTTACGATGTGCGGGCCCTCCCATGGATTCCAACTTGCAGGCGGTTTGCGGCGCTACTGCGAGGCGAGGTCCCGGGCTTGAACCCTGCGGGCATATAAGCGGTCTGATGCGCATTATGCGCCCAGCGTACTTCTCGGCGTGGTGGGCTGCGTCTGCTCGTATCCGTCGAGGAGGTCCAGGGACACAGCGCTCCTCTTGGGTGCTTGGGCGAGAACCCATGCCGGCCGGCCTTAATTTCTTTGGGCGTCATTGCTTCGTCGCGAGAAGAGCTTGAGCAGCGTAAATCCGTTGTGCGGCGACCACAAAATCTTTGTGAAGCTCTTACGGCCACTTGCCCTTGGCAATCCCACTAGGCGCTTTTGATGGCGGCGAGATGGCGCCATTCGCGGTTCGACCGCCCGTTGGATTTGGGGATGCCCTACAGAGGCGAATCGGAGGGTGATGCCCATCATCCTGATAATCCTTGAAGAGCGGCGTCGAGCGCGAGGCCATTGTCGGCCGTGAGCTCGAGGTACCAGGCGACATATGATGTTTTGCCATAGGAGCGTGTATGGCGCGAAGTTACTTTGGCGGGCGATGCGCCTCGGCCACGGAGAAATACTCGGTAGCGACCACCACGACCGGAGGTCCCACGGGCTCGGGCAAGTGGTCCTACTATGCCGAGACCCCAAGCGCCCGATGGCGGTCGGGGATTGGGTTGAGGCTTGTCGGGGCTGCGGATGATCACGCGCCATCCATTGGCACCCTTAGCGCCGGCGGACGAGGTCTGGCGTCGGTGATGGCGATCGGCCAGATGAAGCCTGTCGAACACCTTGCTGACTAATGACCTCGGCGCCGGTGGGATCGCATACGCGCGTGGATTTCCGTCGAGAGTTCCTTTCCTTCCTCCATCGAGCGGCGGCGCGGGCGCGCGCGAGCGCCCTTCTTGTAAAGCGTCCTTCAAACACTGGAAGGACCGTGCGCGGTGCTGCAATCGTCGCAGCTCGGCGGGTCGCCGGCCAGCGAGCCTTGTAAAAATTTGAAAATGGGCTCCGCCAATCTCTGGCGATCAATGCGGTGGACAAGCGCGCGTCTGGTTATCTGCCACGATGGCGCCTTGCTAACACCTCGTAGAATGCCCCCTCAGAGGCGGTTGTTGGTATTGCTGCCTTGGCGAGGGCATCGCTTTGCTCATTCTCGCTCGAGGATGGCCTTGCGGTGACACCCAAAAGTGCCTTTCCCTCACCCGTCTGTCGCGGTGCTTGGCCAGCTCAGGGTCCTTGGCGATATGACTTGTCCACATGGCGGCCACCAGCGCAGTCAGTGCGGACCAACACCGTCTTGCGCGGCTGCCTTGAGCCGCCGGGCCAAAGAGTAGCGCCTCGTGTTGGCCGTGTTGTTGGTGGCGGGGAAGGCAAGGCGCGCAGAAGTACAAGCGCTGTCCCTCGAGCGTGGCGATCACGCCCCACGCCGCTGCCGGCGATCTTTGTAAGCTCCGTCGATTATAGCGTCGAGCGGGGTCATCGTCGCTGGCGGTTGGGCGGTGGGGTCCGATCGGCGAGAAATCCGCGAGACTTGGGATTTAATTGCCGTTCGCGAAGCATCGTCAAGGAGAAGGAAGCGAGCTCGGCCCATTTACCGTCGCCACTGTGGACTCCTTGTTGTGTAGCATCTCGGCGGGGGGAATGAGGAAGGCACGGTGATCGGGTGAGCGGAAAATAATCTTTGAAGCTTAGGAGGTCATGACCGGTAGCGTGGCGAGCTTCTCGGCTCCGTGTATCTTGTCTTGGCGCCTTGAAGGGCCGGAGACAAAGTAGGCGGGCCGCTGCATGGCGCCTTCCTCTAAAACGAGGGCGGCGCGCGGCCGCGCGGCGCGCGCCGAGTAGAGCGGGGAGAGCCTCTGGTCTTTGGGGTGACCCAGTGGGAGGCTTGCGAGTCTTTGCCAGAGCTCGTTGAAGGCCTTTGCGCGGTCCCCATCCCAATGAAACCCCTCGCACCCCGCGAGTGTCTTGAAAAATGGCGGGCCCGCTCGTCGCCACGGGCGAGAGCGGCTTATCTTGCCATGCGGCCGCCGACCTCTGGACCTCCTCGGTGTCTTGGCGGCTCCATACCGAATAAGCGTCCACTTTGTCGGGTTACGCTTTGGATGCCCGTCGGACACAGAAGCAGGAGTTTGCACTTTGTACCCGAAGACACATTTGTCGGGGTTGAGCTTGATGCCGCCTTGGGAGGTTGTGAAGGTCTCTGGAGGTCCGGCCGTGTAGAGCAAGTTCTTGAGTTTTGACCACCACGTCATCGGCGTATGCCGACGTTCCTCGAGTGGCGGCGGGGCAATGGTGGCGAGGCGGGTGAAGGTGGCGCTGCGTTCTTCATGCCAAAGGGCATTACGACAAGCGAGCGTCCCAAGTGGTGTGATGGCTGGTCTTCTCCTCGTCGTCTTGACCATGTATACGGTGGTAGCGAATAGGCGTCGGAAACTCATGAGTTCGCACCAGCGATGGCGTCAACGGTGATCGATGCGTGGCAAGGATAGTTGTCCTTGAGCACGCCTTGTTGAGTGCCGTGAAGTCGATGCACATGCGCGAGCCCGCTAGCCTTTTGACTAGCCGGGTTAGCGAGCCATTCGGATGGTGGACCTCGCGGATGACCCGGCGCGAAAAGCTTTGCCACCTCGCTTTGGCGCTGCTGCCGATCCATCGACATCGGCGGAGCCTCTGTTTGGCCAGCAGCAGCATGGGCGAACCGCCAAGCGATCTTTGGATTACGCGCGATCCACGCCCTTGATGTCCTCGGGGACCATGCGAAACATCCCACGTTGTTACGAAGCACCGGGCAGCTCCCGTTCGACCCGGTGGAAGCCCTCGCCGATGGAGACAAAGCGCCCCTCTCTGGGCGGCACCTTCTTGCGCCGCCGCCGGGCGAGGCTTGGCGTCCACCGGGCGGAGGGCCCAGCACTGGCGCGCGGAGAGGGCATGCAGCTGGCGTGCGAGGCGGCTCTGCGCCTTAGCCCGTCTTGCGAGTCTGATCGCGAAGATGGTGATGACACCCTCGGGCAGGAGCTTTACACACAAGAAGGCGTGGTGCGGGATTGCCTCGAAAGAGTTGATGGCGGGTCGCGGTATGGCGTTGTAGGGGTGCTGGATATCTCTGACGTCAAAGGTGACATGCTCGGTCGGATGTTACCTTTGTTGCCCTCTGACGGAAGGTGACGGGGAAGGAAGCGTGCCCAGGGGCGGCGGTTGACCGAAGCCTTGAAGTGGAGCTCCGGCTGCTCGGTGGCCGGAGGATTGCCATGCGGTCGGCGTCTGCGAATAAGATGTTGCGAGCTTCCCGTCGACAGGGCGCGCTTGACTTTGCGGCATGCTATGTGGGCTGGATGACTAGAGGTCTTGGTGGGGTACTCCACGCCTAAGCGTCGTTCAAGTCGAAGGTGATCTTTGCGGGCGGCATCCACATCTGCGGTGCTCCCGGGGTTTTGAGGAAGAGCCTCGGTGATGATGTTGGCAGGTGCGATCTTGCGCCCTCGGCTGCGGTGGCCAGCGTGGGGCCATCCTTGGGTGCCCGCATGGGCCGGCGGGGCGAGAAGGCGGAGGCAGAGACCGGCTGTCACCCTCGCGGCTCCATCACCGCGATGCATGCCCTTGTGTAATGATCGCGTGGGCGTGTACCTCGCACCACTTACCATAGCGCGGGAGCTCTGCTCTGCGCGAGGTTGCTGGGGTAGTCAACTCCACCCTCAGACCCTCGGGCTCCCCTTCGTGGCGGGGTCGGGTCCTGCAGTGCTCTTGGTGGCGGGGCGTGATGGGCGTCTGCGGCCGGCGGCGGCGCGAGGTTTGGGCCCACATCGCGGCGATCCTTCACGTGCTCCGTCCTCACCGCCTCGGGAGAGGCTGCCTCGAGGCTCGGCACGGCCGGCCGAGGAGGCCACCGCCCGACCTCGCGCGGGGCGCTCCTGCGGCGAGGGCGAGGGCGATGATGCTGCGTCTCGCGCATCCTCCTCGCCGCAGCGTACTCGTCCATTTTGTCGAAGAGCTTGGCCACTGTCGTAATTGGCCTCCAGCGCGTTGTATTCGGCCATCGGCGGCGAAGCCACCGTGGCTGCCTTATGCAGCGGTGATTTCATTAACATCATGTACACAGCTTCAAATTTTGGCGGCGCTTGAAGTAGTCGGCGTCTCAGGGTCCTTGCTTCACGGCGAAGAGTTGGTCGCATCGATTCGCTCGAGATGATACCCTTGAAATTTGGATCGAAGCGGTCGGCGGGCTGTTCCCACGCATAGATGGGCGGGCTCTATGGTAAAAACAAGAGATCCCTTCGCCCGTGGTGTCGTCTCGCTCGCGGCCTCGTCAGCGGTTTCATACACATGCGCCACGAACTCACGAGGATGCGTGTCGCCTTTATCACGAGCCGATGGCGCTAGGGAACAAGTCTTGGGCCATGCGCTGCTGCAGCCCAGCCGAGGCGGGGACTCGGATCCCTGCGTCGCGGCGCGCGGGCTGGAGAGCAGGGAGCTGCGGCTATCCGCCCTTTCGGCTGCGGGCTCGGGCAGCGATTCTGGCTGGCCGGGTGACTCCGAGCCTCTTGTATATCTCGGCGGCTCGCGAAGGGCTGACTCCGGCCCCGGAGCGCGTTGAGGGCCGCGCGGCGCTTTCCATCCCGGTGTGGTGGCGGCGGCGGGTCGGCGTCGGCGAGTCGGTTGTCGCCGCACCGTGTCGGCGTCTTGGACGCGGGTCCGTCCTCATAACGCCAGCGGTGGGGTTGATCGTCGTGGTGCTGGTAGCGAGTTGGCGCCCACGCCGACCTTGGCGTCTTGGCGCGCTGATGCATCGCCACCCGCGTCGCCGCCGTGCCGGCGCGAGCCACAGTACTCTGCGGCGCTCTGGCGGCCGCCTTCTTTCCTCGCGCTGGCGAGAAGCTTTCGGTGCCATCTTTTCTTGGTCTTGAGCTTGTCTTCGTCCTCCCCACGGGCGGCGCCAAGCTGTGTGGCTGACTGCAGCAAACAGAGAGAAGTGGTAGTGAAGTGATGAAGATAAGTGTAATGGCCTTGGCCTCTCCCCATAGCTTACTCGCATATATATACTCATGGGAGTGCTTTTACGATTATACCCTTACATCGGTCATCCCCTCAGAGCGGTTATGTCATTACACAAGGCCTATGCAGGGCCTTATAGTCTTCTCAAGTGCTGCTTTGGGTTTAGGTGGGGCCACCCCTACGGCAGAGCCTCTCATGGTGAAGGGCTTCACGGGGGGCGAAGCCATGTCGTCGAGTCTTTGGCCCCCTCCGTCCCTGCGGCCGTGAATTACTCAAGCTTGTGGTTGAGGAACTGAAGCTTGCGCCACAAATGAACACGCGCGCTCAGTCCCTACCCTTGAGCGGGTGGCGGCGGGCCGCTAGTCGAAGGAGGCGCGCGCTCCGTCCCCTACCCTTGAGCGGGTGGCGGCGGGCGCGCTTAGTCGAGAAGACGCGCGCGCCGTCCCCTACCCTTGAGCGGGTGGCGGCGGCGCGCCTGGTCAGCAGCGACGCGCGCTCCGCCCCTACCCTTGAGCGGGTGAGCGGGAAGCGGCGCCTAGTCGAGCGCGCAGCGCGCTCCGTCCCTACCCTTGAGCGGGTGGCGGCGGCCGCGCCTGGTCAGCGAGCGCGCGGCGCTCCGTCCCCTACCGCCGAATGGGTGGCGGCGCGCGCCTGGTCGGCGACGCGCGCTCGTCCCCTACCCCGAGCGGGTGGCGGCGGCCGCCTGGTCGAAGGAGACGCGCCTCCGTCCCCTACCAGCCGAGCGGGTGGGCGGCCGCGCCTGGTCAGCGGACACCGCGCGCTCGTCCCTACCCCTTGAGCGGGTGGTGGCGGCGGCGCCTAGTCGAAGGAGGCAGCGCGCTCGTCCCCTACCGCCGAGCGGGTGGCGCGGCGCGCCTGGTCAGCGACGCGCGCTCCGTCCCCTACCCTTGAGCGGGTGGCGCGGCCGCGCCTGGTCGAAGTGAGCGCGCGCGCTCCGTCCCTACCCTTGAGCGGGTGGCGCGGCCGCGCCTTGTCGAGCAGGAGCGCTCCTTTAATGTTGAGCTCCTTTCTATTTCAGCAACTTGGTCATGATCAACTTAGTCTCTTCTCAAACTTCTTTCCTTTTAAAACTTTCAACTTGTATTTTGATGCGGGTTGTCAACATATTCATCAAGGAGGATGTTGTGAGACCCTGTGGAGGCCCTTTCTATGTTGTGATGAATATTTGATAGCATTTAGGACTAATTGGTAAAGGTTTGAGAGTTGCTGAAATTCGCAAAGTTGAGTTTTGAATTTTAGCTAGGGTGCATGGGATGCTATAATGCATATTTTCACTAATGATGGTCAAGTGCGTGGCATTTGTGCCAAGGAAATGATTTCTTCATCTTTGTTGACTACTGGTTGACTTAATGGCATGGATGATCATCGACGTGGGATCAGGAGAAAACTTGGAGAGCTTGACATCCAGAACGATCATGGAGGTCAAAGAGATCATCGGGAATTAAGTCCGTTCATAAAGATGGAGTTTTCATGAAGATGGCACGAGATGGGTCCACATGGCAATTCGGGGTGGCTTGGTAGTGTCAAGTGTTAGTGAGCTGCTCAGGGTGTTCTATCGGATCCGAACAGCGACTCAGAAACCTCTCGTAAATCGCACTAGTCCACGAAAAGCTAGTGCACAGTGGAACAAAGATACATATCGAGCACAAATGACCAATAATATCAAATAAAAAGTGCGGTCTTATGGCCAAGTCTTACATTAGGATCATAGATAACACAAATAAAGGCGGTAATGAGTGAAACAAATAGATAAATAGTGAAGCCCGACGGACTTGCCCACAGTGCGACGACTATAAGACATGTCCTACGAGCAACTCGTATGGATTCCATCCATCCACACGCTTCCAACCACTCATGGATTCCATCCATCCACAGAGTTTTCATAACCATTTTGAAAAACAAAGTCTAATCCATGAAAAATTTTACTCGGCATGCCCATGTTGTGCTATCCGAGATAGATTATACACTCTACAGAGGTTGTACAACTTTACCCACAAGACATGATCATCCTGGATTGCCCCGCGAGTTACACACTTCCTTAGGTGTGCGGCAAGGAGATCATGACAAGGCCTTTACAATGCTAAGCCCTCAACCCGGCCAAGCCAACTCTAAGGTTTCACCCCAGTAAGGAATCCACCAGACTGGGACCCCCTCTTGAGCCGAGAGAGACTTCACATGGCACACGCTATGCTCACTTTCAACCTACAACATGACTCAGGTTGGGACCCGCAAATTAACTAGCCAGGACTGTCCCATACCAGCCTTGTGGTAGTACGCTAGGGCTTTGCAACAGTAGCTCACAGACCGGTCCTTAATTGACTTAGGCTCAACCACGTACCCTTGTGCACGACAATGAACACTGTGTCTCCGAACAATAGTGCATGTCTGCACCCACCACCTAACCATTAGCCTAGGTCTAAACCAAGTTTTATTTTCATTTTGAAATAATTTTATAATCCTTCCTGACTCTCCGAAGTCAGATTTACATTTCAAGAGCTTATCATTTCATGTGAAAAATGGTATCCCAAGCCTAAGTTATATCTATGCAGGTCTTAGCACTTGCTACAAAATTTCTCTAGCCATACTAGTGTAGTTAACTAGAGTTTTATTCTAGGGTTACAAGGTATTGAGGAATTCAACGTCAACGGAGTAATTAACAAGTAGGCGTTAACTACATTTAAAGCTAAATTGAAATGCATTGAATAAAATTAAGCATGCAATATAATTTAAAACAACATAATTTTACTTCAAAATCTTGGATCTACATGGTCAAGGAGTGTGACTTGACTTGCTCCGCGGTTGGGTGTGAATCGTCGTAGTCTACACGTGAAAATAATCCGCCAAATTCAAATAAATTCAAATCAACTCCAAATATTTAAATTAAGGGCAGAAATGGATAGAGGGGAATTTTTCATGAATTTAGAAATTTGAATGGGCTCAATAGGAGTTAGGATGGAGGAGAACGAGCCCTCGGAAGTTTAAAATAAAGGAAAAATAATAAACTGGATATTTGAAATTATTTTCTAAAGGAAAATGGAATTATGATGTCAGCAGGAATTTTATTTTTTGGCCGACTTATTTTTCTACTGGACCCTTTTATGCCGTCAGCATGACATCAGCCCTGCTGACCGAGACTGACGGCCAGTGGGCCCGGCTCATGTGGACCAAGTTCATGCACTACGGGGGAGGCTGAGGTGGCTGGGATGCTGACATGGTGCTGATGTGGCTGGTGACTGGGCAAGTTTGCTGACGTGGCAGCCAGGTGGCATTGACGTGTCTGCCACATGGCTCGGGAGGCTCTCGGTCTGATGTGGTAGTACACATGGCAGCCACATGGTGGCGCTTGAGGTTGATGCTAGGTGTGTGCCACGCGTGCGCCACATGGGCGGAAGGCCAACGCGATCGCCGACCAGCGGACGGTGCGGCATGGTGCCGGCCGTGCGAGGTGGCATTCTCGGGCGCCACATGGCGTGCCACAGGCGCCAGTGCGCTGCGTGGCTCGCCGGTCGATGGCGCGCTTAGGGACCGATGGTCACCGCGATCGGCAGCAACGACGGTCGGCGAGGGGTGGCGAGAGAGGAAGGGTGGGAGTCGGAGATAGGCACGAGAGTTTACCGCAGCGGCGGAGAGCGGTCGGCGCAGATTAGCGCAAAAGCGTTCGGGCTCTCCCGAAGTGGGTCCTCGGGCGGTGCTCGAGCTCGGCGGGGGAGAGGAGATTGGTGAGCTCGGGGAAGCTGAAGTTGCCGACGCGAGGCTCGGGAAGCTTGCCGCTGCGATCGCTTCGCGAGTTGATGGCGGTGCTCGGGAAGAAGGAGCATGGTGCTGGGGCATTGGGGAGTGCGAGAGGGGCAGTGGAGGCGGGGGTGAGGTGGAGCGAGGTGTGGCGGTGCTCAGGGCGGGGGTTTATATAGGCTTGGGGAGGCGAGGTTCGGCGGATTCCTCACCGGAGTGCTTGGGAAGGTGTTGGCGATTTGGGTGGATAGTAGAGTGGGGAGTGGGGAGGTGGGCGTCGGCGCGCGAAAGAGGGTGGGGTGGGAGTGGGTTGTGGCGCACGAAGGGAGGACATGGCGGCCGGGAAGGGAAGAGCGGCGTAACTACTATGGCGGCGGCGCGGCCGAAAAAGAAGGAGGCGGGCGTGCGAGGAAGATGAGATAGCCGACAGCGGGCCGGGGTGTCGGTGAGAGAGAAGAGAGGGAGTGGGCGGCACGGATTGCAGCCACGTGGCCAGGGAGGATCGGGCGTCCGGGAGGTTAAGTGGGAGGGAATGGCGGGATGGGTCGGGGTGGCGGCGTGGATGAGATCTGGCCATCCACGCATCAACCGAATGGAGGGGGAAGGTGGGATCCTAGTGGTGACGTGGGCGGATCCCAGCTATCCACGCATCGCCCAAAAGGGGAGAAGTATTTTATTTTTCCTTTTTGATTTTTAGGAAACCCAAGAAAGGAGAATAAAGCTTAGAAAATAGCAAAAATCCAAATAAATCTCAGAAAATTCCTATAATTCTAATAAAATGCAAGGAACTCAAATAAAATTAATTGAACTCCTTTTTATCACATTTTCTCCCAAACTTTAATAGTTTCTAAACTATGCTTAAAAGAAAAGAGGGAATTAAATTCTAGAAAAATAGCAAATAAAATTTAGAAATTTTGGGATGTCACAAACCTACCCCCTTAAAAGATCTCGACCCCGAGATTCGAACATGCTAGCAGAAGAGGTGGGGATGGTTGGTTTTCAGGTCGTCCTCTTTTCCCATATAGCTTCATCCTCGGTGTGGTTGCTCCATTGTACTCGGCAGAAACAGATGGTCTTCCTTCTAGTCTGACATTCTATCGTCTCAAGTATTTTGATTGGCTACTCTCTGTAGGTCAGGTCTTCCTGAAGATGCAGCATCTCATGTGCTGCTTGCTCGGTGGGCACTCGAAAGCATTTCTTCAATTGGGACGGATGTCATGTACCCTGTGATGAGGACATCACTTCTTCAGATACACACAACACTCCTCCACTTGACATTCAAGGACCAATCACTAGAGCTCACGCCCGACAATTGAATTTACAAGTGAGCTCGTTCCTATGTACTTCTTTTTGTTCATTTAAGAATCGATTGCTACCTAATGATTTAATTATGATTAGGAACCATGGAGAGGACCTGGAAGTACTCGGAGAAGGACTACGAGACGCACAAGTCCAGCAAGGGCGGTCGAATCATGTTGAAGGGCCAACTCAAGCCGACTTCGAATCCAATTTGGAGTCTAGGACTAGGCCGCACTAAAACGGACGCCCAGATCGCATCCGGGCTCTGTTTTGGATGTTCTACATATGGATGGAAAGCTGAGAAGACAACCTTTCCAATGGCTCTGGTCCCATGTCAAAATTCCTTCTGAGTCAATGGTAATAGTCAAAACAAGTGGGCATTCAGAATCTATCAGGGTGCTGCGTCACCGTCTTTTGGGCCATTCGGCTTTGTATCGTGTTGGAGCCCATTAGGGCGCGTCCAGGGGTTTTGCATGCCCCTCACTCCTTTATATCCAGATACCACCCCCACCATTAGGGTTTGGATTTTGCTTAGATTAATCTGTCTTTGAACAGTTTCGCCATTCATCGGTTTGTGAGACCCCAACTTTGAGTGCTAAATCAATACATCTGCAATTCAGTTGTGTTCTTCCTTGTTCTTGCTTGTGTTCTTGATTCGCAGCAAGATTAGCCTTCTTGGCAAGGTCAGCGGGCTGCGCACGGTTGATAACTGAGAGAGCGTGGTGCTGCGATTGCGGGGTTGGGCGTGTTGTTCGGAAGCCGGATCGATTTGTGTCGCGCCTCCACCGAATCGAACATATCTAGAACCTGTTGGAAGATCAGGACCCCATTCTTATCACCCTGGCCATGGTTGGGGGCAGCTCCAGCTAGTATGCTACCTCACCCTTACGGCTCAAGATCTTGAATGGCCCCACGAACCATGGTGCAAGCTTTCCCTTGGTTTGAAATCTCTTGACTCCTGTAAGTGGGGATACCCTCAGATAAACAAAGTCATCTACTGTGAAAGTCAGGTCTCGATGGCGGTTATCAGCATAACTCACTTGTCGAGACTGAGCTATCTTTAATCTTTCCTTGATCTTCTTGACCTTTTCTTTGGCATCTTGGAGCAGATTAGGTCTAGGGCCTTGAGAACCTTTTGGCTGGTCCCAAAACAGCGGCGTTCTACACTTTTGTAACATCCAAAATTTCAAGTGTTAAAAAATATGAAATTTCTTAAACTTTTCTTGCAAATTGCTGGCATTTAAATTTCTTCTGAATATTTATTTGAAATCATTTTGCGTTTTGTAGTGTGCAAATTAAAAAAAAAGAATAATCAGAAATGCAAATAATGATCATGTAAATATTGAAAATAAAAAGTGACTTTACAGATCATGAATTTAAAATACCAAAAATCTGGAATTCAAATTCTGGTGAATAAAATAAAACTAAAAGAATATTAGACTCTATCTCCAAATAATTAAACCAAAAATTCCTCCTTTTAAATTCAATTAGCAAACGAAACCCAAGGTCAAATGTTCAGAAATTTATACACAAATCCAGGACAAAATAAAAATCAAAAGTGGAAGAATGTTAGCTTTGGTATATAGATATTTGAAGCGTGACTTGAATTGAAAATCCAAAAATTGAGTGAGAAACTTAAATGAAAATTCAAAATTTTGAATGACATGCAAAACCCCAAAATTAGTAAATCCTAAATGTAAAGTAAAAACATAGACTGTAAATCTACAATTTCAAAACTAGCTTAAGCATTTTATTTTCTTCTCTTTTCCATTTCTCCTTTTCCTCTCTTATATGTGGGGCCCTTTCCTTTTCTCTTTCTTCTCTCTCCTTCTTTCAGTGGGCGGTGGCCTGGCCTCCTCCTCTTCTCCTCCACCCGTGCTTCTTTTTCTCCCCGTATGCATCACGTCACCCAGTCACCTTGCGCCATGCCCTACTCCCGCGTCCTCGTGCACCTCACACCATCCCCTGCCAAGCTGCATGTCGCACCAGTGCGCCCGCGTCGGCACGGCGTCAGTCGACCTGCTCCCGTCGCCGTCTGTCCGGTCTCGCACCACCGCTCCAGCGTCACCGCGCCTGCCTCCATCCCCTCCCGTGCCCACGTCATCTTCTCTTTTCTCCATCTCCTCCATCAGTCACCTCCTATCGGGTCACCTTGCCATCACTGTGACGCCACCGACGTCACCATGCCCTGCGCCCCGTATGTCATTGCCTGCTCCCATCACCATCAGTCGATGCATGTCGGCCATCGCCTCGCACCCATGGCGCCGCCACGGCTTCCCGCCATCACCCACCATTCTTCTGCGCCACCATGGTCTCCTCTGCCACCCCATGCCCTCAGCGGTGCCCCAAAACTATAAATAGCCACTAGCCTCCTTCCTCTTCTCTGCCAGCTCCCTGCTTTCCGGCCAAACCACGAGCCACCCTCCCGAACCGCGTGAGCCGCCACCGCCTCCTCGCCGTTCTCGGCTCTCTAGCGAAGCTCCGGCCAAGATGACCGCGTCATACCACGTCCCCTCTCCCCATCTACCTTCCCTCCAAGCCAATTGGATTCCCGTTTGTCAAAGCTCACCGCTGCTACTTCTTCCCCAAAACCGGCCGTCGCCACCATTTCCGCCTCCAACTTCTCCTCGGGCAACCACTTCCCGATTCCATGCGGTGAGAGCAGCCCCTCGGCGCCCTGAACCTCCTCCAACCACCAGCCGAGCTCCCCATTGCCTGAGCTCCTCCCTCCACGGTGACCTCCCTGCGGCACCCATGGTCTCCGCCACCGGCCCACCTCGGACCTGCTCCAGCTCGGCCAATCACTCGATGAGCATCCCTATACCTTTCCAAATGCTCATGCTAACCTCCGTTCTCTTCCCCATCCTCTCTGGCGTCATTGCCCCGTGCCCACCTCGCCGCCATCTACTCGAGCTACCACCCGCCCACCTGCTTGTTGCTCAACCGATGTGCCACCTCCTGAGACTCTCTCACCTTCCCGCAACCCATTTTCCAGTCACTTCCACCTCCCGGCCACCGCTATGCGGCGTGAGCTAGCGCCAGCGCGCCATTTCTCTGTTTTGGCGCAACCACTCTGTCATTTGCTGCGCCTCCTCATCGATCGAGCACGCGTTATAGTCACAAGTCATAGGTCGAGTTCAATCTGATTGGCCACACGTTTTCTTTTCTTTTCGTTTTATTTTCTTTAATCCATTTCAATTAAGGAAATTTGGAAATAATCTAGGAAGCCAATAAAATTTGATTTGGATATAAAGAAGATTATTTAATATTTAAATTTGGATAAGTTATCATATATGCATAGTTAATGTGGCTTGAATATTTATTGAAAATCTAATTATTAATAAAGTGGCATTAATAAAAGGTAGTTTTGGTGAAATGTCCAAATTTAATAATCTCACCGCGAGTGGATAGAAGTGGATATGCAAGGGCAAGGGAGGCCTAAAGGGACACCGAGTGGAGGGTGCAGTTTCGGCCGTGCTAGCATTGTGGGGAGTGGGCCAGAATGCACTAGTAGGCGTGGTTACATCCCATGCAACATGTGGGACCCACCGCAAGTGGGAGCAGCCCATAGGGTGAGATGACAAAGGGCCTAGATACTTTGAAAAGTCACCGTGATGGTCTACTCAACCACGTGACTAAGGAGTCATGTGGGGAAATGGCGAATTGTCTCTTCGGTGAAAGTGTACAAACTCTGAGTCAAAACTATTCGAATAGCCATGCCCATGATCAAGGGCGGACATGGGAACTTAACCAGATATAGTTCTATTTCAAAAACTTTGTGGATGGGATTGGAAAGGTGAAGGGCAGTGGAAAGTCCTAATTTGTGTTGCTCTGGGTGTCGCCCCAGTGATAATGTAAGCGGTTATAACGCTGAAAGGTTAGCATATGGTGCAGAGGCCATGTAATAGTGGATGGAATCTAGATCGCTATTACTATTGCATTCTTTCACACACTATGTTTCGGTTTAAACCGCTAGGTCTCAGGAAATTTCTATGTTTCATATTTTACATGTAATTTATGGCAAATAAAATAACTCGAGCCTTCCCTTGATAAGCCAAGCATACTATCTACTTGCATCCTATGTATTGGCTTGCGAAGCACGGTGGTTTGTGCTCACCCTCGCTCTCACAATTCATCCAGACTCAGAAGTCAGACTACTACACTTCAGCAATACTCCTGGTTATGATGGCAAAGAAGATGCAGATGTCAAGAACTAGGCCGCGAACCCCTGGTTGGCTGCTTGTGGGCATGTCTTGAGGGTCCCACCTGTGTACTTTATTTTCGCTGCTGCATTTTATTGATTTCAACCTAATCGACCCATGGGTAAGTCTACTATTATATTTACACTTCCGCATGTGAGAGACCATGTGGGTTATGACCCCATGTTTGTGATGAGTAATTGACAAGTATTTTGGAAAGATAGAGTCTGGTTCGTGCGCTTCGTGCCATGATGGCGTTTGGCTCAGTCGGGGTTGGTTACTCGGATTTGAGGCGTATTCTTCTTCCCGTTTGAGCTTTTGGGCCATTTTATGCTTGAGTATGATTAATTGATGCTAATTGTGTTTACATGTGTCGAGCGGTGCTATGTGATGTGTTTCTTGTCTGTGATGGCTGCAGGACATCGAGGTGGAGTCGTGGTGAAGCAAGGAGGACCGGACTAGGCGCGGTGGTGCGAGAAGTCGAGCGGTCAAGGTGTTCGAAGGCGGCGAGGCTCGAGGTGGTTGCGAGGCTTGAGCGGCAAGAAAGGAGGAAACTTCCCGGAAGGTGCAGGAGGTGCGATTTGGTAATTTCGCAAAGCTGCACTAAAGGAAGTGAATTTGGATAAAGCACAAGAGTTGGTGGAGGCTTAGTGGGTAAAGAGAGCATCAAACCCATTAGTGGGAGGCTATAAACGGAGGAAGGTTCCTGCATGTAGTCTCCAAGCTTTGGGGTTGGTTTTGCTTTGTATCTCTTTTACTTTTGAGTTGGAGAGTTAGTAGGAGAGAGCAGAGTTCTGTTGTGCTCTTGTCCCCTATGTGTGTGTTCCTCCAGGAGAGGCACATAGCTTGTGTTCTCAATCCAAGCGTGTATGGGGACGTAGAGGTTGTAATCCTGTATCTCTCTTCCTCATCATCAATCTAGGATGGTTTTATTTGAGAAGGGCTGATTTCTTCATTCGTTGTGATGAATTTGCTTTTACGCCTCTCTCTGTTTTTCCTTTCTTGTTATGGCTTATAGTGATCTTTGAAGTTTTGTGCAATTGTTTCTTGAAAGCTCTAAGATGGAAAAGATTCTTAGCCATAAGAACATTCCATTTTGCAGAGTGTTTGGAAGATTCAACATCTCCTGTGATTATTGAATCCATCGTCAAATTGACCCTGTTCTTGAGTTTTCTAGGGTTTGAGAGCAGAGCTCACTTGGATCTTTTTAATCCCTACTTTCAAAGGCTTGAGATTTGGGTTTTCAGTTGCTAAGATCATTGCTAGTCTAATTGCAAAAGGTCTTGAGCTAAGAATGAGTGAATGGTGAGAAATCTGGATTTTAGCTTCTCTTTGTACTCTTTTTTCAGATTTCACCAAAAATCTAAATCCCTTGTTCAAATGATGAATGTATTTGTTCCCTGAGGCCTTGATGCTATTTAGATCTTGTTCTGGTTCTTTTGAGTTGAGGAGTGTAACATCCCAAAAATTTAGCTTTTTGAAAAATTTAAATTCAAATTAATTATTTTAAGGTAATTGGATTTTACTTGGCTTTTATTTGCCTTTCTGGATTTTCTAGAATTTAAAAACCTATTTTTAGAATTTAAAAAGTAATTTAAAATATGAAAATTTAATATCAACAGTAGTTGGAAATAATTTTGTTTAGTCCAAAATATGTCCAGAAGCTTCTGTGAATTTTTCTGGAATTTTTGGAGGTATTTTCATATTTTTCTAAGGCCTAAATAATTTTCTAGCCTTTTCTGAAATTAGAAATCAAATTCTGAAAATAAAAATCTCTCCTCTCCCTCCAGCCGACGCGTGCACGGTCCAGGACCGCCCACGTCGCCGCTCGGCCTGATCCAGGCCGCTCCCCTCTCTCTCGCCTCCAAGCGGGCCAGGCCCGTCAGCGACCCCGCCTTCCCCTCCTCCCCGCCTGGCGCGTGGCCAGCCCAGATGCACGCCACGCCACCCCGAGCGCCCATCCGGCCGTTCCCTCTCACTTAATCGCGCCCGCCGCACGATCCGTCCTCGGACCACGTGGCTGCCATCCGTACCCCGCCCCCTCTCCTCTCTGACCCGCGGGCCCCACCCGTCAGTCGCACGCGCCTTCGCTCCCGCTGCCACCCGGGCCCCGCTTGTCAGAGCCATCGTCGTCCCCGCAGAGACGCCTTCCTTTCTCTTCCTCCCCTCTTTCCTTTTTCGCCGGCCGACCGAGACCGCGCCGGATCCCGGCCTTCCTTCCTCGCCCCGCTGCGGTTTTGGAAGCTCCGGACGCCGCCGCGACCAAATCCCCCTAACCCCGCGCCTCCCTTTCCTTCTCTGCCCCCTATTTCCTTTCCTCCCTGCGCCTTTCCTTTCTCGGCCGCCATCTCGGCGAGCAATCCCGCGCCGTGTCCTCCTCCGCCCTATAAAACCCCCTCGGCTCCGCCTCTCCCGCACCAACTCCCGCAGCGCTCCACCTCTCCCTAGGCCCCGAGCGCCGTCGCCACCGCGAGCTCCCGTGGGCACAGAAGAACTCAGCGAGCATCGCCGTCGCCTCGGGCCTCCCCGAAGCCCGCCGTCGCTACCCCGAGCACCCCCGTGCCCGTGCGAGCCTCCTCGACCCCTCGGCCACCCCTCCCCGCCGCCGGAGCGCCGTCGCACCGGAGGACCCGAGCCAGCTCCGCCCCTTCCTCGCCGTCGGCCACCTCCGTTCGTCCCCGAGCCTCGCCGACCCCTCAAACCGGACCCCCTCCGCACCAGGATTACATATCACGCACCGCCAGAACCTCTCCGGCCTCCCCTGGCCACCGGCGCCACTGCCTCCATCCACGGCTGCCCGGTCCCCTCCGGCAGGTAACTCAAAAGAATTGATCACCCTATATGGGTAAACAAAGCCTCCCCCGCCCATCTGGTTAACAGCGCGATCTCTCCCTCCCCCCGGCTCCGCACGCTGAGGTCGAGCCATTCTTTTAAAATCTCGCGCTGACAAGTGGGCCCACACGTCGGCGACCGGCTCTGCGCGGCCCTCGCCGCTGGGCCCCACCCCTCTGTGCTGGTCTCTGACAAGTGGGCCCGAATCCAGTGGGTCCCACGTGTCAGAGGTTGAGTCAGTGGGCTCACTGTCCAGTGGGTCCCACATGTCAGTGACCGCCAGTGGTTACTGTTCATTGGGCCCCACCTGTCAGTCTCTCAGAATAAAAATAGAGATTAAAATCTAATATTCCAGTGGGCCCCACCTGTCAGGAAATTGGGAATTTCTGGATTTATTCAAATATGAGATTTTCAAACCAGCATAACTTTCTCATTTTAACTCCAAATCCAGCCATTCAAATTTCTAAATTCATCTAAAATCATAATCTATACAACTATGGCCTCTGTTGAATTTTTGGATTTTATTTGAATTTTGTTTGTATTTATTTGCTTTGTTTGCTTCGTCTTTTCTCGCGTAGATTCCAACGTTGTCGACGATCCCTCTTCACAGCAGCAAGAAGAACCAGAAACCCTGCAAGAAGGCAAGTCTCCTTTGATCATCTTGAACCTATGCTTTTGAAATGTTTTAAAATATTTTAAATTATGTGCATTGCTATTTACATAAAATATCTAGTTCAAATCTTTAGGAGTTAGTTATCCCAACTTTGTTATGCCCTCATTTGACATTGATTGCCATGTACCTTGTCACCCTAGAACTCCCTTTGTCTCAATAATGAGATTAATATTAATCTTTGTGAATATTATAATGGTAGGATAATGCTTAGTCATGCTATCTAATAGCTTTGGAAAACCTTGAAAATGGGAAAGTATGATTTAATGTTGAACCCTTGTGTTTACAAATTTAGTGGTAATTGGAGTTACCACTGTTCTTTTAAAATAAACTAAAATGTGAAAGTTGGTTAAGATTAGGGTGGATGGTTGGTTTGGATTGGTGCAGGAAGCACGAGATCTTGTAAAGTGTATGCTCCACCCTAGTCAATTAAGGATCGACGCTTGTGTTTGTCCGCATCGAGCATTAACCGTACAACCACAAGTCTATATGGTATGCGACCAAGTGACTAACTTATGATAGTCTAGTTTAGGTGCCACCATGGAAAGTGGGTGCGAGGATGGGTGGTTATTCACAAGTGAGGGACAGGATTTACTATACTCATATGGCGCAAGAGGGGCTTGGTTGGGCGGTTAGCCTACTGCGGTGAAACCTCGTGGTGGTATCTAGCTAGATTAGAGTAAGGTAAAAGCTTTGTGATATTTTATTTGGGTCTCATGCCAAAGGAAGCATGTTGACCTTTAGGATAATTTATCTCTTGTGGGTAAAGTTGTACAACCTCTGCGAGTGTAAAACTATTCGAATAGCCGTGCCCACGGTCAAGGGCGGGCAAGGAATGCATTCACATGGTAGATTTCTGGTTTTGGTTTTAAAATCAAAGTTTTGTATTCCGAGAGTGGAGGAACTCTCGGAAGGGAATCTGGCGGTTGGAGCAGAGAGGGTGGATGTAACCGCAATATTAACTTGTTCGATTGGAAATGATTAAGCTAGTGTTGGTGGATAGAGCCTTCACTAGAGAATAATTGTTAGTTCTGTTAAAATCATTTACTTTATTAAATTGATGCCTTCGAAAATAATTAGTAGTAACTGAATTTAAAATATTGCTTTGTGCAAAAGAACCATATAGCCTTCCTTTGTCAAGCCTTGCATCTATGCATTTTCCCAAGACTTGCGGAGTACTTTATGTACTCACATGCTACACTCAAAAATAAATCTCAGAGGAAGTTGAAGCTCAAGGCGGTGACTCGACTCATCGCTTCGCTTGTGGCTGTGATGGATTCTTCCCGAGGACTAGGTCGCGCTTGATCAATTGCACGTGGCAAATTGATGGGTAAATCCTCGAGTTATCTTTGCTTCCGCGTTATTTCTTGTGTGCGAGGTCTTAAACCTCTATTGTAATAATGAGACCTTGTGGTTAGTACACTTGATTATTGTAATAAATCGTTGATGGTGATGTTTTCCATTCTGTTTAACTGTGTGCACTAGCTTTGATCTGGGACTAGTGCTGTAATACACAGAGGGTCCGGGTTTGGAAATCCGGGGGCCCGACAAGGAGATCAAAAGAAGATCACAAATTTCATTGGTTTAAAAGTGTCTGCATTTTCAGATTTTGTCTCAGGCTGTCTGATGTTCAGCGTTAGGGTAATCGGTCTGACCAGTTTATAATCTGCGGTCGACCGCCGATACCACCACCGATCGGGCCCAGCGAAGCGGTCAGACCGGCTAGGGCCGACCGGTTTGACCGGTGTGTCGGGCGCGGTCGATCGCCACCGAGGTGAAGCCACCGCTTTTGGTCTGTTCCTTGATCTTTCCCTAGTGTTTTGCGCTTGATTTTCTCCTCGTGTGACTAAGTTTCCAGCAAGCGTATTTCCTACTTCTTAGCTTCCCATAGCTATAGGAGGAGACACTCGTTTGTGGGTTCTTTGGGGTATTTTTAATAGACGACATTCACCCCCCTCTGTTGCTATTTCTAATCCAACAATTTGTATCGAGCCGATTTGCTCTTCCTCATAGATTTTAACCGGTCTCTAGAGCCATGGCGGCAGATAAGTACTCGACTAAGCCCCGATCTTCGATGGGATCGACTATCCCTACGGAAGAGTCGGATGGAGACCTACATCCGGCTCGTGGCTACACCATCCGCGGAAGGTCATGACCGATATATTGTTCTGCCGATGAGAACATCAATGTGGCGAACATACCCGATGTTGAGGCAAATGTGAAGGCAAGGAACATCATAATTCAGAGTTTGTGCAGAAGCACGATTGCATCTCTCATCTGACGTCGGCGTTCGACATCTGGGTGACTCTCGATGCATACCATGAGGGCACCACCCAGATCAAGACCGTTCGACAGGACCAGTTCAAGCGAGATTACAACAAGTTTGAAATGCTCGCTGGTGAGTCCCTCGATGAGTGCTTCGCGCGGTTCCACAAGATTTTGAGCAACCTCCGAGCGGTCGGTCTCACATACCCCGACTCAGACAATGCTCGACAGATGCTCGCAGCTCTCGACTTGCGTGTTTGGGAGATGAAGGTGACTACCATCAAGGACACCAATAATCTTTCGACCCTGACTCTTGATACGTTGTGCTCACACCTCAAGACTCACAAGATTGACATAGTCTCTCGTAGGTTGAAGTCGCAGTCGATGGCCTTAGTCACTGATCCCAGTCTAGCTTCGGACCTTCTTGAATTTGCTTTGTGGTTTCTCTCTTGCTGCTCTCGTGACATAAGCGATGATCGGTTAGAGCGACTTATGAATGACCGATTAGCCCTCCTAGCGTAAAATTTTCTCATGCTTACAAGAGAAGGAGGGATAGAAAGAGAGGAGGACCCGTGATGCGCTTCGAGTGTGGTGGCCCCAACCACATTGGGCGAACTGCCCAAGGCGGGAAGGGCAAGGCGACTACGGTGGTGTGAGCAAGAACGACTACATTGACAAGAACCACAACAAGAAGCCCTCAGTTCATGCCCAAGGCAAGAAGAAGTTCCACAACCTTGGCAAAGCTAAGAAGCTCTTCCACCGCATCCTCACCGCCTTCGACGACCTCGACCTCAGCGAGGTGGAGGGGTGGAGCAACGACGATGGGACGGACGAGCAAGACCCCAAGGGTGGCGATGACTTCTCCGGCATGTGCTTCATGGCCCTTGAGGGCGAGATCAGGGACATGGAGCTCTATTCTGACTCCGATGAGGTATACCCTTCCTACGACCAGCTTAATGATGCTTTTCTTAAGCAAGGGAAATTCCATGCTAGATCTAGAGCTAGTGTTAGCGAGTTGGGGAAGGAAGTAGAGAGCTTGTCACGGGAGCTTACTTCACTTAGATCTGCTCCCTCCCGTGATGATTGTGATGTATGTACTACTTTGCTTGGTGACATGGAGAAATTAAGGACCTCACATGATAGTTTGTCTTCTGAGCTTGACATGCTTAAGGTGGAGAATGTTAATCTTTTGGCTGAACTACAGATGAGTAGGATTGTTATTCCTTCATCTATTGTTGTTGAGACTACATCTTGTACCTTATGTGAGGATAAGGACAATGCCTTTAGAGGTCTTTATACCATGCTCCTTGATCTACCCGAGTCTTGTGAAAATTGTAATAATTTGAAGATGAATCTAAATTAACTGCTTCATTACTGAACTACAAGCTTCATTACTTGAGCCTATTGCTTCATGTTTGAACTGTCCTAAATTAACTGCTGAACTTGAATCTGTCTCAAAACAGTTTTAAGAAATGATTGACTACAATAAGAAATTGGCTCAGTATGCTTCTAAGGACCCTGTTAGCTCACCATGCAAAAATTGTGATAAACTAAAATCTGACTTGATTGCTTTGGATAAAAAATGTGTGAAGCTAACTAAGGACCTTCTAGAGAAGCCATCATCGATTACTTATAATGTGTGCCGATGTGGGGAGAAGCACAAGGGTAAGGTAGAGACGCTTAGCGATGTGAACCAAATAGCTAGCAGTAGGACTGTTCCTTCTGAGTCGGCTGTGCATGCACAAGCCATTCGATCTTCTGCTATTGGTTCTCCTTCTACTCCCTTACCTTCTGTTGTCTCTTCTTCCCCCTGCTCTTCTTGCACCTCTCTCTTTCAGGAGTGTCAGTATCTTATGAACACTCTTGAAAGGTTTGTAGGAGGCAAAAAGAAGCTAAATCTTATTCTAGACCAGTCCAAGATTTGCAAGTTCAATCAATGTCCAGGATATGATTTTCTAGAGGATGTTAGGAAGCATCCACCTACCGTGCTCAGACCCATAGCCGCAGGTGTGATCGAGGTCAAGCCCAGGACTGAGAAAGTTCAATTCAAGTCAGCGGGCTTTGTCCAAGGGATGTCGGACAGCAAGGTGAGTCCACCTGTTGCTTCAGCCTCTCAGAAGGTGAAGCCTCTTCGTGCTACTTCTACCTCTCAGAAGGTGAAGTATCATTGCACCTTCTGTCAGAAGGATGGACACTTGATCGAGCGATGCTTCAGGCACGCCAAGATCGCGTGTAGAGACCATGTTGATGCTCTTAGGGTTATTCAGGGTCAGCCCCAGACCTTGAGTGCACCTAAAACCAATACAAGGTCTAGGTTTGTTTCCGATGGTTTGGGCAGCATCGAGGACTTGGTTTTTCCGAGTTTTCTAGTTTTCATCCTCATGCTCCCTTTGGTCATGACTTCCGCCGTTCTGAGGGTAGATCTCGTTTCCCCCGTCGAGATGGCTACCCGCGGCGTGATCAGCATGTTGCTGGTGCTCCGACTCGCTCTCCCATAGCAGTCGGACCCAACAATAGCTGCAGGTCTGCTCGTGGACCTTCTGCTTCTTTGAGCGACAGAGAGCGTAGGGTAGATAGAGGTTAGTCGTGTGTGGCTACTTCTTCTACTCGACGTGTTACTCAGTATTGAGTGTCAAAATCACTCTTGATTTACCCCAGTACTGAGACTTTACTCTCTCGTTGACTCAAGTTCGCCGGGCAGGGAAGAGAGAGGTTTGGCTCGTTGACTCCGGGTGTTCTCGACACATGACCGAAGACTCTCGTTGGTTCTCTTCCCTAGCCCGTGCTCCAGGTGATGAGACGATCACCTTCGGAGACGCTTCGTCTGGGCGCGTCTTCGCCAAAGGTACAGTGCGCGTTAATGAGTCTTTTATTTTGAAAGATGTTGCCCTGGTTAGTAAGCTGCAGTATAATTTGATTTCTGTTTCTCAGCTTACCGATGACAGCTTTTAGGTGAGCTTTAAGAGAAACACTTGCAAAATTCTTGATTCTTCGGGTAGTCTGGTTTGCGGGATTTCTCGTTATGGGAGGATCTTTCATGCTGATTTTTCTGAGTCTTCTGGTGATCCTCTCCAGTGTTTAGTTGCTTCTCAGTCCCGTGATCTTACTTTCTGGCATAGGAGACTTGGTCATATTGGATTTGACCATTTGACGAGTTAGCACCACGATCTCATTCGTGGTCCGCGAAACTCAAGATGGTCAAAGATATTGTTTGCGCTCCTTGCCGGCACGGCAAGATGGTTGCCGCTTCTCACCCTCCGGTCACAGTGACTATGACCGATGCACCAGGACAGCTGCTCCACATGGACACAGTTGGACCAGCTCGAGTGCAGTCAGCAGGAGGGAACTGGTATGTTCTTCTCGTGGTCGATGACTTCTCGAGGTTCTCTTGGGTGTTTTTCTTAGCCTCGAAGGATGAGACGTTTACACATTTCTGATGTCTTTTTAGTAGGCTTTCTGTTGAGCTCCTAGGTGCCTTATGAGCGATCCGCAGTGACAATGGCACGGAGTTCAAGAATTCCTATTTTGAAAGGTTCTGCGATGAGACAGGTGTAGAGCACCAATTCTCTTCTCCGCACGTCCCACAACAAAATGGCGTCGTGGAGAGGAAGAACCGTACCTTGGTCGAGATGGCCAGTACGATGCTTGATGAGTATTCTACACCTAGGAAGTTTTGGGCTGAGGCTATTGCGATCGAACAGAGTTTTTCTTCGGGCACACTTGCATCGCACTTCCTATGGGTTGAGATATGGGCGAAAGCCCAGTGTCTCTCATTTTCATGTGTTTGGTTGCAAGTGTTTCATTCTGAAGTCTGGGAACCTAGACAAGTTCGAGTCACGTTCTTGTGATGGTATCTTTCTAGGTTACTTGACTTCTTCGCGGGCCTATAGGGTTTGGAACTGCGAGTCTAGTAAGTTGGTAGAGACCTGTGAGGTGACCTTCGACGAGGCCAGTCCGGGGACTAGGCCCGATATCTCAGGTTCTTTAGAGCAGTCCGAGCCCATCTTTTTGGATGATGAGGGCGATGGAGATGAGGGTTGTCTTCCGATCCAGTTCCTCATCCTCCCCTTGAGGTGCCTTCCTCGATCGCACCTCGGTGATCGCCCATGCCTTACGCTTCCTCCTGGAGCTAGTGGCTCTGCTCCTACCCGTCACTCACGAGGTAGAGGCCACTTCTTCATCTCATCCAGACCTCCCGACATATCTAGAGAGACCATCCTTCCGAGCGGATGATTGGAGACATCTTTGAGCGAGTCACACGCTCAAAATCTGGCATGTCACATTTCTATCTCCATTCTATATTTTTGCCACCTTTGAGCCCAAGGATGTGTCATGCACTTTACGATGAGTCTTGGGTCAATGCCATGCTGAAGAGTTAGAAAACTTCGAGAGAAACAAGGTGCTGCCGCTTGTTGAGCCCCCTCGAGGTCACAATGTCATTGAGACTAAGTGGGTGTTCAACAACAAGCAGAGTGAGGATGGGGTTGTCATTCGGAACAAGGCTAGACTGGTAGCTCAGGGCTTCTCCTAGGTTGAGGGTCTAGATTTCGAGAGCTTGACTTGAGGCCATTAGAATCCTGCTTGCCTTTGCAGCTTCTAAGGGTTTCAAGCTTTACCAGATGGATGTCAAGAGTGCCTTCCTCAATGGTTTTATTGAGGAAGAAGTCTATGTGAGATGACCTCCGTGTTTCGAGAATCCCAAATACCCAAACCATGTCTACAAGCTTTCCAAAGCCTTGTATGGACTTAAGCAGGCCCCTAGAGCTTGGTGTGAGAGGCTTAAGTACTATTTGTTAAGTCATGGTTTTGAGATGGGTAAGGTGGATAAGACCTTGTTCATTCGCCAACATGGCGCTGACCTTCTGCTCGTCCAGATTTATGTGGATGACATCGTCTTTGGCGGCTCTTCTCATACTCTTGTTTCATAGTTCTCGGATGTCATGAGCACCGAGTTTGAGATGAGTATGATGGGCGAGTTGACCTTCTTCCTTGGCTTCCAGATCAAGCGGACTCGGGAGGTACTTTCTTGCATCGAGTAGGCACGCTCGTGACCTCCTAAGACGCTTTGACATGAGTGATGCTAAGCTTGTGTCAACTCCCATGGCGCCCTGCTTCTCTTGACCTGGATGAGGATGGCGAGCCATTGATCGGAAGGAGTATCGCAGCATGATTGGCTCCCTCTTGTACCTCACTACCTCGAGACCGGACATACACTTTCATCGTGTGCGTGTGCTCGCTTCGAGCTTCTCCTCGCGTATCTCACCATTAGGCGGTGAAACGTATTCTTTGGTACCTTTGAGCTACCATTGACTATGGTATCTGGTACTCTTCCTCGTCCTATCTTTCCTTGAGAACCTACTCGGATGCGACTTTCTTGGTCAGAGGATAGATAAGAAGAGCACTACTGGCACCTACCAATTTATTGGCACTTCTCTTGTTTCGTGGTCTTCTAGGAAGCAGTCTGATGTTGCACAATCCACCGCAGAGGCCGAGTACATTGCTGCCGCCAGTTGCTGCAGCCAGGTACTTTGGATGGTCTTGACCTGCGGGACTTTGGGTTAGTTATCGGCGGTGTTCCTCTTTTGTGATAATACTTCTGCGATTAACATTGCTAAGAACCCAGTGCAGCATTCTCGGACCAAGCACATTGATATTAGATATCACTTCCTTCGAGACCATGTGGAGAAGGCTAACATAGTGGTCTAGTTTGTAGAGAGTGACCACCAGCCTTGGATAGCTCAAGATTTTCAGCCTTGTGGGGAGAGCTTGGGGTGGTTTGTCATATGGACTGTTGTGAGGGGAGTTTTGTGCTTCATTGATATATCTTGATTATTATGCTCTTACTCCTTTCTGTTGTATTGCATACAGGTGCATTAGGTTTAGTCCTTCTAGCATAGATTAGAGTGTTTCTCTTGTCTAGTTGTTTAGACTTCTTCCTCTCATCCTGTGGTTCTAGGATGCTGCTTATTAGCTGTATCTCTTCTCACTAGGTTGAGCTCACTCACTTCTTATAGGTTCTAGCGAGGGTTGGGCCACCCTCGGGTAGACAGGGTACGTGTTTGCTCCCTAGTGTGTTAGTTGATCAGCTGATAGTCCTAGAGTCATATGGGGTAGATGAGAGTCAATCTGAGCTATAGTATCCTCTATGTCTTATCTATGCTTTAAGGATTGCCTTTTCTGATTTTCTTGCCAGCTTCTCGATTTTATTGCTTTGGTTCAGGGGGAGTTTATTTGGGAGCTTCTAGATCTTAATATTGTCATAACTCAACTTGAACTAAAGTTGCATCACATATTGAGGGGGAGCTGGATTTTCTTGCATATCATTTTGCATTGTAATATAATTACATGGAGCCTTGATTATTATCCTTTATGACATGTTTACAATGAATCACATCTTGTCATAATCTGTGCTTACTTGCTAGATTTATCATGATTTTATATGTGTAGTCAAGTCTTTGCCATGATAGGTTGATTATAATGCTCAACTTGAATTAAATCATGCCATGTCAGCTTTTGAGACTTGTCTCTCGTTAGTTATCCTTTTATGATTCATGCCATGTCAAATAGGCTGAGTTGAGTCTTGAATCTATAATTGAGCTATGTTAGTTCATTGATGAAGCATGAGTTAGTACAAGTCTTACGTTCATGAAAATGCAAAAAGATCTCTTTTGTGCGAAAAAACTTATCTCACCAATTCTTTCTCATGAGACGGCTTGCCATTGCACTAGGCATGAACTCAGGGGGAGTTTTGGTTGACCAAGACTATCTTCTTAAGCTTCTCGCTTGGAGTAGTCGCATAAGGCTTGAGATCTAGCACATGACTAAAAATTTTGGTTGGAAATGACCACGAGCTTTAAAAAGAAAGTATGTCAATTGTGCAAAATTTTGCTTAATTACATAAAAAGACCAAGTACTTGAACAAATGCCTCATTCTTGAACTTGTAGCACTCTAAATTGACTCAGTACTAGATTCTTGGTTCCACTTAGACTATTGACATGGCCTATATCATCTTTGGATACCTTTAGCTAGACTATAATCTTGGTTGACTTGACATGCTAAGAAATTCGACTAATTCTCAGATTATGACTTATTTGGCTTAGCTTGATTATACATGTTTTGTCATGATCTTGATAGCATACTTACGTGTTATGGCTTGGTGTAAAACTCAAATGATCATTTTGGATAGTCTTCATAGCTCTAAATGCTTAAAATAAACAAACTTCAGCCATTTCATCCATCACCATGCCTTATTCTCTCTTTTGCATCCTTGATGATTTTATTGCCAAAAGGGGGGAGAATAGCGGACAAAAAGCCATTTTCATGGGATTTTGGAGCTTTGAGGAAAACTTGCTCTTTCTTTTGCTCTGTTTGTCGACATGGTCATAAGCTTCTTTGTTTTCTTTTGGACCATGTTTGATTCTCTTTCAAACAAACTCAACTTTGCGCTTTTTCTAGTTTGTCAATATACTCATCAAGGGGGGAGATTGAGAGACCATGTGGTTATGACCCCATGTTTGTGATGAGTAATTAACAAAAAGATTGAGTTTGGTTCATTCGCTTCATGCCATGATGGCATTTGGCTCAGTCGGGGTTGGTTAGTCGGATTTGAGGCATATTCTTCTTCCCGTTTGAGCTTTTGGGCCATTTTATGCTTGAGTATGATTAATTGATGCTAATTATGTTTACATGTGTTGAGTGGTGCTATGTTATGTGTTTCTTGTCTGTGATGGCTGCAGGACATCGAGGCGGAGTCGTGGCGAAGCACGGAGGACCGGACTAGGCGCAGGTGGTGCCGAGGTCTGAACGGTCGAGGTGTGCTGAAGACGGCGAGGGCTCGAGGTAGTTGCGAGGCTTGAGCGGCAAGAAAGGAGGAAACTTTCCGGAAGGTGCAGGAGGGGCGATTTGGTAATTTCGCAAAGCTGCACTAAAGGAAGTGGATTTAGATAAAGAACAAGAGTTGGTGGAGGCTTAGTGGGTAAGGAGAGCATCAAACCCATTAGTGGGAGGCTATAAAAGGAGGAAGGTTCCTGCATGTAGTCTCCAAGCTTTGGGGTTGGTTTTGTTTTGTATCTCTTTTACTTTTGAGTTGGAGAGTTGGTAGGAGAGAGCAGAGTTCTGTTGTGCTCTTGTCCCCTACGTGTGTGTTCCTCCAGGAGAGGCATGTAGCTTGTGTTCTCAATCCAAGCGTGTATGGGGACGTAGAGGTTGTAATCCTGTGTAATCCTGTATCTCTCTTCCTCATCATCAATCCAGGATGGTTTTATTTGAGAAGGGCTGATTTCTTCTGTTCGTTGTGATGAATTTGCTTTTTCTGCCCTCTCTCTGTTTTTCCTTTCTTGTTATGGCTTATAGTGATCTTTGAAGTTTTGTGCAATTGTTTCTTGAAAGCTCTGAGATGGAAAAGATTCTTGGCCATAAGAACATTCCATTTTGCAAAGTGTTTGGAAGATTCAACATCTCCTGTGATTATTGAATCCATCGTCAAATTGACCCTGCTCTTGAGTTTCCTAGGGTTTGAGAGCATAGCTCACTTGGATCTTTTTAATCCCTGCTTTCAAAGGCTTGTGATTTGGGTTTTCAGTTGCTAAGATCATTGCTAGTTGTAACGTCCAGAAAAATCTAAAATTTAAAATATGAATTTCTTGAATGGTTTTGCAATATATTCTATTTGAATTTGGATTTTTATGGCATTTTCCTGGAATTTGGTTGAGGTTCCAAAAATTTAAGAAGCTCAAAAAGAAACAAACATTTGTAATGTTATAAAAGGAAACGTGCAAATAATAGAGAACGGGAATCAAATACTTAACTGGAAAGATGATCCATAAAATAAAGGAAGAAACTTGAATTAGAGCATAAAATTTCATTTTGAAAATAATAGTATGAAGGGCAATAAAAACAAATAAAACATAAACATAAGCCTACATATATATATATATATATATATATATATATATATATATATATATATATATATATATAGAAAAATATATATATATATATATATATATATATATATATATATATATATATATATATATATATATATATATATATATATATATATATATATATATATATATATATATATATATATATATATATATATATATATATATATATATATAAAAGTAAGTAAGTAAGTAAAAGTGCATATGCAAGAAGAAAGGACTAGAAATAAAGTGAAATAACAATTTAAATTTAAAAATCAGAATTTCCAAATAATGCTTTAGTCTTCTTTTCCCTTTTTCTTTTCTTTCCTTATTCTCTTTCACTTCCATGTGGGCCCAGCCCTTTCCTCTCTCCCCCTCTTCTTTTACTCTCCCCTTCCATTTCTTTCTCTGTCAACTGGGCCCCCTGCGCAGCGCGCCTTTCCCCTCCTCCTTCCTCTCCTTTCCCGTGCGCCCGGACCCCCACTCCATCTCCTCCTTGCTTCGGTCAAAGCCGCAAGACACAGCGCGAGCGACAAGCTGCACAACACAATCCCCCGAATCCCGGCCGCTTCCTCCGTGCGCGCTTGCCCCCACGCCGCGCCTCGTAGCCACGTCGAGCCCGACACCCGTGCCCTGCTCCGCCGCCCACTGCTGCACGCCGCCCGGTCGGCTCGGAGTCCTTAAAAGCGAGGGAGCACTTCCGTCCGCTTTGCCTCATCCCCCTCTCCCTCCCACCGCAGGAATCGGTCCCGAGCCTCCCAGCCGCCGGCCGCGCCCTTCTTCTCCAACCCGGTGAACCGGCAATCCACCGATTGAGCCCACCTCGGACAAATTCCTCTTGGCTAGAGCATCACCGAGCATGCCAAAGCTACCACAACCGCGCCGGCTCCCGCCCAAGCCCTCCGGCCGTGGTGATCCCCACTGCGCCGCCGCCTGAGCTCACCGCCGGCCCGCCACAACGCCCCCTGGCCCGAGCCACCACCCCCAAGAGCTTCCCCTCCCCGTTGGGCTTCCATTTTGACCGTCGCCGACGCCTCCCCAGTGATTCCTCGCCGGCGACGCCGTTGGCCATGAGGGCAGCGAGCTCCTCTGTTCTACCGAGGCAATGGCTCGCTTCTTCTTATAACTATTTCTCCCGTTCAAAGCACAAGTGGGTCGTCGCCCAACTGGTCAGCCTAGCCGACCCTTACACTGAAGGTCCTGAGTTCGATTCCTCCTTGGCGCCGCATTTCATCTTTTTCCATTACTTTATTTTGTTAATCATTTCAACTAATGAAAGTCTAAGGAAAATAATTAGAAAATAACCCCAGGAAGCTAAGAAAATTAGTTTAGATTCAAATAAAGTTTACTTATACCATAAATATTGATTTATGACTATATTGACATATAAATGATTAAGGGAAATAGTTAGGTAATAGTTCGAATAATTAATTGAAATTTAAGACATAATAATAAAAAATGATGATGTAAGGATAATTTGAGTTAAACCATAGTATTAAGATTCATGCAACGTAGAGATGCCGCCCGGGATTATTATACGTCAAATCTAGATTTATTTTTAGGGGTACTTCTGATTAATATAAAATGTAGTCGTTTAAATTATGGTGGTCGCTTCTATGTCTTCAACAAGCACATAAATTGATAGCAACCTTTGATTAATAGGGCATCTTCAAGTAGAAATAGGTTTAATGAAAACTGAGGCTACATAAAATGTCACTCCATAAAATGCTATACACATAGACTCTAACAATTAATTCGGTAAGCCAAAATGCCCTGAAAAGTAACGCTCGATAAAATGATACCTACCCATAGGTCCATCCTGACTCATGGAACTTCCTTGATAAATATAAATATAATAAAAGAAACTGTTAATAAAAGATCAAGTCATCATTTTCTACCACCAGCCTTGCCTCAAATCACACAAATCACCCATTAACTCGTAATAAAACAAAAGTTGAGTTTATTCGGATTTATTTGGATCTTTTGAGTTATTTGCTTTCATTTGAATTCAGTCGTTGTCGCGTAAATAGAAATTGCGAGTCGTGAAGATTCAGTGGATCCAGCGAGGTTAAGCTCGAAGGGAAGATAGAGACCAGAAGCTCAAGAGAAAGTATTGTGTGAGCTCAAGATCACGGTAAACCGTGCCAGGCGAATTGCATGCTATTATTTTATATGCAAATGCATGTTTAATTTAATATTCTAGTTATATGCCCTTTATTTAACTTGATTAATATTACACCTTCCTTGGAATATTTGCTTATGTGAACCTTGTCGCCCTAGCAAAAATTATAATAGTAATCTTTTGAAAATAAGTCCGTAATTATATGCCATGCTTAGTATTGCTTAGATACTCATGGGGCGCGAGAGCGCCCAAGCAACACTTTTAATCCTGAGAAAAATTGGTTGGGCAGTCATGGTGGTAATGACTGGTGTATGTTGGATATGGTTATTTTATATTCCCAAAACCTCAAATTGCTTATTTATCTGGGCGGATGGTTCGGGGGTATGGTGCAGGGGTGCACGAGAGTGTGGTTTGTGGTAGAACCGCCCAGATACCACTAAGGACTAAATCTTGTCATGACCTCCTATGTAAAATAGTACAACCACAAGTCTGTAAAGTACAACTTGGCTTAGTAGATTTACCGGACCCTGAAAGTCATCCTTCCAAGAGGAGGTGTGGGGTACTGCAAGCGGCTGTCTAGGTGACGGCTTGAATGGGACACTCGCAGAGGGTGAAGTTCTGCTGTGGCGGGCTAGCAGGGGACGTAGCCAGCTACTAGACGTTCAGATGGAGAACATCCTGCACAACGTATGGGACCCATCGCAAGTGGGAGCAACCCATAGGGTGAAATGATGGAAGGGGTGAGGTACTTTGAACGGTTACTGTGATGGTTTGCTCAACCGCATGACTAAGGAATCGTGTGGGGCAACGAGTTGATTGTCTCTTGTGGTGAAAGTGTACAAACTCTGCAGAGTCAAAACTATTCGAATAGCCGTGCCCACGGTCAAGGGCGGACATGGGAACTTAACTAGATATAGTTCTATTTCAAAAACTTTGTGGGTGGAAATGGAAAAGTGGAAGGGCAGTGGAAAGCCCTAATTTGAGTTGTCCTGGGTATCGTCCCAGTAGTAATGTAAGCGGTTATAACGCTGAAATGTTAGCATATGGTGCGGATGCCATGTAACGGTGGATGGAATCTGGATCACTATTATTATTGCATTTTCTTGAACATTATGATTTTGTTCAAAACTGCTAGGTCTCAGGAAATTTCTATGTATTATATTTCAAATAATGGCACTTCTATCCTTGCAAAATAAAATACAAGGGGGAATAAATAGAGTCGTGAGTAAAGGATATAGATGTGCGTGATGAATACATAAAGATATTGGTGGATTCATGCCGATCATAAAAAGGACACGATAGAGTGGATTCTGGGATAAATACATTTGTGGATCTTAAATGAATACATAAGCTAGATAGATGATTTAAATGATTTTGGAGAATTAGGGAGTGCAAAGGTAATTACTGGATTATAGCACTGATAACTAATATAAATTCTTGGGAGATGTTAGCGATAATGGGATGAATAGGATTTGATCAATTACTGGATGGATGAATTGAATTTTTGGGAATTTGGAGATATGATAACATTTATTGGAGTATAAACCTGATTAATGATATTTTTGGTGGATGAATACTAGTGAATCGTAGACTTGATCAATGATATTTTTGGTGGACGTATACTAATGAGTTAGTTAGGGATAGATGATGGGAAAATAAGGTTGATTATTGAAAAAACAAACTATGGTTGTAGATCAACAATGAAAAGGATTGGATTGTTAGGAATTTGGAATACAAAAGATATTGGTGGATTATATAATTGATGACACTCGCTGTTTGGAGTCTTAGACAGCAATCAGTAAGGAAAGTGTGTATTTGGTGGTTTAAGTCAATTATGGCAATCGCCGTGTGGGGTTTAGGTAGATTTAATAACACTATGATTTAATAATAATAATGCTACTAAGAGCGATTTTTGGCAAATAAAATAACCCGAGCCTCTCCTTTGATAAGCCATGCATACTATTTATTTGCATCCTATGTATTGGCTCGCGGAGCACGGTGGTTAGTGTGCTCACACTCGCTCTCATAACAACTCCAGAATCAGGAATCAGATCACTACGTCTCAGTAACTCTATTGGTCATGATGGCAAAGAAGATGAAGATGTCAAGGGCTAGGTCACGAACCTCCAGTTGGCTTCCTGTGGGCATGTTCGGAAGGTCCCACCTGTGTGCTTCGTTCTTCCGCTGCTGCAATTTAATGATTTCGGCCTAATCGGCCCATGAGTAAGTCTACTATTACATTTACGCTTTTGCATGATATGTACTTTGATATTCAGAACTGAAATCTGTGAGCACTATCTACTGATCTAGGGAATAGTGCAGTGAAATCACAGAGGAATCCGGATTGTAAAATCTGGGTCCTTACACTAGTCTAATTGCAAAAGGTCTTGAGCTAAGAATGAGTGAATGGTGAGAAATCTGGATTTTAGCTTCTCTCTGTACTCTTTTTCAGATTTCACCAAAAATTTAAATCCTTTGTTCAAATGATGAATTTATTTGTTGCCTGAGGCCTTGATGCTATTTAGATCTTGTTCTGGTTCTTTTGAGTTGAGCAGATCAAAAGAAGGTCACAAATTTCATTGGTTTAAAAGTCTCTCTGCATTTTCAGATTTTGTCTCGGGCTGTCTGCTGTTCAGCGTCAGGGTAACCGGTTTGACCGGTTTTATAACTGCGGTTAGACCAGCCGACAGTCACCGGTCAGACCGGCCGTAAGCGGTCAGACCGGCTAGGGCTGACCGGTCTGACCGGTGTGTTGGGCACGGTTAGACCGGCTAGGGCAGACCGGTATGACCGGTGTGTCGGGTGCGGTCAGACCGGCCACCTGAGGCTGAAGCCACTGCTTTTTGGTCTGTTCCTCCATGATCTTTCCCTAGTCTTTTGCGCTTCAGTTTTCTCCTCTGTGTGACTAAGTTTCCAGCAAGCGTATCTCCTACTTCTTAGCTTCCCATAGCTATAGGAGGAGAGACTCGTTTTTGGCTACTTTGGGGGTATTTTTAATCGATGACATTCACCCTCATCTGTCGCCGTTTCCGATCCAACAGCATGATATGAATTTTGATATTTAGAACTGTATCTGTGAGCACTATCTATTGATCCAGGGAATAGTGTGGTGGAATTGTAGAGGATTCCGGATGGTAAAATCTGGGTCCGACAGAGCTGGTATCAGAGCATATCGACTGCAGGTCATGACCTAGTTAGCCTGGCCGTTAGTTTCATGACTAGAGTTATGTCTTAAAAATTATATTTCCAGAATTATAAGTAGTATTGCTCAATCTCATCTCTCTTAGACGATTCGCTCTCATCTATATGATGCCCTAGCCACTTTTATTTCTAAAAGCCCCCCTATCCTGAATTCAAAATAATAAGAATCCAGTACTCCTCTCGTAAGCTTTCTTCGAAAACCTACTTTGGGCCAAGGTCATAAGGCTTAAATTCAAAAATATTTTGCAAAATCCATTTTTTTTACTCATTTTAACAAACCTAATCTTCCGAGGAAATTTTCACAAGTTCAATTGTTCGCCAAAACTTATTTGAAAAATTCACTTTGGTTTCTCCACCAGTCCCAAAATAAAGATATTTCCCAAAAACTTTTCCCCAAAAAGAGGACCTTGTTTTTCAAAAATAAAGCCTAAGGGTTAACCTTGAGGTGTTAGTTCTGAAAAAGTTACGTTGGTACAAACATATTTTCCATGTCGATTTTATTACTCATGGTAAGAAAAACACTTCCTGTCTTACAAAAAAAGATAATATGAATGAAAAAGAATAAATCGAGTTGTAAGTAAAGAAAACTGATATTTGTGATGAACATACAAAAATATTGGTGGGTTTCATATCGATCATCGGAAGCAAATTATAATGTGTAATCTGGAAGAATAAATTTGGTGGAGCCTAATGAATAAATCGACTAGGAATATGAATTAATTGATTCTTGGAGAAATAGAAAGTGTGAAAATTATTAACGGATCATAACATTGATAAATTATGTAATTCCTAGGAGATGTTTATAATAGTAGAATAATATAATATGATCGATTACTGGGTGAATTAATTGAATTTTGAGAAATTGGAGATGTGACAACAACTATCAAAATATAGACTTGGTTAATAACATTATCCCTGGTGTATGTCTATAATACTGGATTAGTTTGGAGGTCGATAGCAAAGATTTAGATTGGAGAATAGAGGAGCATATTATGATTTTGAATCCATAACACAAGATTAGATTAGTAGGAAGCCATGATACAAAAAAAATATCGGTGGATTTAAAATAAGGGATACTAGACTTTCAATAGAACGACGAGCTGACTAAAATGGCAGATAACGGAGCTAAAAATGGGTTATAAAGATGTGGTGGATATTCAGACTCATATAAGAATTTGCTAACCCCAATTCGATTAATAAAATTTTGGATGATGCAATGGAAAATTTTATATTGGTGGATCTAAAGTAAAGGTATTGGATTTACATTGGATTGTAGAGTTAACAAGTTGACAAATAATGGATCCAAGATTGGGATCATACACATAGTGAATTATGAGATTTGATTCACAAATTTATGTTGGAAGTTAAAGATTTATGCAAGAATTAGATAACCATGGCTGGATTAATGAAATGGTGAGTGACACAATAGCGAGTATATGATCGCTGAAACAAATAAATGATGACGCTTGCTGTTTGGAGTTTTAGACAGCAATAATACCGTGATAAAATAATGAAGGAAGGTGGCCTAAATGCAATTTGGAAAAGTGGAAGTTAAATTATCAAGGCCATTGGATTCTAAGCCTTATGTATAAACATCACATGGGAGTGAACTAGTTCATTGATTGATATTTGAACATGGGAAATTATTAGAATACCTTGACAAAAAAAAAATTTTGCCACAAAGTTTCATTAAAAAAATAGGAGAGTGAGTACTAATATCAAACAAATTAGCCCCGAATACTTCCCTCTTCCTTGTATTGATTTCAAAAGGAAAATTTTGTTCCTCTTCTCATACCCTTACTCTAAAAATTTAGTTAGGAATGTTCAAGATGTTCATGAAAATAAGGAGGTCCTATTTTAAGCGGACTATGCAGACAAAACCCTGTGCCCTCTTATATGTGCTTCTCCGAATAGACGTTGTATTGTCGCCAGATTTTCCTTGGGCTCTGTGCATTGCCTTCCTGCCCTTGGGCGTTATATTTTGCAGTCATAGGAAAAGCTTGTTTTAAAAGGTTATGTGAATCATGTGCCACACCAGTTTCCGGGGTGTGCTCTTCTAATTAGACTGGGTTTAGATTACCTTACCCCTGCGATTCTGTTTGTATCTCATGCTATTCCTTCTCATCTTTTTCTGGAAACCCTACCAGGTCCAAATATTAAAGCCGCAGGTTGCCAAAACAGAAGCAATCAAGGACAAGTGAAGACCTCTCAACCTTCTGATAATCAGGGAAAACAACCTCGCTGAGAGAAGCCTCAACTCACATCAAGACTCAAGATTCAAATCACTGGTTTGTTGTTATTCTCTCTGTACCTACCCGAAGGACCTGTAGGTCAAATCATTACTGAGCAGACTCAATGGATAGAAGCAAGACAACTACCACATGCAGAAGTAAGAGAGGAAGAATAATAGTTGATGCTCGCAATAGCCCCAACCATACATACAAGCCATCACATAACCTCACCCTGCAAGGAATGTCAAAGAGAAGTCACCACAATGTGGATAACAGTAGCCCTGCATCAAGTAGACCTCAAGAGAAGAAACGCAAATGTTTTCGTTGCCGCAATTCAGGACATTACATGAAAAATTGCCCCCTTAAAAAGCTAGAAAGACAAGGGAATGGTGCCGTCACCATCAGCTTCAACTCTGACGAAGAAAACCTTGACAGCTCTAAGGGGGAACAAGCTGCGTCCATCAACGTTCTATCCCCAGACCAAAAAGTTGCACTAAATAATATATGCATCGAGTGTGGTAAAGCAGGACATGTCGCACAACTATGCCCTCCATTACAACAAATTGAACGAGGAGCATGCTTCACATGTGGGCAAACCGGTCATTACTGCTACAATTGCCCAGTTCCCTACTGCTCATACTACAAGAAACATCATTACCCAGATGACTGCCTCACAAACCTAATAGCACCTAGGCTAATGTGACGATGGCCCAATCTTCCGAAAGGTACTGATAAATCGATTGTCGAGAACTCGACGTTGATGGTCCAAAGGCTCCGACCAAAATAGATCGAACCCGTCGCAATCACTACACCACTGCTCCGTTGGTTATCAACCGTGCGGAACACGGTAGACCTCGCCAAGGCTATCTGCTACAAGCGAATCGAGAACACAAGCAAGAGAGTTCAAGATGCAATCTGAAGTTGTATTGCGAATAAAGATTAAGTTCACAAGTTGGGGTTTCTCAACCGAACGTACAGCGAAACTGCTAAGCAGAATAATCTCTTAAGAAAAAACCCCAGGAAAACTAAAGGGGTGCGAGCTCCTTAAATAGGGAAGGGGGAAGCCGCACTTATCTAATGAAAAGGGGTATGGTACTTTTCACAATTACTGTTTAAGCGGCCATGGTACTATTCATGTGAACAGTAACAGTATCAGCCCAATTAGCCTAAGTTACAAGGCCCTCGGCCCACTTTGACTCTGACTGGAAAAGTGATGTGACTTATTTCACAGTTTCTGATATGCTCGAATGGATTTTGGAGGTGAGACCAGATCCATCTGAAAGTAGACTCCAAGAGCTTTCAAACAAGTACTCACGAGCCCCAAAAGCCTTCTGGATAAAAAGTTATGCACATTTGAAGTTGGCCTATCAGGCTGAATCCGAATTGATGTGGAGGCTGAATTGGATTCCAAAACCTATCCAACTTGAACCCTTGCTTCAATTGGATCCAAAGTGATATGGTGCTACAATATATATATATATATATATATATATATATATATATCATTAGGTAGTATCATATTCTCAATTAAAATATGTTGAAGTTGAAGAAACAAATTCACCTTTAGTTCAATCTTGGTATTGGCCGCTATGGTCGTATGTGTTGGTGGCGTGATCACATCATCCTCCCCTTCTTGACAGAAAACCGTCCTCGGTTTTAACATGTGTATAGTGTCACATATTGCATGAAAAATCTTTGAGTATCAAATAAGGAAAAATCTCTTTGAAATGAGCTCACCTCATAATTTAAGTGATGCGTAGGAGCTCTTGTAATTGGAACAACAAGTATAGGAAATATGGTTGCATCCATAGGGTACATGTTCTTATCATCCTCCCCTTCTTGCAAACAAAGCCGTCCTCGGCTTTTGAATAGTTGAAAATATGGTAACAAAGAAGCCAAGGTGTATACATGGTATATGTATATGTCATCCATTTTAATAGTTCTTCGTTGTTGCACAATTAATGTTATAAAACAGTAGTAATCATAAAAGCTCATTGTATTATTGACCCAAGAGTAATCATATATGTTAATAAGAAATTAAAATTTTCTCACACAGTAATTATTGCAACTTGTTTTGCAAATGTAATTGAAGCATTTATGCAATTCAAATCTTTGATGTTGTAAACTTGTAGTGGTGGTACATATGGGCAAAACTACAACTTTTCGAATTAAGCAAAGTTCATCCATATAATCATATCTCAATCGAACAATAGCAAATTCATCTAGCCAGGGTGAAGAGATTTGTATGTTCTGCCATAATTCATCATCTTTATTCAGATTGTCCAGACTAGATGGTGCAAAAAGAGTTGAACAAATAGGCATTGGATGAGTACTAAATTTTATTTCCCTCTCACATTGAACATGATTCCGCATACAAGAATTGTTGTCCCAAACAGCAAGTTTCAATTCATCCATGTGATCGCAAGTTATGCATATCCGATATACAAGAAATTGATTTTTCACACCATAATCTCCAATCAAATAAACTTATATCCACAGGTGTAGGTACTAAATAAGAATTTCGAACATGCAAGTTCAGAAAATTTCTCCATAGCATTTGACAATTTCATAGGTAGATGCAACATGATGTAACACAATGAATTAGCAGGAGAAATTCTAGTCAAAACTTCTTTGTGTGTTATTAATTCGACATGTGCAAAATTATGAGAATTTAGATCAGCACATGGTTCATTTAAGTCAACACAAGGAATATGAAAAGATTGCACCACAGCAGGTCTATACTCACAAGGTTGCTCTATGTCTTGTTGTAGCACCAAATCAGTACCGTGAGCGATGATAGCATCATGTTCTTTACCTTTTTGGCTCTCCTCAGATGATGTAAGTGCATCCATCTCCTTATCTTCATTCTCAACCAATGGGGTCAGTGATTCAATCAGCTCATGCTCCTCTTCGGCGTGGTTCTCAACTACCTGCAAGTTGTTAGTCACAGAAAAGGGCACAAACACAGGTTTGTTCTCATGTTCATCACCATTGCCTGCAAGGTTAGCTGCAAGAACATATTCATCCTCAACATCACTAGCACTTACATAACCACCATCTTCTGTCGCAATGTATGCCCGCTAACTTGGGCAATCTCTCATAACGTGGCCCATCCCTTTACAACGGTGGCACACAATATCCATCGTACGGCCCGTGGAAGCAACCGATGAAGAGCTCTGTGCTGGTGCTTGCACACTAGTAGATTTGCTCGTCTCGGGTGCGCGTGATGGTGGCGACGGTGTTGTTGAACGCGCCCTACTCGCAGAGGGGGCAGCAGGTCGAAAAACAGGAGGTGGGGCTGTCTTGGCTTGCCCTAGTGTCCATCTCGATGTAGACGTACTTCCAAAGTTGCTCCTAGTCCTTTGTTGCCTACCCTGCAATTCCTTTTCTGCCAAACAAGCAAGCTGGAACAATCTATTGATATCATTATACTCTTTGTAATCAATTATGTCCTGAATTTCACACCTTAAGCCCCCATAAAAATGAGCCATCTTATTCTCCTCATCTTCTAAAACATTACAACGCAACATGCCTATTTGTAGTTCTTGATAATATTTCTCGACAGAGTTATTACCTTGGTCTAAGCGCTGCAATTTCTTACGCATTTCATGTTTAAAAGCAAGAGGAACAAATCTAGCACGCATAGCTACCTTCAATCTATCCCATGTATCAGGTGCTAAACCAGAATTAACTACATAAGTCCACCAAATGATAACAAAATCTTTAAATTCACTAGTAGCTTGTCTGACTCTATGCACTTCAGGAACTAGATGGGCATTAAATTTTTGTTCAACTATTATCTCCCAATCTAGATAAGTTTTGGCATCATAAACATCGGCAAAAGATGGTATTGTAAACTTGACTTTAGCAAATGGGTCATCATTAGCACGAGCATTGTAGTGCTGAAAATTATTACCTCCCATACCGTGACGGTTTTGATGTACGCGGTGTCGTTGGCGTGCATCTTGGGCAGCAAAAACAGCGTCGGCATCGCGGTTTTGTCTCTCAGTATCATCTTCCTCCTCAAGATCTTGCCCTGCATTGTGATCATACTCGCGTCCATTGTTTGGCGGACGATTCACCATTCTTTAAAGGCGTGCAGTGAGTGCTGCAAGACTCTCATTGATGGAACGCTGCAATGTGTCCAGCTTCCTATTGATGCATTGTTCATCCAAGAGCGTCATGAGCTCTCCCTTTAAAACACACTCTTGATCATCAGATGACCCACCTGTCATGGTTAGTAGAAAACAAAAGACAACACAAAGGTATTATCCCTATCAACTACTAGGTGGTGTAAGGTGGAATCACACATTCTCAAGTGTCTTACCACACTCTTACAAGTGTTCTTACCAATGCAGCAGGTGGTACAACCGGTGGCTGGTTCGTGACACCGTGTCAAGCGTGGGTACGATTGCAAGAGGGGACCTGTTCTGATCAAGAGTAGGTGGAGCTTCGAAGGCACAATATGGTAGCAAAAGAGAACAATAAGTTAATTTCAGAACTTGCATAGAATTGAATTATAGTCTGTATCTAGTACTTAGCCTATGTTGCTGATCAACCAATAATGGAAGAAGGCTAAAACAAGTATATGACAATGTGTAGAAGTGGTATATACAAGATAATTCAATCCAATGCAATCTGGAATTGAAGAACACAAGGATTGACTCAAAACTGAACACTGAAGATTTCTGTCCACTGGATAGCACGTCGGTATTTTGGCTGTAACTTTTTGTCAGAGGCCTCTTTTTTACTGATTACTTTTTTCTCTATTTTTTATGGCTTTTTGTACAGATTTTTTTGGGGGCCAACTTCCAATACCTGACACAGAAATTCGCACAAAAATCACAATTGCTGACTGTTGCAGATTCAAAACAGATAATTGGGATAACTTTCACCGCATATATCTATTAACTGCCTTGCTGGAATGATGTGAAATTTTACAGATAGATGGATAATGAATTTTTGAATCTAATGGCGGTGGTCTCATGCAAAAATAATCTCGGGATCAAAAGTTATGGTGTTTTTGGTGGCGGCTGCAAAGAAAGGAAAAAAATCAGCCGAGTTTGGAATTAGGGGTTAGGGTGGGGAATTTTTTTTGTTTGGATTTTTAATGGAACAAAGATATGATCAGCAACTAGACAATGCTACGATGGACACAAGTTCAATTTAGCAAACCAAAAATAACAAATTGAAAGGCACAACGGGGTTTGGATAGCGGAATTAACTCATTTTGTGGAGCTATTTTTTTTCTGGACTATAGGAAATAAAAACCAATCTACTAACTAGGGATACAAGAATTACCTCATGGGCAACTGTTGCTCTGATACCAACTAATGTGATGATGACCCGATCTTCTGAAAGGTACTAATAAGTCGATGGTGGAGAACTCGACGTTGATGATCCGAAGGTTCCGACCAAAACAGATCGAATCCCTCGCAATCACTACACCACTGCTCCGTTGGTTATCAACCGTGCCGAACACGGTTGACCTTGCCAAGAAGGCTATCTCCTGCAAGCGAATCGAGAACACAAGCAAGAGAGTTCAAGAAGCAATCTGAAATTGTATTGCGAATAAAGATTAAGTTCACAAGTTGGGGTTTCTCAACCGAACGTATGGCGAAACTGCTAAGCAGAATAATCTCTTAAGAAAAACCCCCAGGAAAACCAAAGGGGTGCGACCTCCTTAAATAGGGAAGGGGGAAGCCGCACTTATCTAATGAAAAGGGGTATGGTACTATTCATGATTACTATTTATGTGGCTGTGGTACTATTTATGTGAACAGTACCAGCCCAATTAGCCTAAGTTACAAGGCCCTCGGCCCACTTTGACTCGGACTGGAAATGTGACGTGACTTGTTTTACAGTTTCTGATCTGTTCGGATGGAGTTTGGAGGTGAGACTAGATCCATCTGAAAGTAGACTCCAAGAGCTTTCGAACGAGTACTCATGGGCCCCGAGAAGTGATGTGACGATGGCCCGATCTTCCGAGAGGTACTGATAAGTCAATTGTGGAGAACTCGACGTTGATGATCCAAAGGCTCTGACCAAAATAGATCGAACCCCTCGCAATCACTACACCACTGCTTCGTTGGTTATCAACCGTGCCGAACACGGTTGACCTCGCCAAGAAGGCTATCTCCTGCAAGCGAATCGAGAACACAAGCAAGAGAGTTTAAGATGCAATCTGAAATTGTATTGCGAATAATGTTTAAGTTCACAAGTTGGGGTTTCTCAACCGAACAATGCGGTGAATTTGCTAAGTAGAATAATCTCTTAAGAAAAACCCGAGGAAAACTAAAGGGGTGCGACCTCCTTAAATAGGGGAGGGGAGAGTCGCACTTATCTAATGAAAAGGGGTGTGGTACTATTCATAGCTACTGTTCACACGGCCATGGTACTGTTCATGTGAACAGTACCGCCCAAATAGCCTAAGTTACAAGGCCCTTGGCCCACTTTGACTCGGACTGAAAAAATAACATGTCTTCTTTTGCTGTTTATGATTTGCTCGGATGGAGTTTGGAGGTGAGACTAGATCCATCTGAAAGTAGACTCCAAGAGCTTTCCAACGAGTACTCACGGGCCCCGAGAAGCCTTCTAGATCAAAAGTTATGGCCATTTGAAGTAGATGCTGTTACAAAGGCCGAATCTGAATCGAACTCGCGAACAGGACTTTGATTGCGCTTGACGGTTCCACTTCTACACTTGAGCTCGCGTGGTTCTTCACCATGGTTCCTAAGGACAATTAAATCATCACAATAATTAAGTAGTATGCCATTCTTTGAAACATTTGTATGCAAACTTAGGAACGTGATGCGGACCAACTAAGGATTAGTTGATGCGTAGGGATGGCCCGATCTTTCCCGGTACGATCAGCGAGGTTCCTTCTCCTTGGATAGAGTCTTCTCCTTGTCTTGATGCAGCAAACAATATTGATAAGGGCAATTTGCACTAGTATGCAAGGCGCACACTAGAAGCAATCCGCCAAACTCCCCAAACCGTGAATTCAGCAAGAAGACACGAATTAGAAGAGATGAACCTTGTAGATTCAATCGGCAACCTCAAGAATCTTCTATTCTTGCCTTGCACCAACTTCACAAACTCCAAACGAGAAAACCTTGCAATCACGCAATTTGGCCGCCACCAACCATCATGGCGATTTTCTCCTTTATTTCACGAGTCTAAAAACTTATCATATCATAGCCTGAGTTACAATGGGGCTAAGGCCCTGTCCTTATATTGGTGCACAATACACGGCCTTGATTACAACTCACGCACTACTTGGCCTAAGGCCGAAACAAACTCCAATACGAACTAAAAAGGAAATACCTAAACTGCTACCTCTGGTTTCTCTCTCAATTTGCGACTTAACCATGTAGGTTCCATGGCTAGAACCTCATCCATTGTGTGGGGCTTCAAAATAGCTTTCCAACGAGTCCAAGAATGCCCAAATCGGACTCTGTTTGTGAAAGTTATGGACGTTTTAGTATCGGTCTTGCCAGCTGTCCCAATCCGAGTCCCGATCGGTTTCAAATCTTTATATGTTTTATTTTCTTGTTCAAGTGGCTTCCTGTAACATCCCGAAAAATTAGAAACTGTAAAATTATGGAGCCCTGCAATATTTTGCAATAAACCCTAATTTGATTTGGATTTCATGGTGTTTCTTCAAGAATTTTTGGTTGAGGTTCCCTAAAGTTGAAATAAAAAGGGAATATACACATGAGGAGGTAAATTTAAATTTTAATTTAGAATCTGAAAAGATGATCCAGAAATTAGGAGAAAGGGATTTAAATAAATCTGGAAATTATTTATGAAATTGTGCAATGAAATAAACCCAAAAATATATCTATATATATAGAAGAAAAAAATAAAATGAAAATAAAAGAGGCACCAAATGGGAAAACCGAGCGGGCCGGCCATCACCCGGCCCAGCTCCCTGCTACTGCTGCCTTTCCCACCAGCGGCCCAATTCCCGCGGCGAAGCGCAGCGCCATCGGGCGGGCGGACCTCGCGCGTGTCCTCTCGGTCAGCGGGCCCTCCCGCCGGCCGCTTTCCTCGCACGCGGGCTCGTGCCTCGCTCTCTCGCCGCCGCCGCCCCGCCTCGCGTGTCGCCTTCCTCCTCCTCCGCGCGACGCGCGGCGCCTCACTCGACGCTTTCTCCCGTGGCGCCCATGCCTCGGCCAGCCAGCCCGTGCCGCCCGTCACCCGGTGGGAGCGTCGCAGCCGCCACCGCCTCGCCGCCGCCGCCTCGAACGAGCCGCCGCAGCTTTCTCCGCCGGCCACGCCGCGCCGCGTGGCGCAAGCCATCGCGCGCCGCGCGCGCGCGCGCAAAGCTCCAGCGGAGGGTCACACTCCAAACCCCCTCCGCGTCTCGCCCGAGCATCACGCGCGCCCGGATTCGCTGCCCGCCGCCGCCATGGCTGCCCGGTGACAAAACAGCCCCGCCGCTGCCGCCTCCACCAACGCTATATAAGGCGATAAGCCCTCCGTTGAGCTCCCCACGCCGCACTCGTTGTCTTCCAGCAGTAATGGGACCTGGTCCACCGTAGCGCCGGCAAGCTCATTTCTCCCCAACTCCGGCGAACTAACTCCTCGCGTTTCTCCGTCCCGAGCCCACCCCGGCGCTAGGACCATCTCCGAGCGCTGCGGCCTCCCGACCTTCACTCGAGCTCCCGACGTCCGCATTGCCACCACCGAGCTCCTTCGAGTCACCGCCACCGCCGACGCCGACCTACCTCCGGTCATCCTCGCCCCGCCGATCGCGCCACCGGACTCCCGCAGCACCAGGATCCCTTTGGCCCTCCACCGACCTCCCGACACTCCTCGCCGCCGCCACCGTCGCCCCCGACTCCTCCACCCGCCCCTCGTCGGCATCCTTCAAAAGGATTCTCATCCTTATAAGGTAGGCAAAGCCTCCCGCCACTTGGCTATCGCTCTCTTCCCCTCCCAGCCTCCCGCCGCGCTGCTCGAGCCTCCGGCCCGCAGCCGGGTTGAGTTTTCTCCGTTTATCTCGGCCCCAGGTGGGCCCCACCGCCACCCGCCCATCGATCCTCGAGTCACCGACCGCTGGACCCCACCGGTCAGTGATGCATCCAAGCACGGACCGTACTGACATGTGGACCCCATGAACAGTAACCGGACCCCACATGTCAGAGAAACAAAGAATGAAAAAGAAAATAAACTGGAAAAAAAAAATTAAAATGAATAGAGGCTGATAGTGGGCCCCACATGTCAGAGTTGTAATATTTTTGGATTTGACTGGAACCGAAAATTTTGACCGCTTATAACTTCTTCATTTTAGCTCCGAATTGAATGAAACAAATTTCTAAATTCGTTTAAATTCAAGATCTATCTAATGGAACTAGAACCATATTTTTTTGAGTTCATTTGAATTTCTGGTGATATTTTATTGATTGATTGTTTTTCTTTTAATGGGGTATTCCGTACGATTAAATATCCTACGAGGCTCAAGAGGAAGATATCGAGGCAGCAGCACAAGAAGCACCAGATCACCAAGAAACCGACCCCTGTGACCAAGGCGAGTTAACATCTTGATCATTTTGAACCTATGATTTTGCAAAGTACTTTCTTTTAAAATATCAACATGCATGCTGTTATTTCATGTGGCAAAATATGTTCATTTCAGAAATGATAGCTATACACCTACTGCATCGCTTGCTTATAATGATCCGTTGAAATGTTTGGACATGTGAACCTTGTCGCCTTAGCAAAACTTATACGCCATAGCTTTTATCAAGAAGTCCCAATAAATATTGCGATGCTTAGTAATGCTAGATAAAACGGGTACATAGCTGCCCCAAAACAACAATTGCAAAGTATGAAATGTTTTGGGGCAGTCATGGATGGAATGACTGTAGTAGGTGACACAATATTTTTACCTCGAAAATCCTAAAATTGCTTAAACACCGGATGGATGGTTTGGGGCTGGTAGTGGTGCGGTGGGAGCACAAATCATGAAATGTGGTAGAACCATCCAGGTAACTTTAAGGACCGAATCTTGTCATGTCCACCCATGTGAAACAAGACAACCACAAGTCTATAATGGGTACGACCTAGCTGAATAACTTGCAAGGGTTTAGTTCGGACATCACCGAGGGAAGTGGGTGCTGTGGTGTACTTGGTTTACTCACAGTGAGGCATGTGGTGTACTGTACTCGCACGCGCAAGAGGGGCTTCGATCGTGGTGGTGTAACCCTTCAGCGGTGAAACCTCAGCGTGGGTGGTGTCTAGCTAGATCGGAGTAAGGTAAAGGCTTTGTGATAAATTATCTGGGTCTCATGCCTAAGGAAGCATGTTGGCAAAAAGGATAGTTCATCTCTTGTGGTGAAAGTGTACAAACTCTGCAGAGTCTAAAACTATTCGAATAGCCATGCCCACGGTCATGGGCGGATATGGGAACTTAACCAGATATAGTTCTATTTCAAAATGTTTTGTGGGTGGGAATGGAAAAGTGAAGGGCGAAGGACTGCCCTGGTTTGGAATTGCCCTGGGTGTCGTCCCAGTGGTACGTTAAGCGGCTATAACGCTGAAAGATGCCATATGGCGCAGATGCCATGTAATGGTGGATGGAATCTGTGTCAACTATGAGATCAACTTACCTTATAAACAAAAGTTTTGAGTTCAAAATTGCTAGGTCTCAGGAATTTTCCTATAATTGTATTCAAAAGCACTCTCCGCAAAATAAAATGAGCCCCAGCCACCCTTTGATAGCCATGCATGTAAAATTATTGCATTCTGTGTGTTGGCTTACTGAGCACGGGGTCGGAGTGCTCATTCTCGCTCTTGCGATACAATTTAAACAGAGTTCAAGAACACTACGCCTACGAGGAGGCCCCGCCAACATCAACGGAAGCAAAGGCGCTAATTAAGGCGTAGGCCTCGGTGGTTAGGCATAGACAAGTAGACCCTAGGCGTTGTGTACCTTTATGTTGCCGGACCTCGTGGCATATATTGTACACATTACCCTACCGCCGCTTGCCTGTGGATTTGGGTTTGCTTTTGCTGTATTTCCGCTGTGCGTATTTGTAGTCATGACATTTGGCCTAGTCGGCCCCTTTTGTAAACTATCACCCGACGTGGTGCATTACGGTTTATGTAATATAATGGATGATTACGCGATGTATGAAATGATTCAGCAATGTACCTGTGTGCACTAACTACTGATCCAGGGATTAGTGCAGTGAAACACAGTAAGATTCGGATTGAAAAATCCGGGTCTGACACTTCCAAATCCATTTGGAACCTGAAAAGGAATCCTTCTCAACCTTTAGAAAGCTATGGTGTGGTCGGATTTTATCCTTACTTGCATTGCAATACTCGGATTCTCCGGACAGCTCGTGCAACTTCCAATGAAATTGCCATAACTTTGTGTAGGAAGCTCCAAATCAAGCGCCGTTTGATTTGTTAGAAAGTAGACTTCATTAGCTTCCAAATATGTATTTTGTGTGTCTTAGAAACCTCAGAATTGATGTTGAGAACTTCATGAACGTTGTGGACAGAACTGCAATCACGAGAACTTGATTGATCTTGTGTCTTCCTCTTGGCCACATCATCCCCTCCCCCTTCAAGCGAAACCGTCCTCGGTTTCATGGTAATCTTCACAAGCTCCTTGCCCTTGATGGCAATGTCAGAAATAATCGCCTCATCTCTCTTGGGCAGCAAAGATTGAAATACACCTTTATGCATAAAAGTGAAGCGATTGGCTCTCCCTTGGTGTGTAACATTGCGATCAAACTGCCACGGACACCCCAACATGATGTGACACATGTGCATAGTCACGACGTCACACTCCACCTTGTCTTCATACACTACAACAAAACATCCATGGGGATACATCATATTTGTAGGTTAGAGACGCTCGCTTTGCCTCCCACAGACAATCAAGCGCTTTTATAAAGCGCCATAGAAACGCTCTACATGAACCGCCTCAAAAATATAGAGATGCTCTCTAAGGCATGCCTATATTATTTGAGACGTTCATTAGAGACAACTACATCGTATCCCTATAAAGTTAGAGACGCTTTTATAAAAACGGCTGCACCACATCTCAATTAATATAGGCACGTGCATTGAGACGTTATGTGCCGTCTCAAGATGTCCTATGTAGTATGTATTTTTATTTTGATTGGTATATATTTTCTTCTATACACACAAATACGTATCCGTATGAGAATATAGTATTCCATATATTTATTATATATACATGTATATATAATAATTTTATAGGCAGCACCATAATATTGAGTACATATTTTATAAAATATAAGGAATGGGCGTAGAACAACAGATATACTGTTATAAGAAAAGCAAACCAACTACAACTGGAACCAAGCCACACCCCGGGCAAACCATTGGCAATTGACAAATTCATCACCATTGCACCCTCCAAACCCCAAAGAAGTTTACATAAGAGAGGTTTACAAATAATTATAGCATCCATTTAAATCAACAAAGTTCACAACTAAATAAAAATCTAATATGCGATAAACACATGTCGGTAAAACATCCTCCAATTCGACACACATCTTTTTTAAACTGCTATAAGAAATCATCAGTCTATTTCTTCAATCGTAAAATTGTGCATCGTGTCTTCCATCAGGCATTTCTTTTCATAGTCCTCCATATCCTGCAAACATAGCAATATATGTAACAATTGATTCACTTGAAAGAGCAGCACATATGTCAGTAGTGAAAAAAAATTCAACATTGTATATATGTATGATCGCGATACGAAATCTTCCAACTGTTCAGTATCCCGTTTACATTCCAGAAAACATCAGGATTTTTTAAGAAAAAAGAGGTGGCCTAGCTTGTAAGGATTTGACAAAGGATTACACGTGAGAGACAATAACAATAGTTTGTTCTGTTGGGATATTTACTATTTTCCGTAATTAAAATGTGAATGCAAATGGGGAATAAAAAGTAAGAGAACTCTTTCTGACGATTCTTCCTAGGAATAAGGCATATTTCTGAATAGAAGACTCTCCTATAAAAGGCATTCCAATATATTAACGAGATTGATATGTCAAGGATAATAACCATGCAATATATCATTCTTTTACCATTTGTTGCCCTATGTAATCATCAAAGGGAATTTTGATTAACCCACAATAGGAATACAAAGGTACGAGATTACGAGTACAGAGTACCATACATAACATAAGTTTATCTTGCCATAATAGAAACACAAAATAACAATAGTATAAGCTCATAGCCTCAAGCAGATAACAACTGAATGCTCAAAGAAGGAACCGGATACATGTCCATTGCAAAAGAAGTAGTCAACATATCTTTCAGACTCTTAAAATCCTAACTTCCATCAATACAAAGCCTATATCTAAGATCTCAAATCAACTAAAAAGAAAGGGAAACAAAAGGAAAAATGAGCTTACTAGTTATTTTAAGCACATGGTTTGATTCCCTCGAAAGCTCAATCACGGACCCCTTTGGTAATTTGTATTCATCCTTGAAAAGTGAAACAAAACTGTGGAAGATCAAGATGTCAAAGTGACAGGACAAAATTAGATACTCATAATTGAAATTGATGAACAGAGCATATGCTAAGATTGGAGATATGCTTTTACACAAGTACACAACTAATGGAGCAACATTATTCAACTAAAGTGGCACTAACACACTTAAAGCAATACAATATAAGTATTTCAGACCAAATTAGAAGGTTAATAATTGTTATTAGCCAACAATTGTTGCATGTGAGAATGGAAGCTCCTTAGTTCGTGGAATGAATAAGCAATTGTTGTCACCGTGAAACTTCATAAACCTGATAAGACCTCGCTTTGGTATCTAACAAGCCTACATTCCCACAGGATTATTAAAACCAGCAGCTTGGGATCAAGGCCCACACTGTTGCAATTCCACTAACACAAACATATCAGCCTTGAAGTTCGTTGCAATAAACATTAGATTAGTGCCTCTAATACGAAAATAAATTGGAAATCGCACCGACATCTATTAGCTCTAACGTTAGAAAAGCAAGCACCAAACAACTTGCACAACAACTCAAAGATTACATACAACCTAACAAAAAGGTTCTATTTTTCTATAGATTCATTTAATGAGCGCCCGACTTTTTGTAGATCCAGATGAAACTAGATGCATTATGCATGACGATTTCTCGCTTGAGCCTAACTCAACCGACACTAAAAAAGATTATGGTAAGAAATACAATCAAATGAAATGTGGGATAAAGAAAGCATTGTAGCAAACTCGCTCGCAATAGCGAATGGTATCAATGAGGTTTCCATGTATGTCCGATGAAAAACACTACATCAAGAACCAGAATTACGCTACCTCAAGCAAATATTCGCGCCCGGTCCACCAAACTTCAAGCCTACTCCCTACGCTCTTCTCAAAAGCTTCGTACTTCTCCTCACTGTTTCAGATCGCTATCATCCGCATACACACCTACACAAATCAACATTTCAAAACTTCTTCTTGTTGTAGTTTTTTTCACGGAAAGATTAAGGATGCGATTATTAGTGCGTTACCGGCTGCCTCGGCGGGATTGCGGAGCCGCGCGGGCTCCACGGAAGCGGGGCGCGACGCCGCCAGGAGAGGGAGGCAAGGGGGGCGGGGTGTGTGAGCGGCCGGCCGGCGGATTTGGTGGTGAGGGTGAGGCTAGCGGCAGCGACCACCGCGGCTGCTACTGCCGTGGCGATTGCGGCGGTGATGGCGGCACGGTTGGGAGACCGGGGAGGGGGAGACCAGAGGGTGGTGTACTGTAGTACAGTGGTAGTGTGGTGTGGCGGATCTAGATCTCCGCTCCCCTCCGCTCGTAAGAAGAGGCGAAGATGGGGGCGCTCCGGTGGGAGGACGGCGGCGATGGAGAAGGCCGAGGGGTAGGGCTCGGTGGTGGGATGCCTCCGCGCTCGCCCAGCTCCCAACCGAATGGAACTCGACTCCGGCGGAGGGGAGGGAAATGGAAGAGGCGGCTGCGACGGCGAGGGGGATGCAGAGTTCTGGCTGCAGCGCCGGCGGCGGCGAGATCGACGGGTGGGGAGGGGACTAGGGGAGGAGATGACGAGGCGAGCGCGTTCTGCCGTCTCCCGTCTGGTGTGGGCATGTGGCTGTTTCCGTGTTTCGCGTGAGAGGTGGGCCGTGGGCGTGACCGCGTGAGGAGGTGGGCCGTGCGCTGCGCCCGAGAAGAGTTCGGATACATATTCGGATTTTAATCCGATATTATCCGAATAACCGAATACCGAACTTATTCGATCGGATATCAGCTATACCGAATTCGCTATCAAATCCGTCTACACATATTCGTATCTGAAACCGAATCCGACCGGATACCAACCCAGTTTACCGAATTTGCTACCAGCCGGATTCGGTACCGGATCGGTCGGGAAAAACCCAATCCATTTTCACCCCTAGTCTCAAATGATAAATAAGACATCTAAAATTTCGTCTCTATACATGAGACGTACTCCAAAACGTCTCAGCATCCGTTTTAATAGAATTTAATAGCGTGCAACCCTTTAGAGCGTCTCAAACTGCGTCTCTATTTCAATTGTGGTTCTAAAAAGAGAGACATGATTCAAAGCGTCTTAAACAAAACGTCTTAATATGTTCATTTTGTTGTGGTGATATCCATCAATTGAAAACAGCACGTGAACTTTATGAGTAACTTTCAGCTTACCAACATTGTGAAGCCATTGCATATAGTATGGCTTAGGATGACGCCATGTGGTTAATGAGAGTGCATCGACTACGTCCTTGCTGATCACATTGTTGCAGCTTCCACCATCGATTATAAGCTTGCACCGCTTGCCTTTGATCATACATTGGGTTTGAAAACACCACGCCGCTGCCCTTCTCAACAATTAGCTTATTGTCACCATCCACCTTATGAGTCATCAAAGTTGGACCAACCTCAGGACACAATACACGCCTTGCGGAGAATCATTGAATTTCTCATCGCCATGTTCAGATTCTCGCCGCCTCCGTGGCATATCCTCATGTGTGAGTAACACCTTCCTTGCATTTGGGCAATCCTCATCATGTGACCCTGCCCTTACACTTGAAGCACTCAATTTGACTTGTTCTAGCGGTGGAGAACGTGCTAGAATCAGATTTGGCTGCTTCTTTACCTCTGTAGCTTGCCTCCTTTGAAAGAGCCCCATTTGAACGACTTGATGTCGCCACCTTGGAGTGTGAACCAACATCATCGCCTTGCTGTGATGGACGCCCGCATGGGTTTGTTTGAGTGTTGGCATGTCCTCCCTTGGCTTGTTTGCGCTTCAATTGTTGTTCAAGATGTTCAGCTTGATGCACTAAGTCTTGGATGTTGTAGTAATGGACCATCTCCACCCTATCTTGCACATCCTCATTCAACCCATTAAAGAAACGTGCCATAGTAGCCTCATCATGCTCCTCTGTTCCTGTACGGATTACCAACATCTCCATCTCTTTATAATACTCATCAACACTAGAATTACCTTGGCGTAGTTGTTGTAGCCGGTTGTACAAGGTCCTAGTGTAGTGTGCTGGGACAAAACGCCGCCTCAAAATATTCTTCAATTGTACCCAAGTATTCGGACGAGCTCTTACGCGACATAATTGATTCCACCAAACAAGAGCATATCCGGTGAACTCAATTGTCGCCAAATGAATCTTCTTATCCTCAGTATAGCTGTCAAAAATTTGTTCGACACGCATCTCCCACTCCAAGTACTCTTCTGGTTTAGCTTTACCATTAAATGCTGGGATAGAAATTTTTATCCGCCACCATCACGCATACCTCCACCACGGGCAGCACCTCTGCCACGCATGTCCCTACCACGGTCAGCACCACGGTAGTCCTGAGCACGGCATGGTTGTGGAGCAAAGCCTGCTGCACCATCAAAAACCTCCTCGTGTTCGTCGTCTTTGTACAGTGCATGCTGTTCGGGATATTGAGGTTCCCGCTCAGCATACTGAAATTGTGGTGGCTGGACGCAGACGCTCTCGCCAACGCCACAATTCGCGCCCCAAATCATCAACCTTGCCTTCAAGCTTCCGTGACAACTCAAGAAGTAGTCATGTGTCGCTTTAAATCCAATTGCACTCGGCGGCAAAGACGCCGCATATTGGGGCACCTCCCAATTAGCTCGGCATGATTATGTCGCGCCGCCATCTTCAGTCTTCATAGAACCCGCCATTAAGAAAATTCAACAACCTCGCATCGTGATTAACCACGCTCGATACCACGATGATGCGGACCAACTAAGGATTAGTTGATGCGTAGGGATGACCCGATCTTTCCCGGTATGATCAGCGAGGTTCCTTCTCCTGATAGAGTCTTCTCCTTGTCTTGATGCAGCAAACAATATTGATAAGGGCAATTTGCACTAGTATGCAAGGCGCACAATAAAAGCAATCCGCCGAACTCCCCAAACCGTGAATTCAGCAAGAAGACACAAATTAGAAGAGATGAACCTTGTAGATTCGATGGGCAATCTCAAGAATCTCCTATTCTTGCCTTGCACCAACTGTGCAAACTCCAAACGAAAACCTTGCAATCACGCAATTTGGCCGCCACCAACCATCATGGCGATTTTCTCCTTTATTTCACGAGTCTAAAACTTATCATATCATAGCCTGAGTTACAATGGGGCTAAGGCCCTGGCCTTACATTGGTGCACAATGCACGGCCTTGATTACAACTCACGCACTACTTGGCCTAAGGCGAAACAAACTCAATACGAACTAAAAGGAAATACCTAAACTGCTACATCTGGTTTCTCTCTCAATTTGCGACTTAACCATGCAGGTTCCATGGCTGGAACCTCATCCATTGTGTGGGCCTTCAAAATAGCTTTCCAATGAGTCCAAGAACGCCCAAATCGGACTCCGTTTGTGAAAGTTATGGACGTTTTAGTATCGGTCTTGCCAGCTGTCCCAATCCGAGTCCGAATCGGTTTCAAATCTTTATATGTTTTGTTTTCTTGTTCAAGGGGCTTCCAAATCCATTTGGAACCTGAAAAGGAATCCTTTTCAACCTTTAGAAAGCTATGGTGTGGTCAGATTTTATCCTTACTTGCATTGCAATACTCGGACTCCTTATGTTTGGCAAGTCTCGCGCGTCTCTCCGGACAGCTCGTGCAACTTCCAAGGAAATTGCCATAACTTTGTGTAGGAAGCTCCAAATCAAGCGCCGTTTGATTTGTTGGAAAGTAGACTTCATTAGTTTTGCAAATATGTATTTTTTGTGTCTTATAAACCTCAGAATTGATGTTGAGAACTTCATGAACTTTGTGGACAGAACTGCAATCACGAGAATTTGATTGATCTTGTGTCTTCCTCTTGGCCACATCAGAACGCATTCACCTGATGGTTAAGTTGACGTGCTTGTGCTCGAGTCATTGGTCCTTGTATCATAGTTTTAGTTTGTTGAGTTTGTTATGGAGTTGGCACAGTTGTATCTATAGAAAGGATATCCTCATCAAGAAGCCTTCTGGATAAAAAGTTATGCACATTTGAAGTTGGCCTGTCAGGCTAAATCCGAATTGATCTGGAGGCCGAATTGGATTCCGAAACCTGTCCAACTTGAACCCTTGCTTCAATTGGTTCCAAAGTGATGTGGTGCTACAAATATATATTTTTTCATCATTAGGTAGCATCATATTCTCATTTAAAATGTGTTGAAGTTGAAGAAACGAATTCACCTTTAGTTCAATCTTGGTATTGGCCGCTATGGTCGTATGTGTTCGTGGCGTGGTCACATCATAGGTGTTGTGGGGAAAAGGGACATGAGAAAAGTCAATGTACTGCAAACTACCCCAACTGTGAAGAAGACCATCCGCTAGGAGAATGCCCAATGATGAAAGTTACATGTTTTCTCTATGAAGGACAAGACCACTGTCCCAAGGATTGCTCCATGAACCTGTTGCTGACCAAGGCAGCTGAGATACAACGGATGAGTCTCAAAATCATCATAGGACTCATCATGCCTGGAGTTAGAAAAGACAAGTAGTGTTGGAAAGCTGCTATAATGTATGCAAGAACAGACAAGAATGTTGGAAAGCTGCTATGTTGTATAAGCACTTTTGGAAAACTGCTATAATGTATAACTACCGTGGAGATGCAATTATAACTACCCTTCTTGTGCGGGCTCGCTTCCTACCTTTGCGAACTAAAGGACGCACTACTAATTTTTGGGCCTATTGCAACGGCGCCGAAACGTTGCAATAGGCCTAAAATAGTTGCAATAGCACCTGTTGCAACGCTAAATTTTCGTTGGGAGGCGTGGCAAGAAGTTGCGTGGTCTAAAGTTTGGGCCACGGTATTTCGGTTCGTTGCAATAACGTTTACCTATTGCAACGCAATAAAGCATTGCAATACATAGTTTATGCAACAATGTATTGCGTGGCAATAACAACTATTGCCACGCAATTAGGCGTTGCTGTAGATAGCATTTGCAACATACCGATTTCGTGGTTATAAGGTAAATTGCAACGAAAACTGGTGGTAGCAATAGACTATATTGCCACGCAAAGACTTCGTGGTAATAGATTCAATTGCCACGTAAAGAATTCGTAGTAATAGATTCAATTGCCACGCAAAGAATTCGTGGTAATAGGACAGAGTGCTATTGCCACGCAAAGAATTTGTGGTAATAGGACATAGTGATATTGCCACGCAAAAAAATCGTGGTAATAGATTCAATTGCCACGCACATACTATGGTTGCAACAGCCTCTATTGCCACGCTTGATATTTTCGTTGCCATAGCTTCTAATGCCACGCTTGATCTTTTGTTGCTATAGACTCTTTTGGTCCGCTGTTTTTCGTTGCTATAGCATATATTGCCACGCCAAAAGTTGAAGGGAATAGTGTATATTGCAACGCATTGCTTTAGTAGCAACAAGAATTATTGCAACACCATTAATGTTTGTCACAACAAGAATCAACTGATGTAGTAAAATCATTATATCAAAAATAGAAGTTTGCTACACATATCTGAAATGAAACCAACTTTGTTTGTGACAATAATTTGAAGTTGTATTACAAGCATCACTAAAATGTCCCTAGCTATCACTGCATTGAAGCTTGGCTTGACCTTTGCTGAATAGCTTGAATTGACCTTAGCTTCCCATGGCTCGTTAATCGCACTCAATTTATTCCTTCCTCCCGAATAAAATCATTCAAAATGGCATATGCATCAGCTTGTTCAGCTCATAACGATAAAGAATACATTATAAATGGAATAAATTTTCATAACATGAATACATATGTTCATTACTGCATCAATGCAACTATCTAGAGATATAGACATGATTGTGAAAATATGTAGAGCTCAAGAACCACCAGAAAAATGGTACTGCACTGCTGTTCGGTTTGGCAAACACCACCAAGGGCCAAAAGAAAGTACAAGAAGAAACTGATAGCTGCAGTAGACCCAAAGCCATAAATGCATTCGGAAACAATAAATGCTGATTGGGAAGAGATGCTCAAGAGCAATTCCCAAACAAAAACCCTACTGTACTTCGGCAAGGAGGTTGATTAAGCATGCATGGCGAAATGAGTACTACTGCTGCCGAAAGAAGTAAATGCCAAAAGAAAACTTGAGCAAACAAGAATAGAACAGCAAGATACACACATCATTCGGCCAATCAAAATGAGACAATAATTGCTGGCCGAGACATGTACTGATAGGACAAATAATCAATTAGCAAGAACTTATACCCATATTTTCAAATGCACATGTAACATGGGGCGTATGACCAATTCTCTTTTCCCAACCATGGTTGGTTGCTAGCACATTAAATTCATTTTAAAGAAAATGCTAGCTGACCATGAAGAAAAACATGTTACAGGATCTGTAATACAATTCCGGTATGTCCTTGTCTTAAACCAATATACCTCGAACGGCAGATCTAGAAGAAATGGTGCATTTTTCAAAGAAAAAGGAAAACTAGCAGCAGTTAGCTAATTTAATTGTTTGGGACAACAGGAAATTTCTTGACATTCTGCCTATAGTAATCCCACTTGGCTCAAGGTGTATTGCAAGATACTGCACGTGATCGGAATCACAAAGGCACCATTTGTCCTTTCGAAATACGTTGCACAAATATTAAAAATTGCAGATAAACATGACAGCAATTGTATAGGAAGAGAGTAGTATATTTAACTCAGAATCCCAGTACTCCGGAATTCAAACTGGCATAAATAAACCCCGCAATCCATAAACCAGGACATCATAATCTGTATGCACCCGCACTTCAAATTTGCAGAGAAAAGTACAAACGACTGATAGGATTGATGTACACAACTAATTGTGGAAAATAATGTCTCAACTATGGTGCACCAAGTAAACATATAGACTAAAAGAATGATGGTACTGTTTCGATCACACTACGGATATCAAAGATTAGACCAAAACATGCCTCTTATCATTTGACACCATACAACGGATGTACAAACAGATCTAAATTTGCATCAATCATAAATTGCGTACTATCTGACTGAGCTCTTGGTAACTCCTTTTATCCATGCTCTCGAGTTTCGAGGGTGTGCATTGTAGTAAGGAGGGAGCCACAGATTCTGTAAGAAAATGATACACATCGTCCAATCTTGAACACCCGCAGAGACAGGAGAACTATACCCAGTACCCAGAACCAGATAACTCTGAACATTCGACAATGATACCACCAATCTATCTGCCAATTGGAATTGAAAACACTCAGGCAGTCAGGCTAGTTCTATCACTTGATACTGCCAACAACCCATGAAGTTCCAAAGACAGATTCATGGGCAACTTAGATACTGAACATGGTGTTATCTGAAGTCCTTGAGGCTTTGATTGAGACCATGAGAACGAAGATGTACAGAATTAGGAAAAGGATAAGAGAACTCTAATATACAGAAATGGGAAACTGTAACAGAATTGGATCAAGCAAGCCAAGCAATCAAAACAGAGTTAATATAGTGAACTCAAGGAGAAAATCAATCCAGATCAGTGCAGTTTACTTTTCATATGCAAAAGTATGTAACTTTCTTTTGTTTCTCCTAACTACCCTGACAACAGAATATAGTGTTTTCGGCATCATCTTAATTTCAAACACAATGCAATCGATTACTAGTGGATGGTGTGCAAAAATAAATAAATTACATATGTGTGTACCATAACCATTCTCTTTCGGATGTTAAACATCACATTGATAGTTTCTCCTATTTTCTTAAGATTAATTTAATATATGAACTTAACAGTGAGCTGCTGTTGTACTAAAAAGAAATGTAGTAAACAAACCCCTTTACTCGCATTAGTCCTGTCTGTAGCTAGCATAAAGTGTTTCCTTGAAATGTGTGGAGAAAGGGATAAGGAATCCCTACGGATGACATGATAAACTAGGAGATAAGCATGCAGATAAAGCAAAAAAAATGGTTGTGGCTATAATCAGACTTGGGTTGTATGCAAAAGTATGTCGCTGGGATCTGCAGTTCTCCACTGCAAAATGATGTGAAGTGCACTAACAAGAGACATTCTCCACAGAATTTTGTCATTCAAAGCATACCATACAACAGTGAAAAACTCGCACTGATTAACAATTTGCAATGTTGTAGTAGAAAGGCATTACAGCTATAAAAATCCTCTCGCAATGCATACCGTTGACTCCTTGTGCGTGACGTTTAGTAGCAACAGCAGCCTCTAGTGTTTTTGTAGTAATATAATTCATCGACGATTCCTCGTCTTTGTTTTGGGAAGAGTTCGGTTAAGAACACTACTTCTAGGGGTGCAGTATTGGTTTCGCAGTTCACCTAGCTTCATGTTGTGTTTCCGTGTTGCTATCCGGTTAGTCCGCTTATCAAAAATTCGAGAAAACATTTCAGGGCTCATACGTTGTAGTGATCCATGTTGCTCTGTAAACATGTTGCAATTGCTATTACTCGGCATTGTTTCTTCACTCCGTGGAGTCGTGTCATTTCGTTCGGTTGGGGCAGCAGGAACATGTATTGTTTCGTTGGTAGCTTGGTTAGCCTGCATTTAAATTTTAGTTCTCAAATAGTTAGCTCTCATATAATGACCGAAACCATGAAGGAAAAATTTGTGCACTACAATTTTGTTTAAAGACTCCACAAAGGCTCTGGGGAAGGCATGTACATTCTAGTGGGTGCAGATGCACGCATGACCAAATAAAAATTTAAAGGCAATCACTTATATTGGACAACTGATGCTAATTGGTCATATTTTTATCTTAGACGATATATTACTCACTCACGTTCTAAATTGAAGTTCACTATCACTGAGTGAGTAATATATTAAAGCTTACAAATCTTCAGCAAAAGCTTGGTCTAGCTGCTAACTACCAATATACAAAAGGGATGCCTTTTTTCATCGTACTGTATATTAGCCTCCCTACTGCTTTGCCATGCAATTTGGGCACGCATATTTGCTAATTAAGGTTAATGAAACTTAGGCTAAAAGCCTAATAAAGCTGCTTATGAGATAAGTTACAAAAGTTATTTGATGGATTTTAGGATATATGTGCTATGATTTCTCCACCATATTGAGAAGACCAACCGATAAGCCAAAAACCTCAGAGGCAACTGGGCTTATCTCAAAAGCCAGCTAAAATCTAATGTGACAAAACCGTAGCAACTAACTATATATTCTAGGGATGAATGACATGGGATTTCGCTAAACATAGATGAAATCAGATTGAGCTACACCATGTTAGATTGCGTTGTAGGTCAATATTATTTTAGTCATGTTTGAAGTTATTCTTTTGAAGATAATATACTATTTTTTCATCGCTGAATAAAACGCGTAAAAACATCAAAACTAGATATTTTGCATGTTCCCGCGTAAACCAATAGTTTCTGTATGAGTTCTAACTAAGTTGTACAACTGAGGTAAACAAGCTCCTCATCAAAATGAGTTTAACTAGCTTGGCTAATATTACAAATTCTAGCATGTACGAACATGTACTATGCTATCCTAACCAATTCAACTTATCGTTGAAATGGACTTTACTATAGTGATCTGCTCGTGAACAATGAGCGTGCATGCCATGTTCTCCTAGGAACATTATAAAACTTGATCTCATCCACAAGATAAGGAAATTTTCAACAAATTTAGTATGGCAAGCTCAGATAGTGGTTAGGATCACTTATGACCAGATATGAGATACCTAGTATAAAATAAAAGGAAGCATGCAATGATTACTTGTGGAAACAGATTTGATGAAAAACAACTCCACGACTATTATAGAAATTTATTGAAACCTCACGCATTTTATCACAATTGCTATTAATCGTAAGTTAAATTTGTTTCAAAATTATTACCTCCTGGAAGGCTCCTTGTCTTTGTGTTCCTAGCATGGACATAAACTCTTGCCGAGTTCTTCTTTAATTGTGTCCTCGAATTCAACAATTCTTCTATCCGATGCCCGCTTTCTTCCTTTTGTTGTCCTTTCCGCAACTTGGTTTGCAAGTTGTTCTTTAACATTTGAACCTCGCATGAGCTCTAACCTTGTCCTATGGGATTCCGCAGAATGTCGGGCTTGCATCTGCAAATTTTCATTGTATAGCTGCCTTCGTGTTGGATAGTATGCCAAGTATCCATTACCATGAGTTTTCGATGATTTGCACCTAGTGCTTTCTTATATGATGACTGAAAACAAAGTTTTCCTCTTGTGATGAAATGAAGTTATCTTGTGACTCTAATTCCTTCTCGTTATTTTGTCGCTTGCAATATCCTAACGCATGAACATATTTGTAGGTGTCAATTAAGACTGGAAGTGTAGGCCAATATTATGAATGACTTAGTTGGCCTGATCGGTTGTGCTTCTTGGGTGCAATGTTGTCGCAGCCGCACACATACAAGTCGAGTAGTAGCAAAGAATGTTCAAATGTATACCTCAATTGCCGCAGCCACAAACCTCAAGTAGCGTGTTTATCACACCAATAACTTAATTACAAATTATTATATACTCACATAGATAGCCTTAGATGCACTGCTTGACCATTGCCCATGCTTCGTGTGCGTTGTCATCCAAAGACTCAAATCATTTGGCTCTTCTCCGCTTCCGGTCTCTAAGTTGGGAAGAATCTAACATATGAATATTTCATCATTGAACAAAACAAGTACATGTTCTTTTCATGTCATTACCTGCTCATAGCTACATCGGGAAAAAGGTTTTGAGCCCATAAGATGCTTGGTCTGTTGTAGATGTCTGCTTTGAGAATTTCGTCGCTTATCTTCTGCAGAATGAGTTCTTGTTAAAGTTCTAAAAGAAAGCATTATGTGAAGCTAAAGTAGTAGAAAATTTAAGTAAATTCCATCGAACCTTGAATTGTTCAGTGCCAAAGTATAACACCAGATAGTGCCATTCAACAATGTCTAGATCCTCAAAGCTTATTTTGCATTCTCTCATCATAAGTCCGGTATGCCTTGTACGTAGAACTAAATGTTGATCGCCATCCTTTGTATCGCTCCAGCGATGGCCCATATCTTTAGCTTTGTATCCTCGAATTCTCAATGTCCCACCTATTCTGTTAAAAGAAAATACAAAGAGTAGGTGGTTTTGGAATTATGTTAGAATTAAAATGTGTAGGCAAAAGAATCAGAACTTACCATTATATCATTTGCTATTGAATTTTTGACAACTTGCTTCACATCTTTCCAACTTCTCACCCAATGAGGGGAGCCTTTTTCTTGTAAACATTACAACATCATCCACAAACGTGCGTATGTTTTCACCCACAGTCCTCCCAGTCTAGATGAGAATTCGATTTTTAGTTTCGATTGCCTTGCTTAATTCTCTTGCCTCATCGCTGCTAAACCTTTAAGAGTGCCGCCCACGTTTCTTTGTCTTTTGCGCTCCTCGAACTAAACGATATACAATAGCATAAATTCAATATACTCATTCAGATAGGAAAATGTAATTGAACCACATATACAAAAATGTAAACAACTCGAGGCTTACCATTTCCTCGTTGTTTCGACACGAGCATGAGAAGGCTGTGGCAATGTTGGTGTTGGGTTGTCGTCTTGACTTTCATCCTCTCCAGCTTCTCGAGTACCTGTGCTACGGTTTTGCAAATATGATTCTGCAGAAAATGGAAGCATGTGTAAGTTACAAACGATTGGCAAGAACTCATATTTGTTTTACATACTGGCGAGTCATATTAACTTACGAATATCATCAAGATCGCCTTGCAGCCTTAGCCATTCAACGTATGTTGCTATTGTCTCATCCTCGTAGTTATCCTGAAATTCTGCAATCATGTTTATTTTAGTGCAATGGTCGCTGCAGTCTATTACAATACAAGAATTGAGACGAGCGCAACAGCTTAACTTACCCGTGCCCACTTCCTCCCGATGTAGATTCGCAAGCCAATCCTTGTATTCGTCAATTGGTTCCTCTGTACACTCTTCATCAAAAGTTGGGGCAGAGTTCGGTAGTTTCATGGGTGTTACGTTCACATGTCGCTCTCTTTCTTCCTCCCTTGACAATACTAATCTGATTTTTTTGTCCCCCTCATTATTTACTATCATTGAATCTGCATCAATCTCATAATCGAGATCCTCTAGAGTTGCCGCAGCCTCTACCGCATCGCTTCTTATAGTACAAATAGTCCCTCCCGAGTACCCGGCTTGTGATTTCATTGTTACTAAGTTACCAAATGTGATGTTCCGCCTTTCGATTCGAAAGTTAACAAATTCATCTCCTGTACTTGTCCCCTTGCAATGAAAATATAAATTCCATGTGGTCTTGGTCCTGCCACACCATACAATTGATACTTGGATGACATAATTGACTAATCAAATATATGATGAATATTGCCCTATTACGCAGAATCAATTTGAGCTAAGGGAATATGATGATATACTACAACTAATGTTGTGACTGTAATAGCCTAAAAGGATGAAAAGGGAACAAATTGAGCACAATACAGTAAACATAAATAAAGTTCAAATACCAACACTGACCTTAGCTTTAGTGTTGGAAAGCACTTTTAGTTACTCAAGGATTAGTGTTCTCTTCCTTTATAGGGCAATATTCAAATTGATTCTGCATAATAGGACAATAGCTTTAGTGTTGGTCGCTTGAAAAGGTTCGGATTGGCGAGAAATTTCTTTGGTCAAAGTTGGTCAGAGACTAAATTTCTCTTAAGAGTCCTTATTTCTTGCAGTTGTAATTAGAGTTTTCCTTTATAGATGTTGTAGTTAATTTGCTTATTCACTATTTGGAAGAAAGGGTGAAGGTTCCATGGCCTGTTTCGAGAGAGAAGCTCTTCTACATTACTTTGAATTGGAGTATCTTAAAGAAGATCTTGTCCTTGTAATCATGAAATCATGCGTAGGTTGATTTATTAATTTCTTGTTATAGATTTTTAAGAACCTCTCGCCTCACAGCCTTGATACTGTGTCCTAGTTTATTTATCGCTTATTGACTTGTTTACAGATATCAGATTTGGATAATATAAACATACAGCACACATGGATTTAGTAGGGATGGAATTTCAAGTCGTGACACTATTCGATGGATTTGGTTGGAGGTTTTGTCTTGCAAAGGATTAACAAGGAAAGAAGCTTTTTCATGTGAAGCATCCGATGCTATTTGCATTTGAACAGTTAGTATAGAGCACCAAATTCATTTTAGACCACTCCCTACTTCCATAGGGTTTTGAATTTGCGCCATCGCTCGTGAACAAAATCGGTGATTTTGTGAATCAACGTGCGATTCTTTCAAAAGAGTATTATTGTGGATGATTTTCTTGTAGTAAACAAGGAGTTCCATTAAGTATTTTCTTATTTACATGGTATCTTTATGACTTTATCTATGTAAGACAGAGGAATACATTTAGTTATTATAAAAATCCATTCATTACTATGTAAATACACCATGTATGTACAAATTGATTCCTTTATTTTTATAAGCCTACATTCATTCATTCCTCGTGATAATTGCCTTTTTCACTATTTCGAAACACTTAACAATGTTGTCCGATGTTACCCCATTTTTGGAGATATTATTTCAAGTCTGTAATTTGATGGTTATATTAATCTGCAGCTTCTTTATTTTTTGAAAAGAATTAATCATAGTTCTTTCAATCTTCTAGATGTAACATTTTACCCAATTCATAGTCCTCGTTTTCATAGCTTATCAAGCACTTAAGATACTATTAATTTACATACGATACTTTTACATCTTTTAGCTATCTTATTAAATTGTTGTGGTAAAATAGTTCTCTTCCGGTTGACTTTGAACTTAGGCAATCATTAGACAAAGTGGATAACTGGATATATTTTTCACCAAAATCAACTATCAAATTAAGACAAATATTTCATCCATGGTGTTTGCACGCTAATGACTTCAAACTTGATAGCATGTACAGAATCGAGACACCAGCTTACATTTAAAGTTCAAATACCAACACCGACCTCAACTATCACGAAGAAAGCTAACAAATAACACTAAACATCTACCCTTTGAAGAACAGAACGCAGGTAACCACCGCCTCGGCATCAACACAACAAACAAAACAAGCATACATATTCATAATCCCCGTGGAACCCTAGATGCCGAAAAATATTATGACTATACTATGTGATTCCTTCTCTAAACGCAGGATCATCGTGGTGGGTGCATACCGGGGCGGTTGGAGATTCAAACGGCGATAAATCAACGACGGCGAGAGGCATGACGACGTGGGTTCAGCGGTTCGCGGCTGTGGCGTGAGGTCGCCGCCGCCGCCGGCCGATTTAGGTGACCCCGTCGTGGCCGCCGGTGACCCGCCTTCCTCTCCCCATGGCCGCAGTGCCCCCGCCGAGTCCTCGTGTCGCCATCTACAGGAGCGAGAACTATCTCGCGGCGGCTCATCTTTCTCCTCCGCATTAGATTAGGGAGGGGATTAATTTGGGCGGAGGGTAGGCGGGGCGGAAAACGTGGGTCCAGCGAGGGTTTTGGCGCTCGCCTTTTTTCGCGGTTTTGGCAGGAAGAAGTAGAGGTGGGACTTGGGCCGGGCTTTGGGCCAGCCCGGCACGGCCAAGACGGCCCAGCCAAGCACGGCGGCACGGGCGGCACGAGGAGGCGAGCTCGGGAGGTCGGGCCGCCGGGGACCTCGGGTCCATGGAGGGAGGGAGCGGTGGGGCCGAGCCGCCGAGGGAGGAAGCGCGAGAGGGGTAGGGGCGGCGGGAGAGGCGGTGGGGAGGCGGCGCGGAGAGGCGACGGCGGAGGGCCGGAGGGGGCGGTGGGGGCCACCGGCCGAGGGAGGGGCGTGACCGTGGGGAGGCCAAGGGGGGGAAGCGGCGCGAAGGGGTAGGGGCGCGGGAGAGGCGACGAGAGAGGCGGCGGGGAGGGCCGAGGGGCGGGGGCGAGGAGGGGAAGCGCGGTGGGGAGGCCGAGGAGGGAGGCCGAGGGGAGGCGGGCACGCGGCGCGGAGGAGGGAGGGGAGGAGGCCGATCCCGCAAGGACAATCCGACATCGGGAGAAGGAAAATCGCAACTGAGAGTGTGGAGAAAGGGGAAAGAAGGCAACCGAGAACTAAGCTACGGCTACAGCTAGGCTAAGTATTGATTCGCAAAAGCATATGCCCCTTCTCTCCATTCGACGATTATATCGCATGCAGAGTTTAAGTCTTAAGCGGGATTACAAGTAAAGCACCCGCTTTAACACCAAGCTAATTACTCTACAAAGTAAATGCACTCCAGGCTTAAGCTACAAAATAGAAGTTAATGTAGACCGTACATGTACTCCTAATGCGCCAAGAAGACATCCGGCCGTTGACAACCTGACCTCCCGAGACTTTCGAGCGCTTTCTTCAGACTTCCTCTTCTCTATTCTTCGACAAGAGCTGATTCGACAAGGAGGCAAGGATGTGCAGCGGAGGGAGGAGGAGGCGAGGTCGACGCGGTGGCGGAGGAGAGAGGGGAAGAGTGACGAAGAAATGAGGCAGCGCACGGGTTTCGAGGTGGGAGGGACCACATGTCGGCTTCTTTTAAGGAGTAATGTATAGCTGAAAATTTCACGTTAGACTCCCATCCGCATCACCGACGTGCCATTAGAATTTGCCGCCAAAGTTCGCTTCGCATCGCATACGAGAAATCGAGAAGGCAATACGTACACCGCTTGGTTGTATCAACCTATACAAGCGAGCAATGTTCTCCGAATGAGCTAAAATTTCACGTTAGACTCCTATCTGCATCACGATGTGCCATTAGAATTCGCCGCCAAAGTTCATTTCAGATCGCATATGAGAAATCGAGAAGGCAATACGACACCGCTTGGTTGTACCAACCTATACAAGCGAGCAATCGTTCTCCGAATGAGCTGAAAATTTCACGTTAGACTCCATCCGTACCATCGATGTGCCATTAGAATTCGCCGCCAAAGTTCATTTCAGATTTACATGAGAAATCGTAGAAGGCAAGACGCACACCATTTGGCTATATTAACCTATGTGGGTGAGCAATCGTTATCTGAATGAGTTCAAAATTTCATGCTAGACTCCCACCTGCACCGCTGACACGCCATTGCAATTCGCCGCCATAGTTCATTCTGTACTACGCATGAGAAATCATGGAAGATAGTGCGTACACCGTTTGGCTATATCCTAGAACTAAATGGAATCGTGAACGTAACAAATTGACCGATGTAGGTATTATTTCCTTCATTATCACCTACTAAAGGGCTCCTACATAAGAGAAGCATAAAATATTATTGTGCTAGCAGATCTCTCGTGGAGTTTTAAGTTTTTATTCAAAATTAACAATTCAATTCCAGCGTCCACTCGCCTCATCGACGGCAACTATATCGTTCCTCTAAAGTATATCTAGTACCAATCGCGCCCTTTGTTTCTTCGTCGCAAAGGTTATTGACTTAGTTGCAAGCTTGGCGAGTAGGGTAGAAGCAGTAGGGTGTGCGACGCAGGGAGATCTTGTAGATGTCGCAGAGTCGCGCGCAGAGACGCGCAGATCCCGGCGCCGCGACCGGTGCTTCTCGTGCTCGTCCGAAGACGTGAGGTGGGTCGCGCGCGCTTCGGGTAGATAAACGCCTCAAACATCCAGCACTCCTCTCCCGCGGTCGTCCGCGCCCACGGTAAATAGGCTGCTCCGGTACTCCAAGTAGTGAAGGAGCTTGCGCAGATACTGCAAACACTCCTCAGAACTCCGTGGCGATGTAATCCCAGCTACCCTCGCACTGCCTCCCGCCATCTCGTAAATTAGATTACTAGTGTTAGTGACTTTCAAAAATAGATAATGAATCATAGAGTAGAACAGATCTAAGAAGGGTATGAAAAGAGGTAATATACTATATTTTTCAAACTCTTTTATAGGTTTTATAAACATTGTGGTCCTAATCCATCCTAAGGCTTTTACATATCAGATGCTCGATACTAACTCGCTGCATCTGGATTTTTAAATCCGATCCATCGTGTTTTATCGCACTAATCCTGGATCGAGTTAGTGCACACAGATACATAGCTGGATCATGTCATACATCGCATAATAATATTACGTGTTGAAATACACCACATTGTGTGACAGTTTAAAAGGCCGCTCGCCAAATTTCATCATTACAATCATACAAATGAAACAGAGCAAAAGTAAGCCCAAAACCACGTGCAAGCGATCGGAAGGGTATGTGTGCATATATATTACCGGGTTCCGAATATACGCACACAAAGCCACGGGTCTACTTGTCTATGGCTAGCAAAACGAAGCCTACGCCCTAATCTCCTTCGTTGGATCTTCCTTCGATGGTGTCTTCGTGAGCATAGTGATCCCGCGACTGCTTTCAGATTATGTCGCAAAGTGAGCGTGAGCACTGACCCCGTGCTCGCGAGCCAATACACAAAATGCAATTAAATAGTATGCAGGGCTCATCAAGAGAAGGTTGGGGTTATTTTGTTTTATGAGAGTGCTTTTGAATACAATTACTTAAAAATCCCTATGACCTAGCAATTTTGCACCAAAATGTAAGTGTGTAATGTATACTATAATACCAGTGATCTCGAGGCCATCCACCATTACATGGCCTCCAGACCATATGCTATACTTTCAGCGTATCACCGCTTATTTTACCACTGGGACGACCCCAGACAAATCAAATCGTGGCTTTCCACGCCTCCACTTTTTCCATTTCCACCCACAAATTTTTTTTTGAAATAGAACTATATCTAGTTAAGTTCCCATGTCTGCCCTTGATCGTGGGCACGGCTATTCGAATAGTTTTAGACTCTGCAGAGTTTGCACACTTTACCCACAAGAGATAAATCCACTCGTTGTCCCATATGATTCCTTAGCCATGTGGTTGAGTAGACTATCACAATGCATAGATCGTTACAATGCATAGTGAGACCATCGTGGTTACGTAAACCCCGCTAAGGTCTATCTTCCGTAGATGCGCACATCCTCGGAAGGGTCCTCGTGAGCCATCACGAGCAAAGGCGGGATGAGACCATCCATCCCTTTGCTCGTGGTCATACCTTCACGTAACCACCTTAGAGCCACACAAATTAGTAAACCCCGCCTACACTTTGCCAGGGATGGCTTGTGGTTGTACTGCTGGTTTTACACAGAGGTCGAGAGAGAGAGAGAGGTGCTCATTTACATTTCTCCTTGGTATTTTATGGATAATCTTTTCAGATTCTTAATTAGATTTTCAAATCTCTACTATTTAAACTTATACATTTCCTTTGATCCTTTTAACTTCTAAAACCTTTTGCCAAATTTTTAGGGAAGACATTATAACTCTAATTACAATGGAAATACATTACAAAATGTCTTAAACTCCATAGTTTAAAATTTAAAAAATTCAGGATGTTACACGCTTTCTAAAGGACATGTAAGTCTTGATTATATCATCTTCATCAACTCGCTAGAAAACTTGCAAGACAAGTTTTGGGGAGGTGGGCATTGAACCAACCTTATGAGTATTCGCATTTATAACCGCTCGAAGAAGGCGCTCGATCAATGAATGTGACTACATATATTTACAATGTATGGGTTTATGATCAATATGGTATGACAATAGAGTAATTTGTGATGTCATCCGATCCAAGCACCATAAAACACATAGGGTGCCTGTTATCACTTAGTTTTTTTTGCTGGTATTGTTTGGTAACGAGGAACACTGCGTTGGGAGCACTATTTGATTAGTGGCTGAGCAAAAGATCACAACTATTTAATTAGCGGTTGAGCAAAAGATCACACGATGCTTAGTGGCCAATTATTCGCCTAGCTAAATTAAAATTTAGTTCGGGTCCGTCACTATCTCGTGAGTGCTACTTTTATTTGGCATTCTAAACTGATGGGTTTAACGACAAAACTCTTCTTCATTTTCGTCTATTCTTTCTTGGGTTGTTTTATTTCTCGCTTTACTTTTCTTTTCTTCTTTATCGGTATTACAGTTGATCGACGGTAAAATTACTTACGATCGATAGTAAAATCAATAGTTCATCGGTGACCTATTTGGCTAAGCATATTAGGCCCGTCCGCATGACTCGATCTCTCTCCGTACCATATCTACATCAGAGAACAACACATGTAGAGTAATACAGATAATACGGTAACTTATGTGATCAATCGCGCCAGATTTACTCGCCATGCCGTGCGCCCATTTTGCCGTGTTCGGCGAAGGAAAGCACCACACTGGCCATTCCCATCTCGCAGCTTCCTCCCTTCTTCCTCTCAGAGGCCAAAATCCAACTCTCGATCTCCGACCGTGCCGGTCACTCCGCCGCCGCGGGAGTTCCTCGTGCCACCGGTGGTCTTCACCCACTCCACCCCGACCCACCGCCGCCTCTCCCCACCTCCCGTGCTCCCGCCTCTCCGCCTCCGACCCGCCTCCATCCGCCTCCGCCGCCTCCCGGCCCTCCGCCGCCTCCCGCCCCCTCCGCCGCCTCCCTCCGCCGCCTCCCGCCCCCCGCCTCCGCCTCGCCTCCGCGCCCCGCCTCGCCTCCCCACACCACGCCGCCACCGCCTCCGCCTCCGCCGCCTCACCGCCGCCTCCACCACCGCCCCACTATCCGCTCGCCTCCGCGCCCCCTCCGCGGTGATCAGGGGACCGAGGGCAGGAAGAGCCACGGTGGCCATGGGTGCTCCGGCGAACGCGCTGGTGCTTCGGCGATCAGATCGACTACCGCGGCTACCTCGTCAACTTCGGTGCTCCGCCGCTGCGCGCCGGTCCATCCCCTCCTCCATCACTAGGTTGGCCTCCGAGACTCGACCGTGTTCGTGTCCGTGCATCAGACTCCGTGGTTCTGCGCATTGCGCCGTGCTCGCCGTGGTGGAGCGGCGATGCCACCTGGGCCGGCATGCCCGCCGTGCTGGCCGTGCCGCCCGTGCGCGCCGTATCATTATTGCTTTTGATGCGAGCATTGCTGATCGTTTAACACTTGATACATGCATGCAGGTTATTGGAAAAAACCACTTTGTAATAGTTCTACCGCTTACATCCCTTTGAACTCGAAGATATTGGAACTCAAGCTCTTTTCAAGCTTCATCAGTACTCCTGTTTCTAGTCGTTTTGTAAGGTATTATTTTGTAATTTCTTTATATTATTTGAGATGTTATCTCTAGTATAAAAATATATTTTAACTATTGCTATTGTGAAGTGTGGACCTTTATGTTTTAGGGAGGGCCAATTTGCCTTATGAAGATCAACAGATACTATGTTTTGAACCAAACTAAACAGTACAGTCCTCATGCATACAAATCTCGAACTTCATGATTGAAACATATTTTTGGACGAATATTTAAATATAATAATATTTGACAGAAATCCAATCATGTTCCTTGACAATGTTTGAGAGAAATCTCGAACATTTATCATGACTCAAAACAAAGATTTTCAAGATTGAAACATATAAGAATATTTAAACAGAACATACATGACACAATATTTAAAAAAATATTTAAACAAAAATCATCATCCCGGCCTTGACCCAAAGAATTAGATGGAGCAACAATTCCATCATTAATGTAGGTGTCGCCATCATCATCATCTTCGTCATCAACAAATGCCGCATCATCCGTTCAGAACAGATTCGCAAGCGCCTCTTGATAACAGAGGCATCACCACTTATGCCTTCCATGCCCGATCTCGTCCAAACCGACAAATCCTCAAGTCGGCTTAATAAATTCATGTCTTCGACTCCCACGCCCAGAAGTCTACGTCGATTTCACCTCATTTTCTGCTTGTTTCGCTTCGCATGGCGAACAAATTTCTAGGCTTCATTGCAACAACACCGCACCACCCCGGTTTGTTTGCTACATTGACATAAAACACCTGCTCAGCTTGTATCGCTGAATATAAGGGTCATTACAATATCGAAATCGACTAGTATCGATGTCGATAATCCCATATTGATCCTTACTATATCCTCTACCTTTGCTCTTAGTGGCACTGGTACATCATACCAATGACCAAACAAGACAAACTTCTTTTTCTTTAGGAACTCGAGTGAGATAATTTTTTAATCACACCATACCAGACATATTGCCAAGATTCTCATCACCCTTCAAAACCACACCACTATTTTGTGTGCTCAGCTTTTCTCAATGGAAGCCGCTCAAACAGAAACCATTGATGAAGCATCTATTGAACACACGAGCACGATGGTCCGGTCCTTGACAAAGGGCATACATCGACACTTGCTTCCCCGCTTCATATAGTCCGTGATCGCAAACTCGTTTGAAAATATAAGGGCCGATGAATAACATTTGTCAACGAGTACATGTCAGAGATAGTTCAAAACAAATAGTGGTATTTAATTACTCACTTCTCGCTCAAACCAGCCCACAAATTGCTGCTCGTGTCGCTTATCAAGACTCCTTGAACCACCTTTTAGTTCGTCCATATGCTCACCTGCATTGAATGTAAACTTTCATATTACATACCAAAAATAGGGCTTTCTTAATTTAAAAAAATGATGACAACAAATACTATTGTAATAAAAATGTACACTTACTTAATCCATGGTCCGCCTCTTCACGCTTGTTATTAAGTAGTGCCTCATCCGCTTCAACTCAAATGAAGATAATGTCTCGATTTGAAACCCTTTCTTCTTGTAATCAATTGTGCCAAATATCGACAAACCGGATGGTGGCTCATTCACACGGCACTTTCATGCCGATCACTCGATTCAGCTTGGTACCAATGTCTTCCAAGAATCGAGCAAAATGTCATGCACTCCTCGAGATATATCCTCGCCTATTGAACCTTCTAGGTGCGCTTTGTTCCTCACATAGCCTTTAACTGTACGTAGATATCTCTCAATTGGATACATCCATCTATAGCACACAGGTCCTCCAAGTCTAGCCTCTTCAGCTAGATGAACTGGCAAATGCATCATGATATCAAAAAAGGCAGGTGGGAAGACCATCTCAAGGCGACATAGAGTCTCTCTAATTGAAGTGCTAAGGTTTTCAATATCTTTTTCCACCAGCTCCTTCGAACAAATTGCATTGAAGAACCTACTAAGCTCAATCAATGGGATAACAACATCTTCAGGCAATATGTTTCGTACAACTAAGGGCAAAAGTTTCTGTAGGATAACATGGAAGTCGTGAGTTTTGAGTCCAGACACCTTACACGCATTCACGTCAACACATCTCTTGATATTGGAGGCGAGCCCATCAGGCATCTTCACTCCTTCTAGAAATTTGCATAAAATTGTCTTCTCATCCTTACCTAAAGAGTACAATGCTGGTGGCAATGTATAATTATTATTGTCGAGCAAAGGATGTTGATCCCTCCTTATCCCCATATGTTCCATGTCAAGCCGCCTTCTCGCTGCCCTTCGATTTACCTTCTATGCCAAGCAAAGTACCCAATACGCTTTCACATATGTTTTTCTCAATGTGCATCACATCCAGATTATGCCTTATAAGCAATGTTTCCCAAGATGGCGTTCAAAAAAATACTCTTCTTCCTCCAATTGTGCCATCTATTATCTTCTTCACGTTGCTTCCTCTTTCTTGATGTCTTCCCAAATGGCACTTGCTCAAAGCTTTCATACTGTTGCAATACATCTTTACTGCAGCTGGTACAGAGCCTCCTGCTTTCAACCTTGTTATTGAAGCTCGTCTGTTCCTACGCCACCGATGGTTCAAAGGCAAAAAACGACGATGTCCCATGTAGCAGTGCTTGCACCCGAATTTCAACCACAAGTAGTCAGTATCCTTGTGGCAGTATGGACATGCAAACTGGTCTTTCGTGCTCCAACCAGATAGCATCGCATATGCAGGGAAGTCATTAATTGTCCAAAGTAGAACAGCATGTAGAGTAAAATTCTTCTTTGCCTTTGCATCCCATGTTTCAACACCATTCTCCCAAAGATCCTTTAGCTCATCGATAAGGGGCCGCAAATATACATCAATATTAATTCCGGTGATTTCGACCAGGTATCAACATCGACAACATCCAATACGGTTGTTTCGCACACAACCAAGGAGGCAAATTATAAGGGATTATGATCACAGCCATGTGGTGTATGTAACATTCAGCATCCCAAATGGATTGAAACCATCGATGCAAGACCCACCTAACATTACGAGGATCTGAAGCAAACCACTCATACTTGCCATCCACGTGCTTCCATGCCAAGGAGTCGAGGGTGACGATTTTTCCATCACGGACCAATCCTTCCTTATGCCATCGCATATATGATGATGTGGTTGCCCTCATATATAATCTCGCAGCTGAGGAATAAGCGGAAATACCGAGGATTTTACGTGGAACACGCTTATTTGTACCAGTGCCACTAGCCTCATCACCCTTCCGAGCACCATCGGCCGTTTTCCACCTAGACTCGCCACATGTTGGACATGTATCCAATTTTTCATTTTCCTTCCAAAATAACACACAATCATTCTCACAGGCGTGTATCTTAATATAGTCCAGGCCTAGATCTCGAACCACCCTTTGCACTTTGTCCAAAGTGTTTGGGATACAATGGCCTTCAGGGAGCACAAGCGAAAAAAGATGAAGTATGTTCTCCAAGGCAGTATTACTAATACCATGCATGCACTTAATCTGAAAGAGTCGCACAATAAAAGAAACCTTAGTTGCCTCCTTGCAACCTGGATACAATGCCTTTTGTGCCTCCTCTAATAATTTATAGAATTTCTTTGCACTTTCATTTGGCTCTTCATTATCAGTACTAATGTCTCCATGTATTGCACCCGATTAGTGAGGAAATCATATTTTTGGCGCGTATATCAACTGGAGTGTCATCATTGTCTAATCCTACATCGTATTGTCATCATCACTGAACCTTCCCTTGTACCGTCCCTTGGATGAAACTTTCATCAAACCCTTTAACAAGCAAATGATTCTCAACCTCAGATTATGCTCAGTATGCCATGCATCGACATCTAGCACATTGACACACAGCAGTTCCTCCTTTCGACGTACAAAGAAATGTGGTTTCAATAAATTTCTAGAATTTCTGCTACCACTCAACTTTACTCCTATCCATGCGCATCCACCTCCTATCATCATGTGACATTATGCTTCCAAATAAAGTTTAACAATCAAACTGATAGAAACCGGATCGTCAGAAACTTCGCATGTTTCACAACATCAAACATAAACCAAAATTTATTAGAATTATACATATCAATTTACAGATAAGGCTGCAGCATGGGGAAGAGTTCTCGGCATCGAGGAAGAACTTTACAAAGCGAAATGCACAAAGAACGGCACAAGCAAGATCATAGGCTTAGGGTCACCAAACGATGCTTGCTGAAGACAGATGGTGGCGAGGTTCTGATGGAGGGGGCGTCTGTTCAGCTGCATAAAAAGCGGGATGAAATTATCAATAACAAAATGTGCAAAATAAATTCTGCTCTACAGGGTACGGCACAACTAAATTGTGTAGGCATAATGCATGATCAACCATCTATCTATACAAGAAGGGAACATGGATGTTATACAGAAAAAGCATGCAGTACAAAACATGGAGATGAAATTAACCAATGGCTGAACAGAACATGGAGATGTTATACAGAGAAAGCATGCAGTACAGAAAAAGCATGCAGCTCACTATTAGATATACCAAGCAAACAAATACTTCGAAACGATTTGCATTAAAAAGCTCAGAAAGACAGACAAACTTATTTCTTTGAACAAAGCTAATTGACCTCTTCATTCAAAGACAAACAAACTTGACCTTTTCTTAATTTTGAAAGAAAATCTCAGTAATTACTAATTATGAACTAGATGGAGTATCAGAAAATAGACATGTTGGTGGCTAATAATAAAGCATATAAAATATGACAACATGCAGTACATATTGTAACTAGGACGAAAGACGCGGTTCCGCTCATGATGTACGCGCCATTGCCCCCTGTTGCATAGTAGTACAATGCTGTGTTGTTTCGTCTCAGGCATTTTTATGGTGTCTTTTCTCAGACAGCATGAAGTGCTACTTACAAGCTGCACTTTGGTGCCTAGGCTCCTTCCGATCTATCGTCCATCCTTACTCGTAGATTGTGATTCATCCGTGGCTAAAGAAACAGTAAAAGAAAGACAACCCGTTAAAGCAAAGCTAACCGTCAATTTGAATGGGTCATTAATTAGTGGCCAATTAGTCCCGAATGAATTAAGGAGCAGCTGTTTCAAGCAATCTCGATTAGCTAGCATATACACGCACATGCATACAGAGTGATTTAAGGAGCCATTGTTTGGAAACTAAACGATAGCTAACATATGCACGCATATGCGATCTAGTGATGCTTTTTTTGTTGTAAACTCACAACTTCATTTGTAGGTCAAGAAGGAAGAACAAATTGGTGAATTGTGAGTGATTCATTTTCTCAGTTGATCAATGAAGTAAAGACAGATCTCGAGTTCATTCTGCTCACTTCATTTGATTTTACATCAGGTTTGTTGTTGCATTCAGGTTTTTAATTTGATAGTTATCGCTTCGTTTTTGTCCGGATGTGATTGGTGAGATTCTTTTATGCCATGCAGACAGTATGCCGAGGCTACCAAGGGCATCTCTTCCACCCCGTGTACAGCCATCTCGCCGAGCTGCTCCTAAATTTTTTCCTTTGTATGATTCCGACGGAGATGATTTCGTGAATCCCCCCTCCCGCAACAGAGTTGTAGATGGCAAGTTCACACCTCCAACATCACGATGCATCCCATTAGCACCGGGTCGTTTTTAACATGCTCAAGTGAAGCTAAGAAAGAGGTCATTTGGCAAATGGGTTTTGGAGGACTTCTCGAGGTGCCTATCATAACAAATTATCGTGAATTTAATTTGTGGCTTTTATCGCAAGTTGATTGTGTAGCTCGGGCTATTAGAGTAAGCAACGGCAACTGCTGCGCTTCTCGAAAAAGATGTGAACAAGGTACTTGGGATACCTGTTATGGAAGAGATTTTGTGGAACCGTAGGTATAGAGTTAATATATGCAAAGGAATTTATCTCGCAAGTTGTTAAAAGTACTAGATGTAAAGCATATCAACAGAAAATTCTGTATGGAATATTTCAAAAGAACATACAAATCTAATGTCCGAGGAAAACATAAAAGTATTCAAAGTTGCATTTGTAATCCACGTCGTTACTAAGTTCTTGGCACCGCAATCTATGCATGATAATGTGTGCGCAAGATATTTCAGATGTAATGTCACTATTTGACAAAGAAGTGCAAAGTAGCATGCAAACTCGATTAATTTGAGACTCCAATAAACGATCCAAGAGAGAGAAAATGCCGCGCCACAAAGATCCGAACACAAAAAGGAAAATCACGCACCGCTTGCTTCAATCAATAGTCTCGGCAAAACTATAAGCACATGCATGCCCACGAGAGATAAATATCAGCACTTAGCCATCATGCATGCAAGCCAAACACTCCCATCTCAATCAACTTGATTTTCTTCCTCAAAAGTGCACTTGATAGCTAAGAAATATCTTGTCGCTAGAAGTCTCGCCACCAAAACCATACATGTAGGGTATTTTTTGGATCAAACGCGACGACGACGCCGCCGCTTTTTTCTCAATCAACTGCTTGCTCGATCACGGCTTATTAATAGCCGCCGCTCTTACTATTTATCTAGTCGTCCTTCAATCTTTAACCTACTTCAATACAAATTCTTAGTCATAATACAACTCATCCTGAGCCTTTTCGCCTCAACCAGGCTTTTTAGCCCACTACTTTTCAAGAGACCAAAAATCCCACATAACATTGGTTTTTTTAATTATTTTTATGCTTCCGATTTTTCAGCCTTCCACGTGTCGAAGCCTCCAGGACCGCACCTCCTGTATCTTCTCCAGGCATCATCTCCATGCGCATTGTTCTCTAGCCTGAACATCCCGCATGACATCCTTGACCGATAGGATCTCAGTTCCTCCATGAACTTAGTCCTGAAACCTCAGTTCCACCCGAACCTAGTTTCAGTCCCGTCATCGACCATGTTCCGCCTCAAGCAACACCTGCACATGAATAAATAAACAACCATGTACGAGCACAAGTCCACGACTTGACTCAAGTCAATCCGCACAATACCTCACACGAGCGTATCATGCAACCTATCATATCACCATGATATCACAAGCATATAAAGAAGCAACACACCATAAATAATACAGTAATACCATAACCAACGTTGTCAATTATTCATCATCTAGAATAACCTAGACCAGGCCACATGGTCTAACACGTATAATCACAACTGTGTTCGTGTCCTAGTGGTATGAGCGTTGGCTGCCAATCAAGAGGTCCCTAGTTCGATTCCTAGGTGGCTTCCCATTTTTTCAATTTTCATAATTTTTTTGCTGCATGACTGGATAGCTAAACAAAAGCCCATAAAACAAAAGAGTTGCAATAGAATACCATATTGCAACGAAACACACTACTCTATAGCAACAAAATTTACACGTGGCAATATAAATATGTTATTACATCGATTTAGTTTTTCGTTGCAATACGCACCTACCTACTGCAACGCCGCTGAAGATTATCCCAACGGAAAAACACTGTGCCAATAGTATCACCGAATAGCAACGAAATTACATATGGTTGCAATAGGAGCAAATAATTGCAACGAAAATCAACACTAACGCAACCAAAGAGTGTCGTGGCAATATATCCAACCTATTGCAACACTTTTTCAAAATGGTTAACACGATAACACCTACCTATTGCAACGATAGTCACGAATATCGCAATGCAATATAATAGTGGCAATAAAGTCCACCTATTGCCACCGCTTTGGAAAAACGTTGCAATAAGTCCTACCTATTACAACCAAATTGGTATGCTCCAATTTCTTTTGTGGCATTAGGCCAAAAATCTAGTAGTGATGTTATGTCAAGTAGAACTCGAACCTATTACCACTAGTTTAAACCCACTTCTATTCTTTCTGCTCTACCGGAATCTTGGGGTCGAGATTCATTTAAGGGGGGTAGACTTGTAACACCCTGAAATTTGAGTTTTGGGAAATGTGTAATCCTTGAATTACCTTGGAATATATTTTTCTTGATATTTGAACTCTGTTGGATTTCCTTGGATTTTTGGTTTAAGGTTTCAGTAATTGAAGAAGTTAAGAAAAATAAAACCTGAACCTTTACTTTGGGTAACTAAATATGTAAATACCTACACATTAATAATTAATAGACAAATAAAAAAATAATAATATATAAAAATAAAAGATACGTAATAATAGTAATGAAGAAATAGAGGCAAAGAAATTATATGGCCATAAGAATAGGCATGAATATATATATATATATATATGTGTGTGTGTGTGTGTGTGTGTGTGTGTGTGTGTGTGTGTGTGTGTGTGTGTGTGTGTGTGTGTAAAAGAAAGAAAAAAATGGGAAAGGCCTTGCCCGGCCGCCCAGCCCACACCAGACCAGCCCCTTTCCCCTTCTTCCTCCTCGCCTCCCTCGCGGCATTCAGATAGGGCTGAAGGTCAAAGCTCCCTTGCTCAGACCCAACGCCGCAGCCCGCCTCTCCCGCGGAGCCTTCGGACCAGCGGTATTCGGCGCGCCGTAGCTCATGTCACCGGGCCCCACCACACCCTATCGGTGCCCTGCTCCTATCACGACAGCCTGCACCTGCTTCACCCTACGTAGTCGTCGCCGAAATTCATGCGAGCTCCCACTCCTCGGCTCTACCGCCCATCACGCCTCCTCGGTCGCCGTCAAGAACAACCGCTCTGCCGCTGTAATTATCTTTGTGTCATCAAGTCTTGGGTAGTTGGCCCCAGAGCCATGCCGAGGCCACGACCGCCATGCCCCGCCAACCGCTTCTCACCGCCAGCCCATCCTCGTCTCCTATAAAGGGCGCCGGCCACTAGGTTTCTCCCCACACTCCACTCCCTTCCATAGCGAGCAATCGACTCCCGAGATCCTCTCGCCGATCGACGGCCACCGACAAGCGCCACTAAATTCAAGCGAGCCAGTTCGATTCCATATCGCCGGAGCTTCCTAGGAGCACAGTGAAGTTGCCCTCACCCTTCGCTGAGCACCACCGAGATTGTACGCCGCAGGCGTTGAGTCCTTCCTCAGGCCGCCACCGCCGCACGTCACCGGCCCACCACTGGCGTTCCTCGGCCCCCACCAGCACCTCCTTCGGCTTCCACGCGGTGCCAGGAACCCATTTTACCCACCACCGACACCTCTCCGGCCGCCCCTCGCCGGAAACCCCGCCGCCCGTACGCCGCCCCGGAGCTCTTCCGTTTCAGGACCTGCACCTTGGCTTATGTGCGTTCATCTCCCCTGATAAGTCAGGTAACACCGAGAGCTTGACTGGTTAGTTGGGCTAGCATTCAGCTCAACGGCCCGAGTTCGATTCCGCCCCTGTGCAGCGTTAGGGTATTTAGGTTTTTAAATTTTTGCTTTGTTACTGGGCCGATTGCAGCTAGGAAAACATCAATAAAAATATGAAATAATCCCACAAAAGATACTAAAATTTGTTAGGACATAAAAGAGCTTCATAAATATTTACTCATGGATTAATCATCATATGCTAGTAAATAATATGCCTTGAATATTTATTTTAAATCTTTATTAACAAAAGGCTTAGTAGGAATGTTGCTTAGAGATATGCTCTCATGAAATGATAACCTAGTAAGTAAAAATTGTCAGACCCCAGATTTTACAATCCGGAATCTTCTGTGATTCCACCGCACTATTCCCTGGATCAGTAGATAGTGCTCACAGATTACAGTTCTGAATATCAAGGTACATATCATGCGGAAGCGTAAATATAATAGTAAACTTACTCATGGGCCGTTTAGGCCGAATTCATTAAATTGCAGCAGCGGAAGAACGAAGCACACAGATGGGACCTTCGTGACATGCCCACAGCAGCCAACTGGAGGTGCGCGACCTAGCCCTTGACATCTTCATCTTCTCTGCCAGCTTGTCCAATCTTGTTGCTGAGGCGAGGTGATTTGATTCCTGATGCTGAATTTTGTCGCAAAAGCGAGTGTGAGCACTCCAACCCCGTGCTCCGCAAGCCAATACACATAATGCAAATAAATAGTATGCATGGCTTAACAAAGGAGAGGCTTGGGTTATTTTATTTGCCAAAAATTGCTTTGAGTAGCTTTGTTATTATTTCATCATAGTGTTATTGTTACTACCTATACACCACCTAGTGACTACCATAATCGACTTAATCCACCAAAATACACTTTCTTTATTAATTGTCGTCTAAGACTCCAAACAATAATGACTTCATTAATCAGCCACCGATCATGCTCTTTCCATATTGATTTCTATCTATGACTCTTAAACAGCGATTATCATCAATTATGCAATCCACCAATCATTCGCATCGGACTTCCTAATAATTCAATCCTTTTGTTATTGATCCAAAACCATAATTTGTTCTCCCAATAATCAATCTTATTTTCAACCTGTCATCTCTAATTAATTCACTAGTATACGCCCACCAAAAATATCATTGATCAAGATTAATCTCCCATAGTTATTTTCATATCTCAAATTTTCCAAAATTCTCAATTCATCCATCTAGAAATTGTTCGAATCCTATCAATCCCAATATTATCAACATCTCCCAATAATTTATAACAAATATCGGTGTTGTAATCCAACCAATACCCTTGCACTTCCTAATACTCCAAAGATCATATAAATCATCTATCTAGTCTAGATATCCATTTGGGATCATTTCTCCCAGAATCCACACTATCGTTTTCTTTTTATAATCGACATGAGTCCACCAATATATTTTTGTTTTTACCACAAACTTCCATCTTCATTACTCCTGACTTTATTTATTTCCCCATATATTTTATTTTGTGAGAAGAGAAAACATTTTACTTTTGAAATATGATACATAAAAATTTCCTGAGACCTAGCAGTTGTGAACAAAAACATAATGTTCAAGAAAATGCAATAATAATAGCGATCCAGATTCCATCCACCGTTACATGGCATCCGCACCATATAGCATCTTTCAGCGTTATAGCCGCTTAACTTACCACTGGGACGACACCCAGGACAATTCAAATCAGGGCTTTCCACTGCCCTTCACTTTTCCAATCCCACCCATAAAGCATTTTGAAATAGAACTATATCTGGTTAAGTTCCCATGTCTGCCCTTGACCGTGGGTATGGCTATTCGAATAGTTTTAGACTCTGCAGAGTTTGCACACTTTACCCACAAGAGATAAATCTACTCGTTGCCCCACATGATTCCTTAGCCATGCGGTTGAGTAGACTATCACAGGACCTTTACAATGCATTTTTCTAGCAGAGTTACGTCCGCTAAGGTTTCCACTTCTTTTGGGGTACGACCACCCTTCCAGAAGTCCTCTCTTGCGCCGTCACGTCGGAGGATGTGGCCATCCTCTACCCGCCCATGGTCACAGCGGCGCAACTCTTACTAGGTTGATGCAAATTAGTTAGCCCTGCCTACACTTTGCCAGCTTGCAGTTATACATGTTGTACACTGGGAGGTCATGACAAGATTCAGTCCTTAGGGTTATCTGGGCGGCCTACCACAACCCACTTTGTGCATCCACTGCACCACCCTCATACCCTCAAACCAATCTACCCAGATATTTAAGCAAGTTGGAGATTTTGGGAGTATAAAATAATCATAGCCAACATATACCAGTCATTACCACCATGACTGCCCAACCAAATTTTCTCATGATTAAAGTGATGCTTGGGCGTTCTCGTGCCCATGATACCTATGCGATACTAAGCATGACATATAAATTACAGACTTATTTTCAAAAGGTTACTATAATAATTTTGCTAGGGCGACAAGGTTCACACATTCAGATATTCCAAAGGAGGTGTAATATTATTCAAGGCAAACAATGGGCATATATCTAGAATCTTAAATTAACATGTATTTGCATATAAAGTAATAGCATGCAATTTGATAATTTAAACAAAAATAGTTTGCAGAAAATGTAGGTTCAACATGATCAAAGTATTGACTCGCCTAGCGCGGTTTACCACGGTCTTGTGCTCTCTCAAAGCTGTCTCTTGAGCTTCCGGTCTCTATCTTCACTTCGAGCTTGATCTCGCTTGATCCACTGGATCTTCACGACTCCCAATTTCTAATTACACGACAAACGACTGAATCCAAATAAAAGCAAATTACTCAAAAGATCCATATAAATCCGAATAAACTCAATTTAGTTTTATTATGAGTTAATGGGTGATTCAGGTGATTTGAGGCAAGGTCGAAGGTAGAATACGATGACTCAATCTGTTTATTAATACCTTTCTTTTATTATTTTTATATTTATTTAGGAAATTCCATGAGTTAGGTTAGACCTATGAATCGGTGTATGAGTCTAGTTAAGTATCATTTTGTCGAGCGTTAATATTCCGGGCATATAGCACTTTGTGATACGACATTTTATGCACCTTAAGTTATCGTTATGCTAAGTTTGATTTGAGTTAGCGTCTAATTATACGGGTCCCGGCTTGCTATTTATATATTTATGCTCAATATTATTAGGTATTAAATCAAGTGCTAAGATTTAATCACTGGCACCATTTTCATTTTGTGTATACCTTTGTTACTATTAAGCTTAGTGTTATCTTTAGCCAATTTTATTTATCTAGGCTTGCCATACGGGTTCATATATTAACATAGCTACCTTATTTAAATCTACCGTGGAGATTTCTTTAATAGCGACATGTTAAATGTTAGGGTATGTATTTGATTATAATCCAGGTAATTTTTTTAAACCTTGCTTTTAAAGTTATAAGTTTTATTCTCCTTAAATTCAACTTGGACATATGTATATACATATATATATACCTTATATATTTTAATTAGGCTTCCTATTAAATTCAGACATTTAACCAAAACCATCCTTATTAATGCCTTGACTTAATAATTAGATTAGGATAAGTAATAGAGGTACATTATTTGTTCATACGTGCAACTAACCAAAATTTAATCCTAAGTAAACCCATTCACATCCTAATTAAACCTATTGGTTTCCATGGGCAGCATTCTAATTTTCCCATATTATCTCTATGAATTTCCTAGGTGAGATGGGTTAAAAATTAAATAGAATAAAAAGAGTGTGTGAGGGGGAGGGAATGGAATTCGAACCCAAAACCTGTGCCTTAATGCTCGGCTCGGCTGACCACTAGGCTGCTGCCTTTGGTGATGCCGAGGGGATTAATGCTAAAGAGGTGAGTGCAACGGTGGGGCTCAGGTGAGTCAATTCGGCCAAAACAGAGGAGGCGCTCGGCGTGGTTGAGCTGCGGGGGCACCGGCGAGGGGTGGCCGGGGAGGCTGGGCGGGCCGGTAAAATGGAACCACGAGGAGGCCGGGTGCTATTGGGAGGTGGCGCAGCCCTAACGGCGCGAGGCGGGTGGCGGCAGTGAGGAACGGCCGACGGCGAGGTGGGAAGGGGCGGTGGCGCGGCGTGGAGAAGAGTGGGATTCGGTGAGTGCGCAAGCGTGAGAGGGACCCATGAAGCTTACCCAAATGGCCGGCTTGGCCGGAGAAGGGCCGAGATGGGCCGGCATCGTGCGCGGTGGCGGCGCGAAGGAGATCGCCGTGGAGAGGTCGCACCAGTGGCGGAAGTCGTCGTCCGGCCAATGGAGGGGGTTCAGGACACCAAGGGGCCACTTCCACCGCAAGGAATTGGGGCGGAATCCACCGAGGAGGCGACGGCGGTGAGAATGGCGGCGGCGGTCGGATTTTGGGGAAATGGCCGGCGCGCGTGCTCTTGTGGAGGGATTTTCGATTGGCTTGAAGAGGGAGCAGAGGGAAGGTGCAGGCACGCCGTGACGCGGTGGTCTTTGGAGGGGACGGCCGGAACGGCCGGGGCGGTGTGGAAGCGCGGCGGCCGGTGCGGGTGAACTGACGGTGGGCGAACGAGTAAGGGAAGAGGAGGAGATGGGGGCGCCGGGGAACCTCTTATAACATGGGAGAGGGGAGGTGCGGTGGTGGGTTCACGGTGTGACCGGGCAGTGGGGAAAAGTCCGTCGGCAAGATCAAGTGCGGGGCTCGGTGCACGAGGCGCAGGGCTAGGCGACGCGACTGGACACTGGGCGATGGCGACGGGTTGGCGCAGGGTATAGGGTGGAGACGAGCGGCGCCGCGCAGAGGGTGGAGGGGCAACGAGACGAGGACCAGCACGCGTGATGATGGCAACGTGCTGTGAAGTCAGAAGTCGGAAGCAGAGCGTGTACAGGGAAAAGAAAGGGGAAGCAAGTAGGAAAGAGAGGGGAGGACAGAGAAAAGAGCAGGCCCCACATGGCATAGGGAGAAAGGAGAGGAAAACTTGAGAATTGGGATTCTGATTTTTAATTTTTAATTTTTGTTTCATATTTATGATTACTGATTTTTGCATGACATTTAGAATTTAAGCTTTAAATTTTTCAGATATTAAATGAGAGCTTCTATTATTATTATTATATATATATATATATATATATATTATATGTATATATATATATTATTTCCTATTGCTAAACTCTTTCTTGCACAATTTGTGCATACACATATATGTATATATGTATGTGTGTTTATATTTTGTTCATCCGCTTTTATTGCTATTTATGCCATTATTTTCAAAATGAGATTTTATATTTTTAACTCAGGTTTCTCTCTTCTTATACTGGATCATCTTTTCATATTCGCATTTTAAATCTTGATTTTCTATTAATTAAATATGTTTGCTTCTTCGGGATCCTTTTAACTTTTGGAACCTTCACCAAATTTCTCAGAAAAACATGATAAACTCCAAATTCAAATAAATGATATTGCAAATAACTCAAAAACTTCGCACTTTTCAAATTTAAATTTTTAGGATGTTACAAAAATTGACTAAACAAGAAAGCATAAACCCTTGCATATTCGTAAATGTTATAGAATTAACCATTGCATGGTTTAAACCATAAAACATTAACTCTTTGACCTAGCAATGATAAGAATCCTTTTTCAACTATAATACGATTTGAGTATTAGGCCACTAACATTTAGACTATAATACCCAAATTAAATTAGAGGTTGTATTGCATATGATTGACTAAGACACTAAATATAAATAGTAGGCCATTAAAAAGGTATTTTGAGCTCCAAAGACTAACAAAAGACACCTCGACATATACATTGTTGTGAAGATCTAATTATCCTAAAAGCCTTGCCAACCTACACACTAATGAACAAAATAATACCAAGATGAATGGTAGGGTCATAGTGAAGATAATCCGCTAACACACCAATAGATAGTAATTTAAAGAATAGTAATGCATAATCATAACAAAGAATTGCACTTTTCAAGATATGTCTAAATCTTAGAAAGGTTCAGAGTAGCGGATCAAGGGTAAATAATAATAATTGGATAAATAATTCTATGCTTAAATAAAATATGGGGTTGACCATTCAAACTAACAAATTCAACTCACTGATAATTAAAACACCATAAAATACCACCGCTTAAATTTCTAGGAATACAGACTCTAAAGATTAATCTAATAAACTAAACACGTACGTCTGTCCATAAATCTAACCTAGCACAGGGAACTTCCTTGATAAATATAAAATGGAAATAATAAAAGAAATTATTAAACTAAAGGCTGAGTTATGATAATCTACCATCGGCTATACGTAGCCATCCTCGAAAACCAAAGTAGAATATTCCCGTGAATATTCTTTCACCATAAACATTCCTTAGCATCTATCTCGACGAATCTCCATTAGCCATATATCACCTCGTTCCAACCCTTTTTGACTTCATCAGTACTCCGCACCCAATCAATGTTATCCCAAACCAGCCATTTAATCATAATAAAAATTAATCAGTTGGATTTATTTGGATCTTTTGAGTTATTCGCCTTTATTTGGATTCAGTTGTTTATCGCGTAACTAGAAATTGGAGTCCTGAAGAATTAATAGATCAAGCGAGGCCAATATCGAGGTGAAGATAAAGACCAGAAGCATGACCTTCAAATGAGAAAGCTTTGAGTGAGCTTAAGACCGTGGTAAACCATGCAATACGAGTCAATACTTTGATCATGTTGAACCTACATTTCTACAAATTATTTCAGTTTTAAATTATCAAATCGCATGTTATTATTTCATATGCAAATTATGTTGCTTTATGAATTCTAGTTACATGCCCATTAACTAGATTGTTATTATTACAATCTGTTGGAACATTTGAGTAATTGAGCCTTGTCACCCTAGCAAAATTATAATGACAACCTTTCGAAAACAAGTCCATAATTATATGTTATGCTTAGTATTGCTTAGATAATCGAGGCACCAAAAGGCCCCAAGCATCACTTCTAATCATGAGAAATTGCTTTTGGCAGTCATGGTGGAAATGATTGGTTTATTTTGACATGATTATTTTATGCTCCCAAAAACCCCAACTTGCTTGAATATCTGGGTGGATGGTGTGGGGGGGGGCTGGTGTGTGGTGCAATGGAAGCACAAAATGGATAGTGGTAGAACCACCCAGATACCACTAAGGATTGAATGTTGTCATGATCTCCTATGTAAAACTATACAACCACAAGTCTGCAAAGTGCAACTTGGCTAAATAAATTTATCGAAACCCCCGGGCTCATCTCACCGGTAGTGGATAGGAGTGGAAATGTAAGGGCAAGGGGAGGCATAAAGGGACAGCGAGTGGAGGGTGCAGTTTCCAGTCATGCTAGCATTGTGGGGATTGGAGCCCGAATGCTCTAGTAGACGTGGTTACATCCCGTGCAACGTGGGGGACCCACCGCAAGTTGGAGCAGCCCATAGTATGAGATGACAAAAGGGGCTAGATACTTTAAAAAGTCATTGTGATGGTCTACTCAACCACGTGACTAAGGAATCATGTGGGGGCAATGAGCGGATTGTCTCTTGTGGTGAAAGTGTACAAACTCTGCAGAGTTAAAACTATTCGAATAGCTGTGCCCACGGTCAAGGGCGAACATGGGAACTTAACCAGATATAGTTCTATTTCAAAAAAATTTGTGGATGGGATTGGAAAGGTGAAGGGCAGTGGAACGCCCTTATTTGTGTTGCCCTGGGTGTTGCCCCAGTGATAATGTAAGCGGTTATAACGCTGAAAGGTTAGCATATGGTGCAGAGGCCATGTAACGGTGGATGGAATCTGGATCGCTATTACTACTGCATTCTTTCACACACAATGTTTCTGTTCAAACCGCTAGGTCTCAGCAAATTTCTATGTATCATATTTTACATGCAATTTATGGCAAATAAAATAACCCGAGCCTTCCCTTGATAAGCCATGCATACTATCTACTTGCATCCTGTGTTTTGGCTCGTGGAGCATGGTGGTTTGTGCTCACCCTCACTCTCACAATTAATCTAGACTCTGAAGTCAGACTACTACACTTCAGCAATACTCCTGGTTATGATGGCAAAGAAGATGAAGATGTGAAGAACTAGGTCGCGAACCCTAATTGGCTGCTGTGGGCATGTCTTGAGGGTCCCACCTGTGTACCTTGTTTCTCGCATCTGCATTTTATCGATTTCGCCTAATCGCCCATGGGTAAGTCTACTATTATATTTACGCTCCGCATGATATGAATTTTGATATTTAGAACTGTATCTGTGAGCACTATCTATTGATCCAGGAAATAGTGCGGTGGAATCACAGAGAATTCCGGATGGTAAAATCTGGGTTCGACACGGGAGCACGGTGCTGGGGCGTTGGGGAGCGCGAGAGGGGCAGTGGAGGCGAGGGTGAGGTGGAGCGAGGTGTGGTGGTGCTCGGTGGGTTTTATATAGGCTCGAGGAGGGGAGGCGCAGCGGGATTCCTCGCTGGAGTGCTCGAGATGGTGGCGGCGATTTCGGGCGGATAGGCTGGGTGGGGGATTGGGGAGGTGGGAGTCGGGCATGGAAAGAGGGGAAGGTGGGTGGGTGTGGGTTGTGGTGCACGAAGAGAGGACGAGGCAGTCGGGAAGGGCGGAGCGGCGTAACGGCTGTGGCAGCGGTTCGGCCGGAAAAGAAGGAGGCGAGTGTGAGGGGAAGACGAGATAGCTGACAGGTGGGCTCGGGATGTCGGCGAGAGAGAAGAGAGAGGCTAGAATGGACGGCACAGATTGCGGCCACATGACCGAGGGAGGATAGGGCGGCCAGGGAGGTTAAGTGGGAGGGAACAGCGGGATGGGCGGGGTGGCGATGTGGACGGGATCTGGCCATCCACGTGTCACCTGAATGGAGGGGGGAAAGCGGGATCCTGGCGGCGACGTGGGCGGATCCCAGCCGTCCATGCATCTGCTGGAGGGGGAGGAGTATTTTTTTCCTTTTTGATTTTCAGAAAACCCAAGAAATGAGAATAAAGCTTAGAAAATAGCAGAAAAATCCAAATAAATCCCAGAAAATTCCTATAATTTTGATAAAATACAAGGAACTTAAATAAAATTAACTAAACTCATTTTGATCACATTTTCTCTCACTTTAATAGTTTCTAAACTATGCTCAAAAGAAAAGAGGGAATTAAATTCTAGAAAAATAACAAATAAAATTTAGAAATTTTGGGATGTCACATGTTCAGAGCTCAAGACACAAGGCATGGACATGGCAAGTCAATGAGAAGTGAAAACCGTCAAGGTCAAGCAGCACAGTGGCTTTAGGTAGCTTATGTTTACCAATGTCAACATAAGGGCATTGATGTAATTGGCATTACCAGAAATCTTTGAGGTGAAGAATACCGTGGCTCACTCTTAGATATGGTCTAGGGCTAAATAAACCATGTGCGTTGAGTTGTATAGAGCCGATGGCTCAGAGCTTGTAATAACCGCTTTGTAGTGCATGCTAAGTAACGTGTTATAATTGTGGCTAGCCTAAGGGTTATTCTAGGTAAGGGAAAGAGTTGGCTGAACCCTAAGTAGATATAAATTAGTGGAGAAAGTTAATCTTAGCTTTCGAGGTGATCCAAGGTTGACGTTGCTTCTGCATATTATAATAGAGGGGTGGAGGTATGCCTCCACCACCAAGTTTTTGAGAAGGATTTAAGATTTTTCTTATGCTCTTTTCAACTTTTTCCACCAGGAAGTATGGCTTTAAAATTGTTCCTCTCAATGCAATGAATGTTTCAATTTCATATATGTTCTGAAATTTATTTTATTGCTTACAATTTTTAACTTTTCTTTATTGTAACTTGAGTTTTTCTTCCTTCTTCAAATTGCTGTAGTTCTATTGGATTTGGGACATGTAAGAGGTAGAGGAGTTTATCAAGAACATATTCCAATCTAGTAAAATTTATTAGAACTCATTCTTACTCAAGTTGTGTTTACATTAACAATGATCTTGAGCTAAAATTGTTGTTTTTGATGCAGTTTGAACTATTTGCATGAAAGGTTCAAACTTTAGGTATATCTTTGTAATTCCTTTTGGAATCATAGCCCTAAGATTATTTCTTAGCTATGATTGAATTTTCATCAATTTTGGATGAGTATATCGTAAGTTATTGATGTTTCTTCATAGCCAAGTTGCTAAAATTGCTGTTTTGATGAAACATGGAATTTGAGCAAGATAGGTCTATCACTTGGGCGTTATTTTGTAATTAATTTTGGAATCATAACCTTGAGAACTTCATCAATTTTGGACAAAAAGATCTTAAGTTCTTGAGGTTTGTTCACAATCAAGTTGCTAAAATTGTTGTTTTGATGAATTGTGGACTGTGAGCAAGAAAGATCTCTCTGGGGCTTTATTCTACAATTCAAAAACCATAACCCTAGGGATCTAATCTTGCTATGGTTTAAGTTTCATCAATTTTGAGTGAGTAGATTATGAGTTCTTAAAGTTTCTTAGTGGCCAAGTTTCTAAAATTCTATATTTTGGTGCAACATGAAATTGTAGCAAGAAAGATCTCTCCATTAGGCTTTATTTTGCCATTCATTTTAGAATTATAGCCCTAAAGACCTTATCTTACTATGGTTCAAGTTTAATCAATTTTGGTTAATTTTTTCTTGAGTTCTTGAGGTTACTTGGTGGCCATGTTCATGAAATTCTTATTTTGTTTACTCTGTTCTTAGAGTACTCTTAGTGTTTTTAAACCTAGTGTCTTCCTAATAGCACTAGAATTCAAGAGAAGAAATACTTGAGTAGGAAAATTTAATGTGCTTCTATTCACCACCTCTAGTCGTCATAACCAGTCCTTTCAGTGTAACCCTCAGAGCAAAAATTAGCATATGGTGGATGGAATCATGTAGCGGTGGATGGAATCTACATAGTTATAAATATTGCTTTTTTGCTGATATGGGGTCGCCCGATCTTCTCGACGAGGATGGATAATCACGGAGTCTTGATGAATCATAATGATCCTCCAATGCGGTGCAAGGAGAACACTCTTTAATTCGCCAAAACACACTCGTGTTGATTTCACGACCACTGCTTAAGATCTATCGTGCACCCAATTCCAGTGGAAAGGCTGAACGATCTTGATTGAAGAGAACACTCCTAATTCCCTATGGAACTTCGGTAGCAATGCTAAACTCGAACAAACTTTAGTAGATTGATTTTTCTCAAACATGGTCTGTCTCAAACAAAGGGGATACAAGGAGGTTTTATAGTGCTTCCCTGAACTCACGCAAGGAAAGTCTTGGCCGAATCAATCTCTTATTCGGTCAAGGTTTCATAATCCAATTCCTAAAATTTAGCAAGTCTGTTTCCTTTAATTTCAGGCTAAGGCCCTATCCTATTACAAGACCGAGATGGATTTCGGTCACCCTTTGGCACGCAGGCCACATCTTGTGCACACCATGAGATCACGTGGCCTTCCATTGATTTGATGGCTGCTTGGTTAAGAAATTCTTGGACACATATATCATAGCTCCTTGCCCGCACGGACTCTCCTTCTCATGACTCGTGGCTGGTTGATCCTTCTCCACTTGATCTTCTGTTGCATCAAATATGAGAAGACATAACATATTTGCATTAGGTAGTATGCTATTCTTATCTAACGTAATAGAATACTCTCTTGTTCTCCAGGATCAAAGTTTTATAAACCAGCTGATGAAAACTGGTGAAGTCTTGTACAATCAGCTGCACTCGCAGCTCTTCGTTCATCCCTACAAAGAATCTGTCGATCTTTTCCTCTTCATGCGCTACATCCTTTGGGGCATAGCAGGCGAGTTGATTAAATTTGGTGAGGTATTCACCGACTGACATGCTCCCTTGTTTTAATGTGCGGAACTCATTCTTCTTCTTCCGCATTACACCGATCGGGATGAAGTTGGCCTTAAAGGCTGCCTTATACTCTGCCCAGGATATAATCTCAGAGCTAGCTCCCGTGGGGGTGTCCTTGTATCCCTTAACAGCCAGATAATTCTCCCACCAGGCAGCTACGGCTCCCTGAAGTTGGCAGGTAGCAAAGATCACTTGGTCATTCTCCGCAGACTTGGCTAAGCGGAGTTTTCTCTCTGTGTCCCGCAGCCAATCTTCTGCCTCAAGAGTCTCATCCACCCCAACGAAAGTAAGTGGTCAAGTCCTAAAGAAGTCGCCCAAGTCAGAGCCATAATCGCTAGCGCTGATGGCCGCCCGCATAAATAGCCTGTAGGATTTGGGTCTGTTGCGCCATCACTTGCGCCATATATGGATCGGCCGACGGGGGTGGGAGATTTACCCTTGACTTGGGCCTCTTCCCCGACCTACATGCTGCGTCTCTTGACTGGCATCAACTTCAGCCTGCATGTCGGGGTTTGCACCAGCTTGGGCGCGAGTAATCCTTTGACTAGCCATCTGCAGGTATAGCTTTATAACTTAGAGGCTAGTACAAGTCAAGTGGGGGATACGTCAACTCGAAACAATCACATAAAAAAGAGCCAAATCGAATAAGATAAATGAGAAAACGATTCTCAAACACAAGGCCGTTATTAAACACAAACAATAGATCACATAGCCGCCTTTTTATAGCCCATAGACCAAGCCGACTTCACGATTACAGCTAAACACTTAGAGTTCATAGTAGTACGACTACATGACGGGAAAACTTAACATAACCACCACAACTATGATGGTTAGTGCTTGCACCGGTGTTAGTATCTTTCAAAATAACAATGAAAGGTGGAGTAGAACAGATCCGGGAAGGATACGAATGGAAGTAATACGCTATATTTTTAGAAACTCCTTTTTATAAGTTTTCAAAATTATAATGCTAAGTCCCTCCTAATGACCATTCTAAGGTTTTACCCTATGTCGTATGCTCGATACCACTTCTATCGCATTCGGATTTTTCAATCCAGAATCTCCTGTGAACCCACTGCACTATTCCCTGGATCAGTGGATAGTGCTCACAGGTACATTGCTGCATCATTTAATACATCACAGGAATCACATCAACTCATAATAATATTACATGACTGTTGGACCAAAATGGCGACAGAGTGGGGGTGAATGTCGACTCTTTTAAGAATTTGTCCCTCTCAAGTACCCACGATGAAATCTTCTTCTATAGCTATGAAGAGACATCCTTATGCTCTCTAAAACTCTGGAGAAACCAACCAAGGGAAAATGCAAAGAGGAAGCAACCAAGAATAAAACATGAGCAGCAAAACCCTGGGGCCGGTCAGACCGCACCTGAGATGCCGGTCTGACCGCCATTGTCCGAGCGGTCTGATCGCCCTCTTCCCTCCGGTCTAACCGCTCCTCGGGAAACTGCACTGACAGCAGGCTGAAATTTCAGACAAAAGAGAGAACTCCAAGTGGCAAAGAAATTTGAGGCTTTCCTTTGGATTTCTCTGCCCAGAAACACAAGACTACAACCTAAATAGCCACAGGAGCCTGGAAAACCAGAGGAGACCAACTTAAGGTAAAGAAATTTGGATTTTGCCCAAAAATTGAAAACTACAGAGAGCAACGATGAAATCTCAAATTCCTATTTAATCTCTGATCCTTTGACTATGAAACTTTGAGGATAGCTACTTAATAGCCACAGGACTTAACTTGCCAAGTTTCAAGCCATCTTATGAAGGGAATCAAGATTTTCACCAAAACCCTAGAAACACGAAATGAAAAACAGAGAAGCTGAAAATGGAGAATCTTTGATTCATTTGATTTGCTCTCAGGAAAACTCGATCAAATGACCTTAAGGCACTATCCCAACATAGAGCAATCCATTTTGGCCCTTCTCAACAAGAAACAACAAGAAAACAAAGAATCAAGAAATCAACAGAGAAGGCATCGAAGGCAAGAACAGGGAGCACGAAGATAAACTCAGAAATTTCATTCCAACCAAATGAGGATTACAGATGAGTCCCCATATGCATGGACATTAGAACAAGAGGAATCACATGAAGTCTCAACTCATCGTCTCCCACTCCCTAAGCCTCAAGAACACACACTACATGCTTGCTTGCGAGGAACACACACACAGAGAGAGGGGATGAACGAAGGAGACACTTCCTGCTGCCCTCAACTACTCTCCAACAACTAAACCCTAAAGCCAAAACAAACTCTCAAAGCTTCTTTTGACTCTAGCAAACCCAAACTCTCTCCCAAAGCCATGGGAATACATGCAGCCAACAACACCTATTTATAGCCCTTGGCTAACGGGTTTCAACCCGCTACGCCCGCTAAACCCAAACGGAACCATCTCCCGCTGTGCAGCCTTGCGAAATTACCACCCGCCCTCCTACACCTTCCGGAAGCTTCCACGCTCCTTGTCATCCACGACACGCAACCACATCGAATCTCCGCTGCTGACACATTCAACCGTTCGACCTTGACACCGCCCGTGTTCAGTCCGGTCACCTCGTGTCTCACCACGACTCGCCGACGCCCCGCAACCATCACGCATAAGAAACACATCAAATAGCACCGCCGACACATAAAAGCATAAATAGCATAAAGCATCATACTTACCCATGATGAAATCCAAACGTCGAATCAAAGAATATACATCCTAATCCCATACGACCAAGTTTGACCAAGTCGATCGAGCCCGATTGCACCACGCAACGCCAAGGTCCGAACCATCTAAATCAAACTCGACTTTCCTAAACCAATGTCAATTACTCATCGCATACATGGGATGGCCTGCACATGGTCTCTCAATGACTGAGTTTTGAATTATGCCACATCGGCAATAGTTTCACATAAGGGCAGTTTAGGCCAAATGTTCACATTACAAAAGCACGACAGCGGAAGCAAAAGCAAAGTAAGGCCTTAAATCCACAGGCAAGCGACTGGGGGTAAATATGTGCCCTATGATTATTACCTAAGCTTAAGCAATAATCATAGGCACACAACACCAAGGTCTAATTGCCTAGGACACCAAAAGCGCAGAAGTCGTCCTAAGACTCGGCGTTGTTCCCTCCATCTGTAGCAGGGGTCTCTTCATATGCATAATGGTCCTGGGCCCCTGAATCTGATTTTTGGTAATGCGAGTGTGAGTACACAAACCACCGTGCTTAGCGAGCCAATACACAGAATGCAGTATATAGTATGTACGGCTTATCAAGGGAAGGCTCATGACCATGTCGACAAAGGAACACTAGAGCTACTCAAGAAAGAGCAAATTTGTCTCCAAAGCTCTAGAAAGTTCCCAAATGGCTTTTTCTCCGCTATTCTCCCCCTTTTGGCAATAAACACATCAAGGATGCAAAAGAGAGAATAGGTCACAAAGATGGATGAAATGGCTGAAGTTTGTTTATTTTAAGCATTTAGAGCCATGAAGATTATCCAAAATGACCATATGAGGATTACATCAGGCCATAAGTCATAAGTATGCTATCAAGATCATGACAAGACATATATAAGCCAGCTAAGCCAAATAGATGACAATCTGAAACTTAGTGCAATTTGTGAGCATGTCAAGTCAACCATGATCAAAGTCTAGCTAGAGGTATCCAAGGATGATGCAAACCATGTCAATAAGCTAAGCGGAACCAAGAAGCTAATATTGAATCAATTTAGAGTGCTGTAAGTTCAGAAATGAGACATTTGTTTAATTACTTGGTTCTTTTGTAATTAAGCAAATTGAGCACATTTGTCATGAATTTTCTTTTAAAGCTCATGGTTGATTATAACCAAAATTTTCAGACATGTGCTAGATCTCAAGCCTTATGCGACCATTCCAAGCAAGAAGCTTACGGAGATGATCTTGGTCATCCAAAACTCGCCCTGAGTTCATGCCTAGTGCAATGGCAAGCCGTCTCATGAGAAAGAATTGGTGAGATCAATTTTTTCGCACAAAAGAGATCTTTTTGCATTTTCATGAATGGTTGTACTAACTCATGTGTGTCATCAAGAAACTAGAATAGCTCAATCTAAAGCTCAATAAAGATTCAAGACTCAACTCAGCCTATTTGACATGGCATGAATCATAAGTGGATAACTAAAGAAAGACTAGTCTCGAGAACTAACATGACAAGTTTTAATTCAGGTTGAGCAATTTTAATGAACTCATCATGGCAAAAGCTAGTCTACACATATGAAGTCATGATCAATCTAGCAATGAAGCATAAATATGGCAGGATGTAAAGCAATGTAAACATGTCATGAAAGGATAATAATCAAGGCTCCATGTAGTTTTATTACAATGCAGAATGGAATGCAGATAGTCCAGCTCCCCCTCAACATGTGATGCACTTTTAGTTCAAGTAGAGTTATATCAATATTAAGATCTAGACGCTCCCAAATGAACTCCCCCTGAACCAAAGCAATCAAATCGAGAAGCTGGCAAAGAAAATCCGAAAGGGCAGTCCTTAAAGCATAGACAAGATATAGAGGATACTATGGCTTAGACTGACTCTCATCTACCCCATATGACTCCAGGACTATCAGCTAACCACCTAACACACTAGAGAGCAAACACGTACCCCGTCTACCCGAGGGTGGCCCAACCCTCGCTAGAACCTACAAGAAGTGAGTGAGCTCAACCTAGTGAGAAGAGAACCAGCTAACAAACAGCATCCTAGAGTCACAAGATAAGAGTAAGAAGTCTAAACAACTAGACAAGAGAAGCACTCTAACCTATGCTAGAAGGACTAAACCCAATGCACCCATATGCAGTGCAGCAGAAAGGAGTAAGAGCATAATCAATATAATAAAGCAGTAAAACACACAGCTCCCCCTCACAACAGTCCATAAGGACAAACCACCCCAAGCTCTCCCCGCAGAGCTGAAAACCTAGAGCTATCCAAAGGCTTGGTAAAGATATCGGCTAACTGATGGTCACTCTCCACAAACTGGAGCACTATGTCACCCTTCTCTACATGGTCTCGAAGGAAGTGATAGCGAATATCGATATGCTTGGTCCGAGAATGCTGCACTGGGTTCTTAGCAATGTTAATCACAAAAGTGTTATCACAAAAGAGTGGAACACTATTGATAACTAACCCAAAATCCCGCAGAGTCGAGACCATCCAGCACTGACTACAAAGAATCGGTCGCAGCAACGCACTCGGCCTCGCAGTGGACTGTGTAACACCGATCGCTTCCTCGAGGACCAGGAAACAAGAGAAGTGCTAATGAATTGGCAGGTGCCCGAAGTGCTCTTCCTATCTATCCTACAGCCAGCAAAGTCTGCATCCGAATAGGCTCTCAAGGAAAGACAGGATGAGGAAGAGTACCAGATACCATAGTCAATGGTAGCTCGAAGGTACCGAAGTATGCGCTTCACCGCCTGGCGTTGAGAAACGCGAGGAGAAGCCTGAAAGCGAGCACACAGACACACAGCAAAATGTATGTCCGGTCTCGAGGCAGTGAGGTACAAGAGGGAGCCTATCATGCTATGATACTCCTTCTGATCAATTGGCTCGCTGTCCTCATCTGGGTCAAGTGTGGCAGAAGATGCCATAGGAGTTAACACGGGCTTACCATCACTCATGTCAAAGCGTCTCAGGAGGTCATGAGTGTACTTGACTTGATGCAAGAAAGTACCCTCCCGAGTCTGCTTGATCTGGAAGCCAAGGAAGAAGGTCAACTCACCCATCATGCTCATCTCAAACTCGGTGCTCATGACATCCGAGAACTGTGAAACGAGAGCATGGGAAGAGCCGCCAAAGATGATGTCATCCATGTAACATCCTAAATTCGGATGTTTGAAATTCTGAGCAATTTAAAACTTTTCTTTGCATCTTACTACATTTAAATTTTTGGCTCAAAATCTGATTTGGGTTTCTTTGAGTATTTGTGTTGAGTCAACAAATAACTAGCAATAATACTGGGGCACAAAATAGCAATCATAAGAAATTCAAATTAACTAAATAAATACAAGTAATTTAAATGGTAATTAAACCCCTGCCAACCTAATATTCAGTGAAACTCACTGAACCAAAGTCTTATTCAAAAGACCAAGAATTCATTCTAGAAATAGCTCAAGAAATTAAACTCTAAATTTTGAATCCTACTATTTATCTCCTCCCTTCCTTACCATGGGGGCCCTCTCTCCTAGTTCCCTCCCTCCTTCCTGTCTTCATTTTTCTCCCTCTGCCCGCTGGGCTCGGCCCAACCTCCCCGATCCATTTCTGCCGAACGGCCCAGCCCCTCCCACTGTTTCCCCTTCTTCCTCCTCTGCTCTCGCTCGCACTAGGGCCGAGCCCTCGCCTCACCTCATCGCCGCAGCCCAGCCGCCTCCTCCCCGCAACGCCTCTTCGGACCGACGGTCCCCGGCGTGCCCGAGCTCGCGTCACCAGGGCCCACAGCTGTCTAGGCGAGGCCATTTCCCCCTGCTCTACCGCGCCGCTCGGTCACACGGCTCTAGACTCCGTCACATCACCTGACCCGCGCGGTGCTCAGCGCCCCTTCTCTGTTGCTCGGCATGCGTGATGCCAGCTGCATGCCATCATGCCCCGGGTCACTTCGCCAGACCCTCTGTCGCCTGCAGTGCCTCTCGCCGATGCGACCAATTGGGCAGGCACCTGTTGCCAGCTCCTCTCGCTCGCCTTTAGGTACCGCCGAGCCCGCGAACATCTTCCCCAAGCTCCATACCTCCTCCCACAGCACCCAATTAAGCCCTCATCGCCCGTAGCTCGCTGGCGCCACCCTCCTCCCCAACTCCGGCCACTGCGCTCCCCGCCGATTCCCGTCGAGAAAACTCAATTCCACCCTCCCGAGCCATCTCCGGAGCGCCGTGAACTCACTCCCGGCCTTCCCCAAGCTCCCCGTGGACCGTACCTCGCCGTCACCGAGCGCCTCCCCGAGCTCACCACCGCCGCACGCCGCCGACCCATCTGCGGCGCTCCTCGGCCCCCACCGACCCGTCCATCACCTTCCCCGCGCTGCCGGCAACGCATTTGGGTGGTCACCTGCCTCTCTCCGGCCACCCTTCGCCGGCGCCATCGCCAGCCGTACCTGCCTCCGACCTCCTCTGCTTTGAGCCTCTGCCACTCGGTTCATCAGCAACAGTTTTCCCATACCAAACAGGTAACACCCCACGTTCTGTTGGCCAGCGGCGCCCGCGCTCAGTTCACTGACCCACGTTCGATTCCCCATCCCGCTGCATTTAGATTAGGTTTTCTTTTGAAAAATATGAGATTAATCCACAGATAATACTAAAATTTATTGAAGTATAACTGAGCTTATTAAATGTTCAATCATGGATCAAACATTATATATTAATGACTAATGTGCTTTGAATACTTGTTTTAAAGCTTAAACTATTAATTAAAGGCATGTTAAGAAATTGAGTAAAAATCTTGTTTAAGGTTTATGCTTCCATGGAATGATAATTTAACAAATAAGGATGGTTTAAAGAATATATCATAAGCCATTGTTTATTAATAAACGTTATAGAATTAATCATCGTATAGTTTAAACCATAACCCTTATATCTATGCCCACTATTTAACCTGCTTAATATTACACATCCTTTGGAAGATTTAATATTTGATTAGTTGCCATATGTGCATAATTAATATGCCTTTATTATTTATCCTCATCTAAACATTAAGTAAAGACATTAGTAAAAGATGGTTCTAAAGTGTATAAAGACATTCAAGTTAAAGTTAAAGAAAATAAATTTGACACTTTGTTTGACTATAAAAATAAGGATTTAGATTAAATATTACCCTTAATAATAACGGAAACATGTGCTCCAACCTCTAACATGCCACCATCAAATAAATACCAATGGTAACTTAAGTCTTTTTAAGACTTAAGTTGCACTAAATAACAACTAAAGGTACATAAGTTGATAACAACCTTTAATCAAAAGGGCGTCTTTAAGTAGAAACGTCTTGTTAGAAAGATATATATACGGGGCCATCAAATGTTAAAAGTAATCTACCTAATGTAGTGATGTGAATAGTAGTCATCACTAACGTGTCATCGACAAATAAATCTCAACCATAGATTCAGTGGAATATTGATAGTAAAGTACAACCTGGTATAGCATGCTCGGCCCTAGATAATTAAATTTAAATAACAACAATAACAATGTCAACACTATAATAATAATAATAATAATTAAAATGTACGCAGAACATCTACGATACCTAATCTGAAGAGCCTCTTAAATTAAAAGTCATGTTTGTGTATGTACTAAAAACCCTACATCATCGGTAATTAAAATAATCTTACCACTTTGTATTTTAGTGAACAAGGTAATATTAGCACAACCTAAAATAATACATCCTGAATTGCTAAAAATATAAGCTATAAGATTAATCCGACAAGCCAGAAATCATGTACATCGTGTATATAACTCATACCCTAACTCTTAAAAGCTAACATTAGACAAGACAATACCCTACACCCCACTACAGTCTTACATCTACCCATAGGTCTAGCGTGGCTCATGGAACTTCCTTGATAAATATAAAAATAATAAAAAAATAAGTTATTAAATAAAATGGGTTAACCCGCGGTATTCAATGGCCGGCTAAACCTAGCCATCCTCCAAATCCGAAGTAAGAATAACATTGTCAATATTTCCGTATCACGAACCCTCCTTAGCCTCTACTTTGTCGAATTTCCTTCTACAAATCATCACTTCGTCCCAACCTTGTGTGACTTCGTTAGTCCTCTGCACTCAATCAACCTTGCCTCAAGTCGCCCATTAACTCCTATTAAGCTAAATTAAGTTTAATTGAATTTATTTGGGTCTTTTGAGTTATTTGCTTTTACTTGTATTGAGTCGTTTATCGCGTAATTAGAAATTGGGAGTCGTGAAGATTCAGTGGATCCAGTGAGATTAAGCATGAAGGGAAGATAAAGAACAAAAGCTAAAGAGAAAGCATCGTGTGAGCTCAAGACCGCGGTAAACCGTGCCAGCCGAGTCAATACTTTGATCATGTTGAACCTACTGTTGTGGTTACAGACCAAGCAGAGAGAGAGATGGTAGTGGAGAGTGAGGGAGATGAGTAATGGCTTGGGTCTTCCCCATGGCCTGTATTCCATATATATACATGGGGAGTGCTTTTACAATTATACCCTTACATTTGATCATCCCCTTTAGGGGCATTTATGTCATTACACATGGCCTATTCTGGGCCTTATAACCTCCTACCAGCCTCATCGGGTTTAGGTGGGGCCACCCTACAACAGAGCTCTCATGGAGAAGGGCTTCACAGGCCGGGCCATGTTGCCGAGTCCTTGGCCCTCCGCCCTCGCGCCCGTGAACTTTTCCGAACTTAACTAGGGGCTGAGGCCATAGCCGAAGTAGACGCGCGCGCTCTGTCCCCTACCCTTCGAACGGGTGGCGCGAGCCGCGCGCCAGCCGGCGAGACGCGCGCCCGCCCCTACCTTCGAACGGTGGCGCGAGCTGGCGCCAGCCGGCGGTAGACGCGCGCTCCGCCCCTACCTTCGAACGGGTGGCGCGAGCCGGCGCCAGCCGGCAGAGACGCGCGCGCCCGCCCCTACCTTCAACGGTGGCGCGAGCTGGCGCCAGCCGAGGTAGACGCGCGCGCCCGCCCCTACCCTTTGAACGGGGCAGCGGAGTTGGCGCCAGCCGAGGTAGACGCGCGCTCGGTCCCCTACCTTCGAACGGGTGGCAGCGAGCCGCGCCAGCCGGCAGACGCGCGCGCCGCCCTCGCGGCGAATCCGAGCCGCCGGGTGGGGCTTAAACTTCTTGCCTCCGGGGTCCATGTTGGGGGCGGGGCCGGAATCGTGGGCGATGCAGTGGTGAAGGCGGGTGCCGCGCCGTCGGCTTTCCCGCGTTTTGTAGCTGCCACGGCCTCGTGGCTTGATAGTGCGCTTTAAATGATGGCTGGAATCATGCCAACGCCTGGCCTGTCAGAGGGCAGGCTGTCGCGTTATGCAGTCTACTTTCGCATGGGTGGGGCACGCGGCGGCTTGCAACTGGCGCGTCGTGGGATGTGAGCGGTTGCGTGCTCGCGGCTGTTCGCTGCTTCCCTAGGGAAGCGGGACGCGTGTCAAGTGCGTGCTAGGGTTGTGCGCTGCCTAGCCACCTACCAGGCACGCCCCTCCAGGTACCGACGATTCTTCTTTCCAGGTCGTGCGTAGTCGAACCGCTGGGGTTCTGACCTAACTGCGCTTTCTGGCCGTGGGGAAGGCGAGCGGGCTTTATAAGGTGCCCTCACCGTGATGGGGGCACTTTGTCCCGCTTGCCGCTTAGTTTTGATTTATTCCGTGCGGTAGTAGCGCGACTTCCTGCCTTGGTTTCTTTTGCCCTACCTTCAGAAGACAATGGCCAGCCATGGCGACGCGTCTCGCCCTCCCAGCGGTGGCTCCTCGTCTAGTTGGGACAAGCTGTCCTTCCCTTCTGGGGATTACAAGCTGGTGCTGCGGGGGCGCTCGCGTGCCGACGGGCGATGGGACGCCATGGAATACTCGGGGGCCGCTGTTCCTGCGTGTTGGGAAAGAGCTGCGTGACCGAGGAGACGCTGCAGCGGCTTGTTCGTGATGGGAAGATCGAGGATCGGGATGGGGCTTGCCTACCCTGTCGCAACGAAACGGAGCCGAAGCCCCGGGAGACAGAGACGATCGTTTTTGTCGCGTTCTTTGGCGCCGGCCTTCGCATGCCCTCAAAGATGTTTGTGGGTGAAGTCTTGCGGACCTATGGGTTGGAGTTAGCGCAGCTGACGCCGAGCGCAATAGTCCGCCTGGCTGTCTTCACATGGGCGACGCGGACAGAAGGTCGGCGTCCCAGCGCGAGCCTATTCGCCACCCTGCACGACGCCTGCTGCCGCCCCAAGAAGGCTGGAGATGGAGCTATCTCCAATTTTGGCAGCGTGGACTTCGTGCTGCGATCGTCCTGCACGACGCTGTTCCCCGCGCCGGCCGCCCTGGGGAAGTGGGAGTCCAGCTAGACACGGTGGTGGTTTTATTACCACGTGACCGGTCCGAGTGGCCTGCTATGTCGAGGCGGGCCCATCTCGTTCAATACCTCGCCAAGCGTGAAGCCGAAGGCTGACGACGTCGCCCGCCGGCTAAGTATGCGCGACCTGGCCAAAGAGTTCACGATGTACGGGGTGGCGCCACTGTCCTCCCGGTGGAAATACATGGGCCGGGGCAATGACCGAGCGGACGAGATCTGCCCGCCAGTGTCCCGCCTGCTTCCGCCCTCCGCCCCTTGTAAGTTGTTTAGAGTGTAGCAGGCATCTCTTGACGTATCCGCACTTGTTCTCACGCGATCGCCCTGCTGTCTTTTTGTGCAGTGGCTCGGCTAGAAGACGCAGAGCGCGCGACTGAGGTGTTCCTCGGCCCATACACACTCGAGGAGCACAAGCTATGCGAGGCCGCGACCCAAACGATGAAACAAGGGCGGGTGAACCGTACATGCGAGGTTTTGGTATTGCCGTGCCGAATGCCCGATACCAGCGGAGACTCCCGCGGGGACTTCGGGTCATCCTGGCGGTGGCGGCTGTGCAGACGCCTCATCTTCGCGGCGCCGGGCTCGCTCCGAGGCTGCCATACTCAGCCTGCCAGCCACCTCAGCAGTTGGCGCCGCTGGGGCAGGACGCTCGACCGTGACGCGCCCGGCCGGACCAGTTCGGCGGGGCGCGCCGCCTCGATTCCCCCGGCCGCACTATCCAGAGACGCTGCTGAGCGTACGGGCATGGCCTTCACTAGGCCGGAGCCCGCCAACCCGAAAAGGAACGTTACGCCTGACGAGAGGGCCGTGGCCGATGGTGCTGCTACTACCAGGGACACGTCCGGCGCGGCGGAGACCAAAGATGGAGTAGGAGCTGCGGCCGCTAACATCACGGAGGAATTGCCCTCGGTTCCTCAGCCGAAACGTCCTTGGATGCAGTCTCCCTCGCCTTCGAAGGGTCGCTACAACGTTGCAGACCCCATGCTTGGAATTGTGGCGCCTGATGTTGCCGAGGGGGCCTCGCACCCGACCACTGAGGCGCCACGCCCGATCGGTGGTCGATCGACGCCACCTCCGCCGCGGTGAGGGGTGCGAAGGTAGCGTGGCTCCTCTCTCCGCTCGACCCGCGAAACTCTCTCTGATCTGCTCGCTCATTCCGTCAGCATCAGGCGTGACGAGGTCTCCCAGGCGTGGTGAAGGATCGAGCAACGGGGGAGTGCGCGAAGTCCAAAACCTTGTGCAGGGTGTCGCGCCGGTATATGCCGCTGTCGAAGCGGCCGAAGCCTCCACAGCCCTCGACGCGGTGGGGTCCGAACCCGTCTTGTCCGACTACCTCCCATGTCTGGAGATAGTCCGTGCTCTCACCATGGCCGCAGAACGCGCCAGCGGCAGCCTTGACCGGCGGATGCTGTCATCATGCGAGGGAGACCACCTAGCGCTGGCGCTGCGGGCCTCGGAAATAAGGGTGAGTACGTGTGCCGCATGTTTTGTATGGTGCTACCGGGCGCCTGGTGACTTTCATTGCTGCTTTCAGACGCTTGTCATCAGTGACGCGCTAGACGAGACCCGTATCTGGGAGCGGAGGGCCCTAGAAGCTAGGCTTCGTGAAGCGGATGACGCTCACGCGACAAAGGACGAAGAGCTCCGTGCGCTGGAGGGTGCCTTGTCATCCATACAAGTCGAGGCCGAGGAAGCCAAACGTGCCGCTGCGGAGGAACGCGCCTCCTTCCTGTGGCAGATTGCCGCCTTGGAGGAGGAGAAGACCCAGCTGGTCGAGACCCTTGCAGGGAAGACCCGCGCCTTGGACGATGCGTCCACATCAGCCTGGGGGGCAATGGAGTCTCTGAACTGGGCCCTCCGCGATCTGTGCGTTGACGTGCCCGACGCCACCCACGGGCGGGAGGACCTGATGGAGATGCTTGGGCTGATCAAGGAGGGGGCAGGCGTCGCGCTTCACAGTGCCACGACCTTCGGGGAGCACTGCGGCTATCTTGGCGCGTGCCTTGCCCTCGGCATGCTTCACACCCGTGGGTGTAAGCACATGCAGGAGCTGGCGAACCCTCACCTGGATCTTCTTGGCCAGCCGGAGGCGCTGCCGGACGCTATTCGCTCCATCGAGCCTAGCCTTTGGAACTTCCACCGGCGGATCTGGGGTCGTGTCGGGGAGGATGCGCGAGGTTGCAAGATGTTAGCAACGCCGCGCGGGAGGGACTTCCTCCGTTGGCTCGAAGAAGTTTCCCGAGGCCATGGCAGTGGCAAGGGCCCCTCGGCGCCGCGCGAAGACTGAGGTGTTGATCATATCAGGTGGAGAGAGGGGGGTTCGCACTTGCGCGCCCATACCTATAATCATTTAACCTCATATTTTTGCAATGGAACGATGCACCATTTATTCTTACTGTCGTAAGCTGTGTTTTGGGCCGACGACGCCTTATTTATAGTCCTTAGACTGTCGCGTGCGGAGGCGAACCTCGATGCTACATCTTAATTTATAGTCCGTGGACTCTCGCACGCGGAGGCGGACCTCGACGCTACGCCTTATTTAGAGTCCGCAGACTGGTGCGTGCGGAGGCGGACCCTGATGCTATGACTTAATTTATAGTCCGTGGACTTTCGCGCGCGGAGGCGGACCTCGACGCTACGCCTTATTTAGAGTCTGTAGACTGCTGCGTGCGGAGGCGAACCTCGACGCTACGTCTTATTTAGAGTCCGTAGACTGGTGCGTGCGGAGGCGGACCTCGACGCTACGTCTTATTTAGAGTCCGTAGACTGGTGCGTGCCGAGGCGAACCTCGACGCTACGTCTTATTTAGAGTCCGTAGACTGGTGCGTGCGGAGGCGAACCTCGATGCTACGTCTTATTTAGACTCCGTAGACTGGTGCGTGCGGATGCGAACCTCGAGGCTACGTCTTATTTAGAGTCCCTAGACTGGTGCGTGCGGAGGCGAACCTTGACGCTACGTCTTATTTAGAGTCCAGATCGTGCGTGCGAGGCGACCTCGACGCTACAACTTAATTTATAGTCCGTGGACTCGCGCGCGAGGCGAAACTCGACGCTACATCTTATTTAGAGTCCAGATCGCGTGCGTTTGAGGCGACCTCGACGCCACGACTTAATTTATAGTCCGTGGACTCGCGCGCGGAGGCGACGCCTTATTTAGAGTCCAGATCGGTGCGCGCGGAGGCGGACCTCACGCTACGACTTAATTTATAGTCCGTGGACTCGCGTCGCGGAGGCGAACCTCGACGCCACGCCTTATTTAGAGTCCAGAGATCGCGTGCGTGCGGAGGCGAACCTCGACGCTACGACTTAATTTATAGTCGGTGGACTCGCGCGGAGGCGAACCTCGACGCTGCGTCTTATTTGATCCTCTCGCATATTGCGCCGACGATGGTACTTTGTGCGAACAATGAGTTTTATTGAACTCCGCTTGCGCGGGCGAGCATCATACAATAAGGGGCAGATGCCGCTATAACTTTTGTCCTGCCTCTAGGCGTAATATCGCCGTAACTTGTCCGCGTTCCACGTGTGGCGGAGAGTCTGTCCCTCGAGCGTGGCGAGGCGGTATGCTCCCTTCTGCAATGCCTCCGTCACGATGAATGGACCTTCCCACTTGGACTCCAGCTTGCCGACGGTCTCCGCATGGAGCGCCGTTCTGAGGACGAGATCTCCAGGCTTGAAGCCTCGCGGGTATATGGACCGGTCCTCGGTACGCACTGTCTGCCGCGTGTACTTTTCAACGTGTTGAGCTGCACTTGCCTGCGCCCCGTCGAGGAGATCCAAGGACACGTGGCGGTCCTCGTCAGGCACCTGGACGAGGACCCTCCGCGAACCAGCCTTGATTTCCTTGGGCGCCACTGCTTCATCGCCGAAAAGAAGCTTGAAAGGCGTGAACCCCGTTGGACATGTTACCGTTGTGCGAAGGGACCAGAGGATGCTGTGAAGCCCACTTGGCCACTTGCCCTTCGGCCACCCGACCAAGCGCTTTTTGATGGCGGCGGAAATGGCGCCATTCGCCCTCTCGATCGCTCCGTTGGACTGGGGGTGCCCAACTGAGGTGAACCGAAGTGTGATGCCCATGCCTTCGTAGAATTCTTTGAAGAGGGTGGCGTCGAACTGCAGACCGTTGTCCACGGTGAGCTCCCTGGGCACGCCGAAGCGACATATGATGTTTTGCCAGAGGAAACGCTGCATGGTCGCCGAGGTTATTTTAGCCAGGGCCACTGCCTCCGGCCATCTGGAAAAATATTCCAGCGTGACTACCATAAATCGCAGGTCTCCTGGGGCTCGTGGAAGTGGTCCTACTATGTCGACACCCCAGCGCGCCAGCGGCCACACCGGGGGAATGGGGTTGAGGGTCGTCGGGGGTCTACGGATGATCCGTGCCATCCACTGGCACCCCTGACACCGGCGCATGAGGTCCTGGGCGTCAGTGATGGCAATCGGCCAGTAGAAACCCTGCCTGAATGCCTTGCCGACCAATGACCTCGGCGCCAGATGGGACCCACACATGCCCGCGTGGATCTCCACAAGGAGGTTCTTCCCTTCTTTGCCCGAGAGGCAGCGCAGGAGCAGTGCGCAGACTCTTCTTGTAGAGTATCCTTCAACACTGGAAGGACTCGACGCGTGTTGCGGCCGCCGAGCTCGTGGGGTTCTCCGCCGGCGATGCCTCGCAGAAGTTGAAGATGGGCTCTCGCCAGTCGCCCTGCTAGAAGATGTGGTGAACGAGGGCCGCGTCCTGGTTTTCCTGCGCGATGGCCGCCTGCGAGAGTACTTCATAGAACGCCCATCGTGGTGGCGCTTGTTGGCCGCCGCCTTGCGAGGGCGTCGGCTTGCTCATTTTTCGCGTGAGGGATGGCCTTGACTGTGATGCCCAAGAAGTGCCTTTCCCTTACCCTAACCGCGGTGAGGTACTTGGCCAGCTCAGGGTCCTTGGCTTGATAGGACTTGTCGACTTGGCCTGCCACCAAACGCGAGTCTGTACGGACGAGCACCCGCCAGGCGCTGATCGCTTGAGCTTTGCAGCCAAGAGCAGCGCCTCATATTCAGCTGTGTTATTGGTAGCTGGAAAGGCAAGGCGCGCTGAGTATAGCAGGCGCTGCCCCTCGGGCGTGACGATTACCGCGCCTACGCCTGCGCCCATGACGCTGTAGGCTCCGTCGATGGTGAGTGTCCAAACCGGGTCGCTATGCTGCTGGGCAGGCTGGGCCGGCGGAGTCCACTCCGCAAGGAAGTCAGCGAGAACTTGAGATTTGATTGCCGTCCTTGAGGCGTATGTCAGGGAGAATGGGGCGAGCTCGGCAGCCCACTTGCCGATGCGCCCTGTGGATTCCTTGTTGTGCAGCATCTCCGCCAGTGGGAATGAGGAAGGCACTGTGATTGGATGGGCCAAAAAATAATGCCGGAGCTTCCTGGAGGCCATAAACAACGCGTAAGCAAGCTTTTCAAGCTCTGTATATCTTGTCTTGGCGCCTTGAAGGGCTTCGGAGACGAAGTATACAGGCCGTTGTACGGCGCCTTCCTTTAGGACGAGGACAGCACTGAACGCTGTAGCTGACACGGCCAGATAGAGCAGGAGGGGAGCCTCTGGTGCTGGGGCAACCAGAGTGGGGAGACTCGCCAGGTGTTTCTTGAGCGCGTTGAAGGCCTCCGCACAGTCACCATCCCAATGAAATCCGTCACACCTGCGAAGTGTCTTAAAAAATGGCAAACATCGCTCCGCCGCCCTGGATAGGAAGCGGCTCAAGGCTGCCATGCGGCCCGCCAGCCTCTGGACTTCCCCCGTTGTCTTGGGTGGCTCCATACCCAAGATAGCGTCGACCTTATCAGGGTTCGCTTGGATGCCCCGCCCAGACACGAGGAAGCCCAGAAGTTTGCCCGCCTGCACGTCGAAGACGCACTTGTCGGGGTTGAGCTTGATGCCAGCTTTCCTGAGGTTGTCGAAGGTCTCCTGGAGGTCCCGGCCATGCAAAGCGAGCTACCGGGTTTTGACTACCACGTCATCGACGTAGGCCTCGACATTCCTCCCGAGCTGGGCGGCCAGGGCAATGGCGACGAGGCGGGTAAAGGTAGCGCCCGCGTTCTTCAAGCCAAAGGGCATCCTGATGAAGCCGAAGGTGCCGATTGGGGTGATGAAGCTAGTCTTGCTCTCGTCATCTTCCGCCATGTATACCTGATGGTAGCCGGAGTAGGCATCTAAGAAACTCATTAGCTCGCACCCCGCGGTAGCGTCGACCAATTGATCGATGCGTGGCAAAGGGTAATTGTCCTTTGGGCTCGCCTTGTTGAGTGTCGTAAAGTCGATGCACATGCGCCAGGCCCCACTAGCCTTCTTGACCAATACTGGGTTGGCGAGCCACTCTGGGTGGTGGACCTCGCGGATGACCCCAGCTCGAAGGAGCTTTGCCACCTCCACCTTGGCCGCCTGCTGCCGATCCATGGACATGCGCGGCTTTGCTTAACCGACTTGGCGCCGGGCGGACCGCCAAGCGGTGCTCGACACGCGCGTCCACGCCTTGGTGTCTTCCGATGACCATGCAAAGATGTCAGTGTTGTTTCGAAGCACTTGGAGTAAATCTTGCTCGACCTCTGGGGGGAGCCCCTCACCAATAGACACAAACCGCCTCTCGCCCGAGCGGCACTTTGACTCGCCCCGGCCGAGGCTTAGGCGCCCATCCCGGGCGGAGGGCGTGCCGCAAGCACGTCCGGTTAGGCGCACCGGCGATGCATATCCCGGCCGCCGACTCGATGCGCTGGCAGGTCTTGGTCATTGCTGTGGCTGCACCAAACAGCTAGAGAGGTGGTAGTGGAGAGTGATGAAGATAAGTGTAATGGCCTGGTTCTCCCCATGGCTTGCTCGTGATATATATACACACATGAGGAGTGCTTTTACATTTATACCTTACATCAAAGTTATCCTCTGCAGGGCGCTTATGTCATTACGCATGGCCTATTCTCGGGCCTTATAATCTCCTACCAGCTCTGCTGGTTTAGGTGGGGCCACCTCACGACAGAGTCTCTCATGGTGAAGGGCTTCACAGGCCGGGCCATGTCGCCGAGTCCTTTGGCCCTCCGCCCCCGCGCCCGTGGAATTCCTCCAAGCTTGTGGTTGGGGGCCCAAGTCCGTATGGTGGTAGCGAGGCCGCCGCCAGTCATAGTAGTAAGGCGCGCGCGCCCCCCCCTACCTTTGAACGGTGGCGGTGGAAGCCGCGCCAAGTCGGCAGACACGCGCGCTCCGCCCCTACCCTCGAACGGGTGGCGCGAAGCCGCGCCTAGTCGGGCGAGGCGCGCGCCCGCCCCTACCTTCGAATGGGTGGCGCGGCCGCGCCTGTTGAAGTAGACGCCGCGCTCCATCCCCTACCTTCGAACGGGTGGCAGCGGCGGGCGCCTAGTCGGCGCAGACGCGCGCACTCCATCCCCATCCTTGAACGGGTGGCGCGGCCGCGCCTGTCGGCGACGCGCGCGCCCGCCCCTACCCTTCGAACGGTGGCGCGATCGCGATCGAGCTTGGCGCCGTATGGTTGCGCCCGGCTGTTGTGACCTTGCGCCTCGTAGTGCGCTTTTAATGGCGGCTGGAATTACGCCGACGCCGCCGGCAAAAGTCGCCGTCGCGGCCGCGCGCCGCCATGCCGCAGTGGGGCACGTGGCGACTCACGCATCGTGCGTTGTGGGATGTGAGTGGTTGCGTGACCGCGGTCGTTCGCCTCGGCCCCCGAGAAGTTGGACACGTGTTGAAGAGGTAGGGGCGCTATGCGCTGCTTGTCCACCTACCAGCGCGCCCTCTAGGCCCCAGCCGTTCTTCTTTCCAAATCTTGGACAGCCAATCGGGAATTTGATCCGCTCTGCGTCTTGAGCCGCAAGGCAAAGCGAGCGCCTTTATAAGGTGCTAGTGTTGAGGTGGAGGCACCCTTCTCGCTTTGCTTTTTGATTTGCCGCTTCGCTTGCACCGTGTTAATTGTCACGCCGATTGCTCCTTTGCTCGCTTCTTCTTCTTCTCTCGCCACGAAGAGCGATGGCTAGCCCCGACGACGCCACCTACCACCCCGCTGTGGTTCCTGCTCAGCCAGGCGAGGTGACCCATCCTTCCCAAGAGTACAACCGGTGCCGCGGGAGCTCGCGCCAACAAGTGGTGGAACGCGATGGAGCACTCGGAGGTTCCCGCTCCGCGTGGCCGGGAAGAGCCGCATGACGGAAGGGACGCCGCAACGACTCGTGGATGAGGAAGATCATGGATCGCAGTGGGGCTCGCTTACCGGCGGGACGAGACGGAGCCGGCCGGGGCCCCGAGGCAATTGTTTTCATCGCGTTCTTCGATGCCGCCTTCAATGCCCTCCACGTTGTTTGTGGGCAAAGTCCGCGGGCCTATAAGTTGAGCTAGCCCAACCGACGCCCACACGATACTCCGCCTAGCCGTCTTCACGCGGGCGATGCGGACGAGGGGTGGCGCCCAAGCGCGAGCTTATTCGCCACCCCGCACGACGCACACCGCCGACCCGTAAAGGTTGGCGGGCGGTGTCCAACTTCGGTGTGGACTTCGTGCTCGGCGCCCCGCGCGACGTTGTTCCTGTGGCAGCCTCGTGTGGCAATGGCGCCCGGTGGACGCGTGGTGGTTCTATTACACCATGACCGAAGAGCAGAATGCGCGCCAGGCGGCCGATCTCGCTTAACAAAGACGCCTAGTCCAAGGCGGAGATTGACGACACGCGAAGCTGCAAATCCTCGCGGTGTCGCCGCTGAATGAGCGCGGCGCGACCTAGCCGAGGAGTTCATGATGCATGGGGCGGCGCCACTCGCTCCCGGGAAGTATGTTGTGCGAATGGCCCCGCGAGGATGGGTTCGATCCTCCGTGTCTCGCCGCTTCCACCTCCGCCCCTTGTAAGTCGCCCAGCCGCGCCATCGCATCTGCTTGGCTTCGCTAATCGACGTGATCTCTCGCATGATGGCTCGGCTAGAAGATGCGAGCGCGCGTTGCGCGCCTCGCCCGATACACGCTAAGGAGCACCGGGCTCGCGAGGCCGCGTCAAGCGGCTAAGCAGGGGCGGATAAACCGCACCTGCGAGGCTGTAGGCATTGCCGTGCCCGAGCATGTGGCGCCAGAAGAGCTTCCCGCCGGGACTTCAGCGCCAGACGGTGATAGCCCTACGGGGCTGTCTTCGCGACGCCGGCCCGTTTCTCGGCAGCCACCCCGGCAGCTAGCCCACCGAGATGGGGCGCGCGACCGCGGTGGGCCTAGCAATACTACTGAGGTGCCCCGCCGGATCCCCAAGACCTTCGCCGACGCCCACGAGCCCGCGTCGCTCGCGCTATCGTTGAGTTGGGACCCACAACCCGGGGTGGCGCTGCTCTGGCGAGCAAACCATGTGGGATGGTGCGTTATCAACCGCAGCGCCGACGAGGGCGTGCCTCTACCGAGGGAACCGTGGGGCGACGGTGATCGAGCCGTGCTGCCGCGGAAGAATCGCTGTGCCCCACAGTGAACGCCGACGCAGCCCCGCCGCCGACGAGGGGTCGAGACGCTATTGCGGGGCCTTGCGCGCGATTCGACGGCTGGCGCGGCCGAAGACCTTCTCCCGACCGCCGAGGCGCCCGCCTCCCCGGGTGGTCGACCGGCGCCACTTCCTACCGTGACGAGGGCGCAGGAGGTAGGTGTGAGTCCTTTCTTCACCGACCGCGAGACTCTCTCGATCGCTCGCCATTCGCCGACATCAAAGCGAGATGACGCCTCCGACGTGGCGAAGGATCGAGCGGAGGTGGCGCGGTCGGGAGGCTCGTGCAGATGCCCCGCAGTGTCCACCGCCGCCGACGTGGCCGCGGGCGCGACAAATCTGGCGTGTTAGCCGGGCTCGCCGCCGACTTTCTCCTCTCCCGAGGTATTTTGCGACTCACCGCCGCCGCAGAGCGTGCCGACAACGGCCTCAACCGAGGTGCTGCTCGCCATGCGCTGGGACCTCCTAGCGCCGCGTGCAGGCCTCCGAGATGAGGGTAAGTATGTGCGCTTCAACTTGTAAGGTACTACCGGACGCCTGCTGATTTGTTGCTTCTGGCAGACGCTTGCCCTCAGCCGGTCCCTTGATGAGGCCCGCATTCGGGAGCGGAGGGCTCTGGAAGCCAGCCTCCGCTGGCGTAACACCGCTCGCCGCGAAGGATGAAGAAATTCGTGCGCTGGAGGACGCCCTGGCGGCCGCACAACTTGCGGTCACGGAAGCTCGGAGCACCGCGGCATGGGAGCGCGCCACCTTCATGCAGCAGATCGCCACCCTAGAGGGGGAGAACGCCAATCGGGCGGAGTTCGCTGCCGAGAACCGCCTTGCCTTGGAAAATGCGCCCATATCGGCATGGCGGGCCATGGAGTTCTCGAACTAGGCCTTCGAGATCTCGGCGCCCGAGTGCCGGATACCATGCACAGCCGAGGCCCTGCTCGAGACGCCGCTGATCGAGGAGGGGGTCGGTGTTGCTTTTTGTGGCTCGTAACCTTCGCGAGCACTATAGCTATGTTGGTGCGCGCGCCGCCGCCCCGCTTCATACTCGTGGGTGTAGGCATACCCATGAGCTAGCGAATCCTCAATCGACCCTCCCGACCGACCGAGAGGTTATGTTGGACGCCATCCGCTCCATCGGGCCCACCGCGTAACTTCCACCAACGGATCAGGGCCGCCGGGAAGGTGCAGCAAGAGTCGCCTGCAGCAGCACATTGCATGGGGAGGGGACCTCTCCGGTGGCTTGAAGGGGTCCTTCGCGCGCGCGCGACGACGGGCGCTGGCTTGTCCGCACCGCACCAAGGCCGAGCGGTTGGTCGGGTAGGGTAGGGGATGATGTGCGGTTTTTACACTTGTGACCATGTAACCCTTTGCTTTTACAATGGGACCAAGTAGTACTTTATGCTTGGTGTTACCCGCCACGACGCGGAGAGCGGGTTCGGCATCTTGTTTATACTCAGAGTGGCGCTGGCGAGGTGAACCTCGACGCCACGACTTCCTTTATAGTCCGAGACTCGCGCGCGGAGGCGGGCCTCGCCGCCACGCAGTTTTCAAAGTCCGGGATCGTGCGTGCGGAGGCGAGCCTCGGCGCCACGCCTTCTTTACACCGGGACTCGCGGCGTGCGAGCTAGGCTCGACGCCACGCCTTATTTAAAGTCCGTGGACTAGTGCGTGCGGAGCTAGGTCGATGCTACGCCTTCTTTATAGTCCGAGGACTCGCGCGCGAGCTAGGCTCAACGCCACGCCTTATTTAAAGTCCGTGGACTAGTGCGTGCGAGCTAGGCTCGACGCCACGCCTTCTTTATAGTCGCGCACTCGCGTGCGAGCTAGGCTCGACGCCACGCCTTATTTAAAGTCCGTGGATCGGCGCGTGCGAGCCAGGCTCGACGCCACGCCTTATTTATAGTCCGCAGACTCGCGCGGCGGAGCCAGGCTCGACGCCACGCCTTATTTAAAGTCCGTGGACTGCGCGGCGGAGCCAGGCTCGACGCCACGCCTTATTTATAGTCCGCAGACTCGCGCGCGCGAGCCAGGCTGGACGCCACGCCTTATTTAAAGTTCAGGATCTGCGCGTGCGAGCTAGGCTCGACGCCACGCCTTATTTATAGTCCGCAGACTCACGCGGCGGAGCTAGGCTCGACGCCAGGTCTTATTTAAAGTCTCGGATGGCGCGCGCGGAGCCAGGCTCGACGCCACGCCTTATTTATAGTCCGCGCACTCGCGTGCGGAGCTAGGCTCGACGCCACGCCTTATTTAAAGTCCGTGGACTGGCGCGCGCGAGCTAGGCTCGACGCCACGCCTTATTTATAGTCCGCACTCGCGCGGAGCCAGGCTCGACGCCACGCCTTATTTATAGTCCGCAGACTCGCGCGGAGCCAGGCTCGACGCCACGCCTTATTTAAAGTCCGTGGATCGTGCGCGCGGAGCTAGGCTCGACGCCACGCCTTATTTATAGTCCGCAGACTCGCAGTGGAGGTGGTAGTGGCTCATGCATCAAACAGAGAGAGAGGTGGTAGTGGAGAGTGATGAAGATAAGTGTAATGGCCTGGGTTCTCCCATGGCTTGCTCGATATATATACACACATGAGGAGTGCTTTTACAGCTTATACCCTTACATCAGTTATCCTCTGGGGCAGTTATGTCATTACACATGGCCTATTCTCGGGCCTTATAATCTCCTACCAGCCCGCTGGTTTAGGTGGGGCCACCTCACGACGGCCGCCGAAGACGGTGATGATGCCCTCCGGCCCGGAGCTTCATACATAAGAAGACGTGGTGTGGGACCACTCAAGGAGTTGATGGCGCCATCCCAATATGACGTTGTAGGTGTGCGGCGTCCACAACGCCGAAGATGACATGTCGGGTCCGGATGTTACTCTCCGGTGGAGCGTGACGGGAGGGACACTGCCCTATGGCTCGCAGCGGTTGACCTCCGATGCCCTCGGCGGAGCTCCCGCCGCTTCCAGACGACTGGTGGGTTCCCATACGATCGAGGCCCCGTGGAATGAATGTTCGCAGAGCTCCCCCCGTCGACAAGGATGCGCCTAATGTCGCAACCCGCGATGTGGGCCCGGATGACCAAAGGATCTTGATGAGGGAACTCCACGCCCCTAGCATGGTTCATGGTGAAGGTGATGTTGCGGGGCGGCAGCCATGATTGTGGCTGCTCCAAGGGGGCCCCTGATAAGGAGCCTCCGGTGATGACGTTGACGGCGCGCACCGCGGCGCCCTCCCGCTGAAGCTTGCAGGGCTGCCTCGGATGTCGCCCCGACCTCGGCGGAGCCGGCGGGCGAGTCCCGAGATGCGCAGCGCCGCCGCAACTCCACGACCGTGGTGCACGTCTTCAGATAGTGATTACCAAAACCGCACCTCGCACCATTTGCCGTAATAGAGTTGCTCTTGCTCCGCTGGGTCGCCATCGCGCCGAAGTTCGCCGCCCTCGCAGGCATTCTCGGCGACGGGTATGGCGGGCCTTTGTGGTTCGTATTTGGTGACGCCGGGCTTGCGTCGCTCTTTGGAGAGCCTTCCGCCCCGTGCCGTTGTTCTGTGGGGTCCCAGGGCTATCGGCCGCGGGCCGCCGGGGTCGCCGCCACCTCCTCGTTGTATGTCGAGCGTGTCGCTTGAGCAAGATCGAGGCTGGAAGCGTTGCGCCTCCGCGCATCTTCTCAGCCCGCTGCATTCTCCATCTTGTCGTAAGAGCTCGCGACCGCCTTGATGGGCTTACGTGCGCTGTATTCGCCAAGGAGCCCGGACGAAGGCCCCAGATGGTCGCATTAATGACGGTTGTCTCATTAACATCCTTGATCTCGCAGCGTATCTTCGTGAAACGCTTGAAGTAGTCCCGGAGCTTTTCCGAGGGTTTCTGCCTCACGGCGAAGAGTTGGCCCGCATCGACTCGCTCGACATAGTTTCTTGGGAAGTTGTTGTGAAGCCGATGGCGGAGCTGCTCCCACACATAGATGGAGTTTGGCTCTATGGTAAAAAACCAAGAAAGTGCCGCTCCTTGCAGTGCGAGGGGGAGCCCCTTCGCCTTTGTGGTATCATCTCCGCCCACGGCCTTGATCGCGGTTTCGTACACGCGCACGAACTCGCTGGGAACCGTGATCACCTTTGTATGGCTCAATGACACCGGGAACTTGAAGTCTTCGCCACGCCACCGCCAGGCCCCGCCAAAGCGGGACTCGATCGACGCGCCGCAGCCGCACGCGGCCGACATGGGGCGCCGCGCCGTCCGCCCTTTTCGGCTCGGCTCGCGGCCACCGGCGCTGGCTCTGGCGTGGCCACCGTGCGCCTGCTGGCCGAGCCTCTTGCATGTCGCGCATACAGCCCCGCGGCGTCCCCAGCTCCCGCCGAACGCGTTGAGGGCCGCCGAGCGCGCTCCTATCGCCGCACAGGCGGGCCACCGATGCGCCCGCGGGCGGGCGCGCGCGCGCGTCACCTCGCTGGCTCCCAAACCGCCGTAGCGGCGGTGGCGGGTCGGCCGCCGCGTGCCGACGGGCGGGTTGGTCGCTGTGGTGCCGATGGCGGGTCGGCCGCCGCGTGCCGACGGGCGGGTTGGTCGTGGCGGTGCCGATGGCGGGTCGGTTGTCGCAGCGTCGACGGTGGGGTTGGTCGTCGCAGCGCCAATGGCGGGTCGGTCATCGCAGCGCGAGCGCCGACGCCTCGACCATCGCGCCCATGCCGCTGCCGCGCCGGCCGATCGCCGACGCCGGCCCTCGAGCTCACGCGACGCCCGCCCCACCGCCTTCTTTCCTTCACCGCCGTCGACGAAGCCTTTTCCGGTGCCATCCTCCTTCGAACTCGGCTTACTCTCGTCCTCCCCACTGACGGGCGCCAACGTTGTGGTTTGCATCAAACAGAGAGAGATGGTAGTGGAGAGTGAGGGAGATGAGTAATGGCTTGGGTCTTCCCATGGCCTCGTATTCCATATATATACGTGGGAGTGCTTTTACAATTATACCCTTACATTTGATCATCCTTCAGGGCATTTATGTCATTATCGAAGGAACGCGCAGAGGCTACGATAGCGAAAATAAAATTTTCTACCGCGCACACCAGACATCATGCTAAGAAGGGATCATAGATCGTTACCACTAGACGCGCAGCGCAGCGGAAGAAGAGTTGGAGAAGCCGATCCAACCACGCGGCGCCGAGGTAGTAGTGGAAGTAGCCGATCGCCCCGAACAGATCGCCTCCTCCACGCGATCAACCACACCACGAGCGGATCCAATCAGATTGTCGATGCCGATCAACGCCGCAACGAGCAGCGCTCCACCGTATCCACACGCCCGGCCGAACGCCAGTCGCGAGTGTACCAAAGACTCGCGAGCGCTAGGGTTTGGCTCGGGAGGTGGCGGCTAGGGTTTTGTTCGGGAGGAACAGGCGCACATCCTCGCTCCCGCCTCCAAATATATAGACCTCCTCACTTGGGCCTCATGGACCGAGGCCCAATAGGAGTCTATCCGATCTCTATCCGAATTGAGCCCACATCCGAATCACATTCGAATTAGTGTTCCAACCCGTTAAGTGTGCGACAGAGGTTCACGATACTTGGTCGCGACCGAAACACCTTTCCGGTCACCCCGTTAATAGCGGCCTCTAGCAAGACATATTAACCCCAAAGTATACGTAAAGATCATATCACTGAACTCAGAATGTTCTCATGTACGAATCCCTTTGCCTCACGATATAGATTAAGCTCAAGGCGAGACCTGTGTCATCCTCTTAATAGCTCAATCACTCTCTCGATTCCGTGATAGATTATAAACTTGTGATTGACTCCTCAATCACATTGGCATGGCCATGCACTTTCATAATCCATTACATCGAGGGGCCCAGAGATATCTCTCCCATAAGGAGGGGCAAATTCTATCTTGATCATTCACATCCCACTACATGTTTCATAGCAAACCCGAAGACTACTTTTATGACTACCCGCCACGGAGTAGTGGTTAGTAGTCCCAAAATAGGCTACTACGCATGTTGGGAACCATGATGATCTCAAGTCTAAGGATTCTACATAAACACTACTTGAGACCAACTAATGACACATGGAATCTCTGCAGTGTCTCATGGCGGGTCTATCCAACATATGTTCACTAACACATGTCCATATTATTGATTTGGTATCTCCATACCATGATCCATGAGACATGATCATCAATCAATACATATGCTGATCTTTGAATCATATTTGTTCCTCATATGATATATGATCGGGATCATTTAGAAATAGCAACATTTTGGCATTAAGAGTCTCATGAATAAGTCACATACTCATTGATCAATAATGATAATGTCTATTTCAAGGAACAAAGCAATGTATCATAAACATAGTATGTGATATATTCAACATCTCCATGTTGCCTCTAGGCATATCACCAACAGCTTCCCACTTGCACTAGAGTCAACCATGTAGGTATCTAATACCCATTGCCCTAGTGTGAGCCTCATGCTTTGGCTGGGAAGCGGCTTTGTCAACGGATCTGCAATGTTCAAACTGCTTGTACTTTGCATATCTTCACATCGCTCTCCACAATCTCGCGGATGAGATGAAATCGCCGAGAATGTGCTTGGACTTCGTGCGATCTAGGCTCCTTGGCTTGCGCAATGGCCCCACTATTGTCACAAGAGAGGTCCATTGGGCTGGAGGCACTAGCCACCACACCAAGCTCGTAAACAAATTTCTTGATCCAACAGCCTCTTTAGCAGCCTTCCGAAGCTGCTATGTACTCGACCTCTGTTGTAGAATCAAGAACCGCCTCTCGCTTGGAACTCTTCCACCACCGCACCGCCATTCAGTGAGTAACACAAATCCAGATTATGATCTAAAATCATCTTTGTCGGTTTGGAAGCTAGCATCGTGTACCATTTACAACGAGCTCTTCCTCACCCCATAGACGAGGAACACATCTTTAGTTCTTCTCAAGTACTTCAAGATGTTCTTTACGGCAATCCAGTTGACTTTCACCGATCCGACTGTATCTACTTGTAGCACTTAAAGCATACGAGACATCCGACGTGTACAAAGCATGGCATACATAATGGATCCCATAGCCAAGCATATGGAATTGCATTCATTTTATCCCGCTCATCGTGTGTACTAGGACACCGACTTGCTAAGATGTATACCATGTGACATAGGTAGGAATCCTTTCTTGGAATCCCGCATGTTGAACCTTTCAACACCTTGTCAATGTACGTGATCTTGGCTTAATCCAATTAGCCTTCTTGATCTATCCCTATAGATCTTGATGCCCAGAATATATGCCGCCTCTCCTAAGTCTTTCATAGAGAAACTATTTTTCAATGAAGACTTAACAGATTCGAGCATAGGAATGTCATTTCCGATCAGTAATATGTCATCCACATATAAGACCGTAAACACGAGTGCGCTCCCACTAGCCTTTTGTAAACACAAGGCTCTTCTTCGCTCTTGATGAAACCAAACCCTTTGATTACTTCATCAAAACGAATGTTCCAACTCCGAGATGCTCGCTTAATCCATAAATGGATCTTTGCAGCTTGCATATCTTTCACTGACATGGATCGACAAAACCCGTGGGCTGTGTCATGTACACATCCTCACTCAGATTTCCATTAAGGAAAGCTGTTTTGACATCCATTTGCCATATTTCATAGTCGAAATATGCAGCAATCGCTAGAATGATCCGAATAGACTTTATCATTGCGACGGCTAAAAGTTTCATCATAATCAACACCTTGAATTTGTTTGAAACCTTTGGCCACCAATCGCGCTTTATAGATGTGAACATTTCCATCTATGTCTATCTTTTCTTGAAAATCCATTTGCACTCAATGGTTTTAACACCATCAGAGGATCAACCAAGTTCCAAACTTGATTATCGTGCATGGATTCAATTTGGATCTCATGGCTTCAAGCCATTTCTCGTAGTCCGTCCCACCATCGCTTCTTCATAGGTCTTAGGCTCATCGTTGTCTAACAACAATATGTCCCGTTGTTGAGTAGTCAAGAACATGTACCTCTCGTGTGCACGACGTGACCTCTCGACCTACGTGGTGCTGGTGTGTCCACAACAGTTCTTCAACAGCTTGTTCATCCCGTTGTGGTTCTCAGAGGAGCTGAAACGTTTCGTGTGTTTCCCGAATTTCTTCAAGTTGCACCATGCTCCCACTATCCCTTCTTGAGAGAAACTCTTTCTCTAAGAAGACACCATGCCAAGCGACAAACACTTTGCCTTCTCCTTGATTATAGAAGTAATATCCTTTGTTTCCTTAGGATACCCGATAAAGAAGCATTTATCAGATTTAGGGGTGAGCTTATCAGATTGTAAACGCTTTACATAAGCCTCACATCCCCAAATCTTAAGAAAAGACAAGCTAGGACGTTGACCTGTCCACATCTCATATGGTGTCTTTTCTACCGATTTTGATGGAACCCTGCTTAGTGTGAAATTTTGTTTCAAGAGCGCACTTCAAAAAGACAACTAAGATCACTTTGGCTCATCATGGAGCGCACCATATCTAATAAGGTGCGATTTCTCGCTCAGATACCCCATTCCATTGAGGTGTTCTCATGGAGTCAATTGTGGAACAATTCCACAATCCTTCGATGATTGCCAAACTCATGGCTCAAATACTCGCCTCCACGATCGATCGTAGAAACTTGATTGTCTTGCCTAAATGATTTTGCACTTCATTTTGGAATTCTTTGAACTTTTCAAAGGATTCGGACTTATGCTTCATCGTAGATATACCCATATCTACTAAAATCATCGATAAAAGTTATGAAGTACTGAAAACCACCTGTCGTTGAGCTCATTGGTCCACATACATCGAATGTACGAGTGCCAATAAGTCACTTGCCCGCTCACCTTGACCGGTGAAAGGTGCCTTGTCATCTTGCCAAGTAAACAAGATTCGCATGTCTCAAATGATTCAAAATCAAATGAGTGCAGAATACCATCTCTATGGAGCTTCTCCATGCGTTTCTCATTTATGTGGCCTAAGCGCGATGCCAAATAAACGTGGGATTCAAATCATTCGAATGTTGCCTCTTTGCATTAATGTTATAGACCGGTGACTCTTCAAGAGTAAGAACATATAACCCATTCACCAATGGAGTATGACAATAGAACATATCTTTGAAATAAAGAGAACAACCATTGTTCACAGATCTAAAGTCATAACCTTCTCGCTTGCAAACATGAAGCGTAAATAATGTTCTTGGAAAGAGATGGAACACAATAACAATTATTCAATTCCAAAACTAATCTCGAAGGTAAAGACAATGGCATGGTGCCAAAGCGCACCGCAGCAACTTTTGCTCCATTGCCAACGCCGAAGATCCACTTCGCTCCTCCTCAAACTTCTACTTCTTCTTAGCCCCGCAACGATTTGCAAAGGTGAGCAACCGATCCGTATCAAATACCCAAGAATCAGTGGATGAAGTAGCAAGATTGATCTCTATAACATTTATACTGGAGAGGAAGTCGATTTCCTTCTTCTTCTCAAGATCCTCCAAGTACTTTGGGGTTCCTTTTCCAATGACCGATTGCTTACAGTAGTAACAATCTGCATTAGAGCAGCGCTCTTCTTGACTTGCTTGGCCTTAGAACTGCTCGCGATCTCATCGAGCTAACTTTCTTTGACCGCGCTTTCTTGACATTGGGCTTGCCCTTGCCTTTCTGCATCATCATCACATGATTGCTGCTTTTCTTAATGCTTTCCTCGGCAGCTTTAGCATCCCATGCAACTCGCCAAGGTCTTATCCATGTTGTTCATGTGATAGTTCAAGATGAATGGCTCAAAGCTCTGGGAGCGATCGAGAATCACATCGAGCCAACTCTTGGCTAAGGGGAAACCAAGCTTTTCCGGACTCTCAATGTAGCCAATCATCTTAATCACATGAGGGTCGACGGATTCCTTCGCAAGCTCTCGCACGCAAACAAGGACTTTGAAGTGTTGAACCTCTCTCCCTTGCTTGGTTCTCAAACATACCACGCAACCCTACAATGATATTGTAGGCATCCGTGTTCTCATATTGCTTCAAGCTCAGAGGACATTGTGGCAAGCATGAGACAGCTCACATCAAGATAATCATTCGCTTGCTTCTCATAAGCTCTCCGTGCAGCATGAGAGCATTATCGTGCAAGTCATCGGGATAATGAGACTCAAGGACATACTCCTTGCGCTCTTGCTTGAGAACAATTCTCAAGTTGCGATACCAATCCATAAAGTTCGCTCCATTGAGTTTTTCTTTTCAAGAATAGATCGCAAATTAAAAGAACTGGATGCGCATTAGTTGACATGATCTACAACAAAGAATATGCAAAGTTTAGCACTATGTTTATGTTCATCTTTTATTAAACAATTTAACAAAAGACTCCACTATGTGTTTTGCAACAAAACTCCTCTAAGTTACATAGTGGGTCAAGAACCTCATTTCACTAATTCCTAGTGAGCTTTGGCATCACGGCTAGAAAACTAGTGACATGGGTAAGCAACACCTTGCTAATCACATCCCTATGTGACTCTTGCTTGTTGGGTGACATCAACATGCCCCGGCCCCAATCTATGCCCCAAGGTCCAAAACTGTTTTGATAACCTTGTTAAGTAAACCAAATGCTTCCGCATGTAGATGTCCGACATCTACCCCAAATAATGATGATAACCGACGGCACTCTACTTTGGTAGACCTACCATGCGGTGATCATTATCTTTTGGTGCAACATATGGAAGGGCATGAACACCTAATTTTATGAGGGATTCTATCCTACCAAAGCAACATATGACAAAAACATTGCATAAGAATAAGATAGATAATATCACAGATAAACACATTTAACTGTGAAGTAGTATGGCCCAAACAAATGGTGATCTCCATCTCCATGTAGGTGTAGACGATCTCCATCCTCCACATCACTCCTTTAGGCCACCATGCTTGAAAGCTTGTAACCTCAAAACTAGGCTACTACCTATAATAGCTAGAAATTGAAGATTACAAAGATAGATTCAAGCATTAAGGTCAACACGCAGGTCGTTAAATACAATATAGACATCTAACAATAGCTGAAATAATCATGACACGCAGGCCATGAACGAATGTTACATGCATCACATACATCTCATACATTCCAATAAGATATAGGGCCATACTATTCACATCATTCTCTGCAAAAACAAGTTAGACGTAGAATCGTATTCTACCTAACGATGTGAACCCATGACGCTATACAAGGCGGGTACGCACAGATCCAATCTATGAAATCGCAACAGAAAAACTATTCGGCACAACCACCTTATGCCGATCCGAGACATTCTCTAGGATGCTAGTTTTTCCACCGGGCCGAGGCCATCGATCCAGAACCTACTAGTATTCGGCATAACCACCTTATGCCGATCCGAGACAATCTCTAGGCACTAGTATTCCCATCGCCCGAGGCTATTAGATTCGTATCCTACTAGTATTCGACATAACCACCTTATGCCGATCCGAGACAATCTCTAGGGCACTAGTAGTGATACAATCTGCGCCTCATCCAACCCCTATTCACCGATTGATCTCATCAACCCGTGCTACCATCGATTCATCACATGAACCGACTGATCTAGACCGTAATAGATCCATCTACTACAACCGCATATCATCATATGCGCTGATCCAGATCGCAAACTAAGCAAGATGGCTCGATACCATGAAGGAACGCGCAGAGGCTACGATAGCGAGAAAATAAAATTTTCTACCGCGCACACCAGGACATCATGCTAAGAAGGGATCATAGATCGTTACCACTAGACGCGCAGCGCAGCGAAGAAGAGTTGAGAAGCCGATCCAACCACGCGCTGCCGAGGTAGTAGTGGAAGTAGCCGATCGTCCCCAACAGATCGCTCTCCACGCGATCAACCACACCACGAGCGGATCCAATCTATAGATTGTCGATGCCGATCAACGCCGCAACGAGCAGCGCCTCCACCGTATCCACACGCCCGGGTGGAACGCCATCGCGAGTGTACCAAAGACTCGCGAGCGCTAGGGTTTGGCTCGGGAGGTGGCGGCTAGGTTTTGTTCGGGAGGAACAGGCGTACATCCTCAGCCCCGCCTCCAAATATATAGACCTCCTCACTTGGGCCTCATGGACCGAGGCCCAATAGGAGTCTATCCGATCTCTATCCGAATTGAGCCCACATCCGAATCACATTCGAATTAGTGTTCCAACCCGTTAAGTGTGCGACCAGAGGTTCACGATACTTGGTCGCGACCCGAAACACCTTTCCGGTCACCCCGATAATAGCGGCCTCTAGCAAGACATATTAACCCCAAAGTATACGTAAAGATCATATCGGCTGAACTGTAATGTTCTCATGTACGAATCCCTTTGCCTCACGATATAGATTAAGCTCAAGGCGAGACTGTGTCATCCTCTTAATAGCTCAATCACTCTCTCGATTCCGTGATAGATTATAAACTTGTGATTGACTCCTCAATCACATTGGCATGGCCATGCACTTTCATAATCCATTACATCGAGGCCCAGAGATATCTCTCCCATAAGGAGGGGCAAATTCTATCTTGATCATTCACATCCCACTACATGTTTCATAGCAAACCCGAAGACTACTTTTATGACTACCCGCCACGGAGTAGTGGTTAGTAGTCCCAAAATAGGCTACTACGCATGTTGGGAACCATGATGATCTCAAGTCTAAGGATTCTACATAAACACTACTTGAGACCAACTAATGACACATGGAATCTCTGCAGTTGTCTCATGGCGGGTCTATCCAACATATGTTCACTAACACATGTCCATATTATTGATTTGGTATCTCCATACCATGATCCATGAGACATGATCATCAATCAATACATATGCTGATCTTTGAATCATATTTGTTCCTCATATGATATATGATCAGGGATCATTTAGAAATAGCAACATTTTGGCATTAAGAGTCTCATGAATAAGTCACATACTCATTGATCAATAATGATAATGTCTATTTCAAGGAACAAAGCAATGTATCATAAACATAGTATGTGATATATTCAACATCTCCATGTTGCCTCTAGGGCATATCACCAACAATTACACATGGCCTATTCTGGGCCTTATAACCTCCTACCAGGCCTGCTAGGTTTAGGTGGGGGCCACCCCTACAACACCTACATTTTCTGCAAATTACTTTTGTTTAAATTATCAAATTGCATGCTGTTATTTTATATGCAAATACATGATAATTTAAGATTCTAGTTATATGCCTATTGTTTACCTTGAATAATATTACACCTCCTTTGGAATATTTGAATGTGTGAACTTTGTCGCCCTAGCAAAAATTATAATAGTAACCTTTCGAAAATAAGTCCCTAAATATATGTCATGCTTAGTATTGTTTAGATACTCATGGGCACGAGAGCGCCCAAGCATCACTTTTAATCCTGGGAAAAATTGGTTGGGCAGTCATGGTGGTAATGACTAATGTATGTTGGATATGGATATTTTATATTGCCAAAAACCTCGAATTGCTTATTTATCTGGGCGGATGGTTCGGAGGTATGGTGCAGGTGTGCACGAGAGTGTGGGTTGTGGTAGAACCGCCCAGATACCACTAAGGACTGAATCTTGTCATGACCTCCTATGTAAAACAGTACAACCACAAGTCTGTAAAGTACAACTTGGTTTAGTAAATTTACCGAACCCTGAAAGTCATCATCATAGGTGGAGGAGGTGAGGTAGTGCAAGCAGCTGTCAGGGTGACGGCTTGAACGGGACATCCGCGGAGGGTGAAGTTCTGTTGTGGCGTGCTAGCAGTGTGGGTAGCCAGCTGCTAGGCGTTCAGAAGGAGAACATCCCGCACAACCTATGAGACCTGCCGCAAGCGGTCCTAGCTCATAGGGGTGAGATGATGGAAGGGGCGAGGTACTTTGAACGGTTACTGTGATGGTTGGCTCAACTGCACGGCTAAGGAATTGTGTGGGGCAACGAGTAAACTGTCTCTTGTGGGTAAAGTGTGCAAACTCTGCAGAGTCAAAACTATTCAAATAGCCGTGCCCACGGTCAAGGGTGGACATGGGAACTTAACCAGATATAGTTCTATTTCAAAAACTTTGTGGGTGGAAATGGAAAAGTGGAGGGCAGTGGAAAGCCCTGATTTGAGTTGTCCTAGGTGTCGTCCCAGTGGTAACGTAAGCGGTTATAACGCTGAAATGTTAGCATATGGTGCGGATGCCATGAAATGGTGGATGAAATCTGGATCACTATTATTATTGCATTCCTTTACACATTATGTTTTTGTGCAAATCTGCTAGGTCTCAGGAAATTTTTATGTATTGTATTTTTAAATAATGATGGCACTTTTCACAAAATAAAATGTCAGGAAATATAGATGGAGTCGTAAGAAAAGAAGATGGTTGTTGGGTTAATCGCATAAAGTTGTTGGTGGATTCATGTCAACTATAGTGGTGAAAATGATAGTGTGGATTCTGGGAAAAATAAATTGGTGGAGCCTAAATGAATATATAGGCTAGATAGATGATTTAAATGATTTTTGGAGATTTAAGGAGTGCAAAGGTAATTGCTGGATTACTACACTGATGATTAATATAAATTCTTGGAAGATGTTGGCGATAATGGGAATTAATAGGATTGGATTAAATACTACATGGATGAATTGAAGTTCTGAGAATATTGGAGGATTCATAACAATTAGTGGATTATAATCTTGATAAAGTGTATTCTCGGTGGATGTATACTAGTGAGTCGTAGATTTGATCATTGATGTTTTTGGTGGAGGTATACTTGTGGATTAGTTAGTGATAGATAATGGAAAATGAGATTGATTATTGGAAGAATGAATTATGGTTTTGAATCAATAACAAAAGGATTGAATACGAATTATTTCGGTGGATTTAAAAGCAATGGTGTTAGTTAATCACTGGAATTTAGAAATGAAGAATAGATGATTAATAACCACAAGATTGGATGGTTAGGAATTTAGAATACAAAAGATATTGTCAGATCTAAAATAAAGGATGACACTCACTGCTTGGAGTCTTAGGCATCAATTGATTGGTGGATTGTATAATGGATGATATATGTTGTTTGGAGCTTTGACAGCACGGAATATAGAAAGTGTGGGTTCGGTGGATCAATTAAATGATGTCGCTCCCTGTTAGAATCTTAGATAGCAATAAATATAGAAAGAGTAAGATCGGTGGACTAGTCAAATGATGTCACTCGCTGTTTGGAGTTTTAGACAGCAGTCAATAAAGAAAGTGCATTTTCAGTGGATTAAGTCAATTATGGCAATTGTTGTGTGGAGGTTTAGGTAGCAATAATAACACTATGGTTAAATAACAATAATGCTGCTAAAAGTGATTTTTGGCAAATAAAATAACCCGAGCCTCTCCGTTGACAAGCCATGCATACTATTTATTTGCATTCTGTGTATTGGCTCGCGGAGCACAGTGGTTTGTGCTCACACTCGCTTTCACGACAAATTCAGAATCAGGAATCAGATCACCTCGCCTCAGCAACACGATTGGACATGCTGGCAGAGAAGATGAAGATGTCAAGGGCTAGGTCGCGAACCTCCAGTTGGCTGCCTATGGGCATGTCCTGAAGGTCCCACCTGTGTGCTTCATTCCGCTGCTGCAATTTATTGATTTCGGCCTAATCGGCCCATGAGTAAGTCTATTAATTTACTTTAGCTTCCGCATGATATGAAATTTGATATCCATTACTGTAACTGTGAGCACTATCTACTGATCCAGGGAATAGTGCGGTGGAATCACAGTGGACTCCGGATGATAAAATCCGGGTGCCTGACAATCCACATAGATCTGGACGAGCAGAAGATCAGTGCCATGCCGGCGAATGAACAAGGTCTTGTCCACCTTACCCATCTCAAAACCATGACTCAACAAGTAGGACTTAAGCCTCTCATACCAAGCTCTAGGGGCCTGCTTAAGTCCATACAAAGCTTTGGAAAGCTTGAAGACATGGTTTGGGTATTTGGGGTTCTCGAAACCTGGAGGCTGTTTGACATAGACTTCTTCCTCAATGAAGCCATTAAGGAAGGCACTCTTGATGTCCATCTGGTAAAGCTTGAAACCCTTAGAAGCTGCAAAGGCAAGTAGGATTCTAATGGCCTCAAGTCTAGCTACAGGGGCAAAGGTCTCCTCGAAATCTAGACCCTCAACCTAGGAGAACCCCTGAGCTACCAGTCTAGCCTTGTTCCGAATGACAACCCCATCCTCACTCTGCTTGTTCTTGAACACCCACTTGGTCCCAATGACATTGTGACCTCGAGGGGGCTCAACAAGCGACCAGACCTTGTTTCTCTCGAAATTTTCCAACTCCTCATGCATGGCATTGACCCAAGACTCGTCTGAAAGGGCATGACAAACGTCCTTGGCTCAAAGGAGGCAACAAAGGCAGAATGGAGACAGAAATGAGACAAGCCAGATTTTGAACGAGTGACTTGTTCAAAAAGGTCTCCAATAATCTGCTCAGAAGGATGGTCTTTTTGGATATGTCGAGGAGGTCCAGGATGAGATGAAGAAGTGGCCTCTACCTCACGAGCTGATGAGGTAGGAACAGAGCCACTAGCTCCAGAAGAAGCAGAAGGCATGGGCTGATCTCCTCGAGGTGCAGTGGAAGAAGGCACCTCAAGGGGTGGATGAGGGACTAGATCGGGTAGACAACCCTCATCTCCATCATCCTCATCATCCACAAAGATGGGCTCGGACTGCTCTAAAGAACCTGAGATATCGGGCCTAGTCCCTGGACTGGCCTCGTCGAAGTCACCTCACAGGTCTCTACCATTTTGCTAGACTCGCAATTCCAAACCCGATAAGCCAACGAAGAAGTCGAGTAACCTAGAAAGATCCCATCACAAGAACGTGACTCGAACTTGTCTAGGTTCCCGGACTTCAGAATAAAGCACTTGCAACCAAACACACGAAAATGAGAGACGCTGGGCTTTCGCCCGTATCTCAACTCATAAGAAGTGTGGTGCAAGTGTGCCCGAAGAAAAACTCAATTTGAAACATGGCACGCGGTCGCAATAGCCTCAGCCCAAAACTTCCTAAGTGTAGAATACTCATCAAGCATCGTCCTGGCCATCTCGACCAAGGTACGGTTCTTCCTCTCAACGACGCTATTCTGCTGTGGGACGTGCGGAGAAGAGAACTGGTGCTCTACACCTGTCTCATCGCAAAACCTCTCAAAGTAGGAATTCTTGAACTCCATGCCATTGTCACTACGGATCGCTCGTAAGGCACCCGGGAGTACCTCGGGAGGCTAAAAAACACCCAAGAGTACCTCGAGAAGTCATCGACCACGACAAGAACATACCACTTCCCTCCCGCTGACTGCACTCGAGCTGGTCCAACTGTGTCCATGTGGAGCAGCTGTCCCGGTGCATCGGTCATGGTCACTGTGACCGGAGGATGAGAAGCAGCAACCATCTTGCCGTGCCGGCAAGGAGCACAAACTAGATCTTTGACCATCTTGAGTTTCGGCAGACCACGAATGAGATCGTGGCCGCTGACTCGGGTCAAATGGTCAAATCCAATATGACCAAGTCTCCTATGCCAGAAAGAAAGGTCACGGGACTCAGAAGCAACCAAACACCGGAGAGGATCACTAGAAGATTCAGAAAAATCAGCACGAAAGATCCTCCCAAAACGAGAAATCCCGCAAACCAGACTACCCAAAGAATCAAGAATTTTGCAATTGTTTTTCTTAAAGCTCACCTCGAAACCGTCATCGGTAAGCTGAGAGACTGAAAGCAAATTATACTGCAGCATACTAACCAAGGCAACATCTTTTAGAATGAAAGAATCATTAACACGCACTGTACCTTTGGCGATGACGTGCCCAGATGAAGCATCTCCGAAGGTGATCGTCTCATCACCTGGAGCACGGGCAAGGGAAGAAAACCAACGGGAGTCTCCGGTCATGTGTCGTGAACACCTGGAGTCTACGAGCCAAACCTTTCCCTTCCCTACCCAGCGAACCTGAGTCAACAAGAGAGTAAAGTCTCAGTACTGGGGTAAATCAAGAGTGATTTTGGCACCCAATACTGAGAAACACGTCGAGCAAATGAAGTAGTCAAACACGACTGACCTCTATCTACCCTACGCTCTCTGTCACTCAAACAAGCAGACAGTCTATGTGTAGACCTGAAGCTATTGTTGGGCTTGACTACTACAGAGGAGCGAGTCAAGACACCAGCAACATGCTGATCACGCCGCGGGTAGCTATCTCGACGGGGGAAACGAGATCTACCCTCAGGACGGTGGAAGTCACGACCAGGAGCATATCAAGGACGAAAGCCAGAAAACTCAGAAAATCCAAGTCCTCGATGATGCCCAAACCCATCTAGCTGAACAATACTAGACCTCGTGTGGGTCTTAGGGGCACTCATGGTCTGGGGCTGACCCTGAATACGCCTAGGAGCCTCAGCACGGTCTCTCCACGCGATCTTGGTGCGCCTGAAGCATCGCTCGATCGAGTGTCCATCCTTCTGCCAGAAGGTGCAGTGGTACTTCACCTTCTGAGAGGTAGAAGTATCACGGTGAGGCTTCGCCTTCTGAGAGGGCGAAGCAGCGGGTGGACTCACCTTGCTGTCAGAAATCCCTTGGACAAAGCCCGCTGACTTAAATTGGACTTTCTTGGTCCTAGGCTCAACCTCGATCACACCTGGTGCTATGGGTCTGAGCACGGCAGGTGGATGCTTCCTCATGTCCTCATAAAAATCGTGTCCTAGACCTTGATTAAATCTGCAAATCTTAGATTGGTCTAGAATAAGATTCACTTCTTCTTGCCTCCTATAAATCTCTCAGAGTGTTCATAAGATCCGACACTCCCGAAAGAGAGAGGTGCAAGAAGAGCGGGGAAGAAGGAGAATGTGAAGGTAAGGGAGTAGAGGAAGAAGAACCAACGGCAAAAGAACGAATGGCTTGTGCATGCACAGCTGACTCAGAGTGGACAGTCCTACTGCTAGCCAATTGGTTCACATCGCTAGGCGTCTCTACCTTACCCTTGGGCTTCTCCCCCTCAGCAGCACACACATTACAAGCAGAAGGTTGCTTCTCTAGTAGGTCCTTAGTCAGCTTCACACATTTCCCATCCAATGCAATCAAATCAGATTTTAGTTTGTTAGAGCAACTCCAGCAGTAGCCCTCAAAATAGGGCCCTACTTTTTATTTGAGGGATCTCCCTACTTTTGAGGGCTCTGTTTTTTGGGCTACACTCCAGCAGGAGCCCTCAAAACAGGACCCTCAAATTCATTCTTAGAGGAGATGACACATAGGACCCACCCTCATCCTCATCCTACTTTTGAGGGCTGAGGAGCAAAAAACTCACTCCAGCAGGGCCCCTACTTGAGCCCTCAAAAGTAGGGGCTCCCTTCAGACCCCCCAGGAATGAGGGCTCGAGGGGGAGATTTGAGGGCCCCCTACTTTTGAGGGCTCAAGTAGGGGCCCTGCTGGAGTGAGTTTTTTGCCCCTCGGCCCTCAAAAGTAGGATGAGGGCTCAAGTAGGGGCCCTGCTGGAGTTGCTCTTACAATTAATGTATGGTGAGCTACTTGAGGTCCTTAGAAGCAAATTGAGCCAATCTGTTGTTGTCATCAACTAATTCTTGAAACTGTTTGGAGACAGCTTCAAGATCAGCAGTAAGCTTGGGACAATTCACACATGAAGTAATAGGCTCAAGTAGAAAAGCTTGTAATTCAGCAATTTTATGATCTGCCCATTTTAGGTTCATCTTCAGGTTATTGCAATTTTCACAAGTCTCAGGCAGATCAAGCAACATGGTGTAAAGACCTCTAAACGCATTGTCCTTATCCTCACATGAGGTGCAAGAAATAGCCTCAACAGTAGTAGATAGAGGAGGCGCTACCCTACTCATCTTTATCTCAGTAAGAAGACTAATATTCTCCACGTTAATCATGTCTAGCTCAGAGGACACACTATCATGCAAGGTCCTTAGTTTCTCCATGTCACCAAGCAGAGCAGTACATACATCACACTCGTCACGGGAGGGAGCAGATCTAAGTAAAGTAAGCTCCCATGACAAGCTCTCTACTTCCTTCTCCAACTCGCTACACCTAGCTCTAGATCTAGCATGGAATCTACCTATCTTAAGAAAAGCATCATTAAGCTGGTTGTAGGTGGGGGATACCTCGTCGGAGTCGGAGTACAGCTCGCTATCGCTCAGTTCGCCCTCAAGGGCCATGAAGCACATGCCAGAGAAGTCGTCGCCGCCCTTGGGTTCTTGCTCGTCCGTTCCATCGTCGTCGCTCCACCCCTCCACCTCGCTGAGATCGAGGTCGTCGAAGGCGGCGAGGACGCGGTGGAAGAGCTTCTTGGCTTTGCCAAGGTCCCGGAACTTCTTCTTGCCTTGTGCGTGAGTTGAGGGCTTCTTGTTGCGGTTCTTGTCGATGTAGTCGTTCTTGCTCGAACCGCCGTAGTCGTTCTTGCCCTTCCCCAGCTTGGGGCAGTTTGCTCGAATGTGGTTGGGGCCACCACACTCGAAGCAAATCATTGGTCCTCCTCTCTTTCCGTCCCTCCTCCTTTTATAAGCATAGGAAAATCTCCGAGCTAGGAGGGCTAACTGCTCATCCGCAAGCTGCTCTAACTAATCATTAGTTATGTTACAGAGAGCAGCAAGGGAGAATCCGCAAGTTGACTTGGAAGAGGGTCCAGAAGTGGGATCGGTGACTAAAGCCATCGACTGCGACTTCGACTTACGAGAGACAATGTCAATCGCGTGAGTCTTGAGGCGTGAGTACAACGCGTCAAGAGTCAAAGTTGAGAGGTCGGTGGTGTCCTTGATGGTAGTCACCTTCATCTCCCGAACGCGCATGTCAAGAGCAGGGAGCATCTGTCGAGCGTTATCCGAGTCGGGGTATGTGAGACTGACCGCTTGGAGGTTGCTCAGAATCTTGTGAAAACGTGCAAAGCACTCATCGAGGGACTCGCCAGCGAGCATTTCAAACTTGTTGTAATCTCGCTTGAACTGGTCCTATCGCACCGTCTTTATATGGGTGGTGCCCTCATGGTAAGCATCGAGGGTCTCCCAAATATCGAAGGCGGACGAAAGATGAGATATGCGGTCAAACTCGCTACGACTCAGGCCCTGGATTATGATGTTCCTTGCCTTAGCGTTTGCCTCAACATCATTCATATTTCCAGCATTGATGTTCTTATCGGCAGGAATAACAAACCGCACCATGACCTTACGCCAGATGGCGTACCCCTGAGCCTGGATGTACGTCTCCATTCGGCTCTTCCAGAAGGGATAATCAATCCCATTGAAAACCAGGGGCTTGGTCGAGTACTTGTCCGTCGCCATGGCTCTAGAGACCGGTTAAGATCTATTGTGAAGAGCTAACCGGCTCTTATACCAATTGTTGGATCGAAATGGCGACAGAGGGGGGGTGACTGTCGACTCTTTTAAGAATTTGTCCCTCTCAAGTACCCACGATGAAATCTTCTTCTATAGCTATGAAGAAAAGCTATGAAGAGACATCCTTATGCTCTCTGAAACTCTGGAGAAACCAACCAAGGGAAAAGGCAAAGAGGAAGCAACCAAGAATAAAACATGAGCAGCAAAACCCTGAGCTAGTTAGACCGCACTTGAGATGCCGGTCTGACCGGTCAAGACCCGCCGGTCTGACCACTCCAGGGGGCCGGTCTGACCGCCATTGTCTGAGCGGTCTGACCGCCCTCTTCCCTCCGGTCTGACTGCTCCTCGAGAAACTGCACTGACAGCAGGCTAAAATTTCAGACAAAAGAGAGAACTCCAAGTGGCAAGGAAATTTGAGGCTTCCCTTTGGATTTCTCTGCCCAGAAACACAAGACTACAACCTAAATAGCCACAGAAGCCTGGAAAACCAGAGGAGACCAACTTAAGGTAAAGAAATTTGGATTTTGCCCGAAAACCACAAAGAGCAACGATGAAATCTCAAATTCCCATTTAATCTCTGATCCTTTGACTATGAAACTTTGAGGATAGCTACTTAATAGCCACAGGACTTAACTTGCCAAGTTTCAAGCCATCTTATGAAGGGAATCAAGATTTTCACCAAAACCCTAGAAACACGAAATGAAGAACAGAGAAGCTGAAAATGGAGAATCTTTGATTCATTTGATTTGCTCTCGGGAAAACTCGATCAAATAACCTTAAGGCACTATCCCAACATAGAGCAATCCATTTTGGCCCTTCTCAACAAGAAACAACAAGAAAACGAAGAATCAAGAAATCAACAGAGAAGGCATCGAAGGCAACACAAATCAGGGCTTTCTACTACCCTCCACTTTTCCATTTGCACCCACAAAGTTTTTGAAATAGAACTATATCTGGTTAAGTTCCCATGTCCGCCCTTGACCGTGGGCACGGCTATTCGAATAGTTTTGACTCTGCAGAGTTTGCACACTTTACCCACAAGAGACAGTTCACTCGTTGCCCCACACGATTCCTTAGTCATGCGGTTGAGCAAACCATCGCAGTGACCATTCAAAGTACCATGCCCCTTCCATCATCTCACCCTATGAGCTGCTCCCACTTGCGGTGGGTCCCATACGTTGTGCGGGATGTTCCCCTCCTATGCACCTAGCAACTGGCTACCCACATTGCTAGCACGCAGACGAACTTCACCCTCTGCGGGTGTCCCATTCAAGCCTGCCACCCAGGCCGCCACTTGCACCACTTCACTCCTCCACAAATGATGATGACTTTCAGGGTTCGGTAAATTTACTAAGCCAAGTTGTACTTTACAAACTTGTGGTTGCACTTGTTTTACACAGGGGGTCATGACAAGATTCAGTCCTTAGGGTTATCTGGGCGGTTCTACCACTAACCATACTCTTGTGCACCACTGCACCATTTCCCCGAACCATCCGCCCAGATAAATAAGCAATTTGAGGTTTTTGGGAGTATAAAATAATCATATCCAACATGTACCAGTCATTACCACCATGACTGCCCAACCAAATTTTCTCATGATTAAAAGTGATGCTTGGGCGTTTTTGCGCCCATGAGTATCTAAGCAATACTAAGCATGGCATGTAATTACGGACTTATTTTCGAAGGGTTACTATTATAAATTTTGCTAGGGTGACAAGGTTCACATCTTCAAATATTCCAAAGGAGGTGTAAAATTAATCAAGTTAAATGATGGGCATATAACTAGAATCGTAAGTTAAACATGTATTTGCATATAAAATAACGGCATACAATTTAATAATTTAAACAAAAATAATTTGTAGGAAATGTAGGTTCAACATGATCAAAGTATTGACTCGCCTTAGTCACAGGGGTCTTGGTGCAACATGATCAAAGCTAGCATCGGGAGGCCACCCGAGTTGTCATGTCGGCGAGCAGCGGGAGCAGTGGCGGGTGCAGGCGGCAGAGTAGAGCAGGGATCTTGCAGGGATTTGGTATGATGGTGCTGCGTCACGCATGCTGAGTGAAGGGAGATGGCCTGCGCGTGGCGTGATGCGACGGAGCGAGAGGTAGAAAAAAAAGAGGAGGGCGGCAGCAGAGAATAGGGTGGCGCGATCGGAGGTGGCGGCGTCCACCGGTCCGAGCGCGGGTGTCCGCTGGTCCGAGCGCGGGGAAGAGGTGGGCTGGGCTGCGAGAATGGGGCGAGCTCAGAGCCAGAGCTGCGGCCTGTGAGGGGCGAGGGAGAGAGGATCGGGGGAGGACGAAAAACAGTGCGCGGTGGGGGGAGGAAGCTGGGCCGCTTGGTAGAAGGACGCGCGGAGAGGGTGTTGGGCCGGGCCATTCGGCCGGCCTGACCTCCTCTTTTCATTTTTTTCTTTTATTATATGCATATATATACACACTTATATATATATATTTTTGTTCCTATTTAATTGTTTATTTACATTTTATGGCCATTTTGTACGTATACATTTTTTTATGGCCATTTTGTACGTATACATTTTTTTATGTTTTTGCTCATTTTGTTAAGCCTTTTTGTATACCTTTTTGCATATGATTTAGTTATGTATTTTTGGTTGCCCCATTGTAATACTTTGTCATTAATTTTTACATTTTAATTTTTTTGTCTCTCCCTCCTTATTTCCCGTATAACCTATTATTATTGTTTTTATCTTCCATGAATTTTTCCTTCATTGTTTTGGAACCTTAGCCAAAATTTAGAGAAAACCAAAGGAAACTCATTTTGTCAAGAGAATATATTTCAAAATGACTCAAAAGCTTCACATATTGAAATTGCATAATTTTGGGATGTTACAATGTGTAATAGAGATGTCCTCATCATCCTCCCCCTCTTGAAAAGGAGTCGTCCTCGACTCTGTGCCATCTTGTCCAAAGAATGGTGATAAATCAGCAACATTAAAAGTAGTGTTCACCCATAATTGTCTCCCGGAAGCTCTATCTTGTATGTATTATTATTGATCTTGGGAAGTACTTTGAAAGGACCATCACCACGGGGCATCAATTTTGATTTACGATTCTCCGGAAAGCGTTCTTTGTGAAGGTGTACACATACTAAATCACCTGGTTCAAATAGCATTTTCTTTCTAGTCTTGTTAGCTTTAGAAGCATAACCTGTACCTTCTTTTCAATTACCTCTTTAGTCTTTTCATGGAGCTTTTTCACAAAATCAGCACGCTTAGAAGCCTCCATATTTGTACGTTCTTGTAATGGAAGTGGCATCAAATCAAGTGGCGTGATCGATTTGAAACCATACACCACCTCAAATAGACACAGTTGAGTTGTAGAATGGACCGCCCGATTATATGCAAATTCAACATGCGGTAGGCAATCTTCCCACTCTTTTAAATTATTTTTTATCATTGTCCGCAGCAGCATTGAGAGTGTACGGTTCACCACCTCTGTTTGTCCATCGGTTTGTGGGTGACAAGTGGTCGAAAAGAGCAACTTTGTCCCAAGTTTGGCCCACAAAGTCTTCCAAAAGTAGCTCATAAATTTGACATCTCGATTGGATACAATGGTTCTTGGCATGCCATGTAGTCTCACAATTTCCCTGAAAACAAGTCAGCTGCATGCGATGCATCATCGCTCTTTTGACAAGGAATAAAATGAGCCATTTTAGAAAACCTATCCACAACTACAAACATAGAATCCCTCCCCTCTTAGTTTTAGGCAATCCTAAAACAAAATCCATACTAATATCTTCCCAAGGAGCGCTAGGATCTGGAAGTGGAGAATACAAACCATGTGGATTGAGCTTTGACGTCGCTTTATGGCACGTGATGCATCGTTGAACAAACCTCTCGACGTCTCGTCTCATCTTAGGCCAATAGAAATGATCGGCCAACATCATTTACGTCTTCTCTCTTCCAAAATGTCCCATCAATCCTCTTGCATGAGACTCCTGCAATAGTAGCAAACGCACAGAAGAATCTGGAACACATAGCTTGTTCATGCGAAAGAGAAAACCATCATGAACACGAAACTTATCCCACCCTTTCCCATCCTTGCAATTAGAATATGGTGTTGAAAAGTCATGATTAGAAGCATATAAATCTTTCAAACTTTCTAACCCTGAAATCTTTACTTCTAGTTGAGTGAAAAGCACATGTTTTTTAGACAATGCATCAGCTACCACATTTTTCTTGCCTTTCTTGTATTTAACAACGTATGAAAAAGTCTCAATGAATTCAACGCACTTAGCATGTGTACGGTTCAGTTTAGCTTGACCTTTCAAATATTTCAAAGCTTCATGATCAGAATGAATGACAAATTCTTTAGGCCAAAGATAATGTTGCCAAGTCTCTAATACGCGCACAAGAGCATACAATTCTTTGTTATAAACAGAATGATTCAATTGTGCACCATGAAGTTTCTCACTAAAATATGCAACATGTTTTCTTTCTTGCATCAAAACACCACCAATACCTATTCCACTAGCATCACATTCGATATCAAAAGTTTTAGTGAAATCAGGTAAAACAAGCAATGGTGCTTCAATCAAACATTTCTTCAATTCAGCAAAAGCTTTGTCTTGTTTTTCTCCCCACTCAAAAGTGACTCCTTTTTTGTTAATTCATTTAATGGGGCAGGAATGGTGCTAAATCTTTCACAAAGCGGTGATAAAAACTAGCAAGTCCATGAAAGCTACGAATTTGACTAAAATTGACAGGAGTAGGCCAATTTCGAATAGCTTCAATTTTAGAATCATCTATTTCAATTCCATGAGCTGAAACAACACAGCCTAAGAACACCACTTTGTTTATGCAAAAGGTACACTTTTGAAGATTAGCATACAATTGTTCGGTTCTTAACACTTGTAATACTTGTCTAATGAGTTCAACATGTTCTTCCAATGAGCGGCTATATATCAAAATGTCATCAAAATAGACTACCGCCAATTTTCCAATGAAATGTCTCAAAACATGGCTCATTAATCGCATGAATGTACTAGGGGCATTAGATAAACCAAAAGGCATCACTAACCATTCATACAATCCAAATTTTGTTTTAAAAGCTGTTTTCCACTCATCACCATGTTTCATTCAAATTTGATGATATCCGCTACGTAAATCAATCTTAGAAAAGATAGTAGAGCCACTCAATTCATCAAGCATATCATCTAACCTAGAAATAGGATGCTAATGACGAATGGTAATATTGTTGATAGCTCTACAGTCTACGCACATTCTCCATGTACCATCTTTCTTAGGAACAAGAATGACAGGAACGGCACAAGAACTAAGACTTTCGCATACATACTCTTTTTCCATGAGCGCTTGCACTTGCCGCTGAATTTCTTTTGTCTCCTCTGGGTTTGTGCGATACGGCAGCCGGTTGGGAAGTAGAGCTCCTGGTACCAAGTCAATTCGATGTTCGATGCTTCGAATGGGTGGTAGACCAGTGGGTACCTCCTCTAGAAAAACATCCTCATAATCCTGTAACACACGGGAAACCACACTAGGAAGAGAGATTAAGTCATTAGTAGAGAGCAAAACTTCTTTATACAGCAATACCAAATGCTCCAAAGTGGGATCATCTCTCATCTCTCGCAAATCAGATTTGGTGGCTATCATGACTAACTTTTTCTCTACCTCACCCTTTCTTTTTCCATTTAGTATTAGTTTGTGGCTCTCACTCACATTTTGTGGAATCACACTGTCGTAGGGGTGGCCCCCACCTAAACCCAGCAGGCCTGGTAGGAGATTATAAGGCCCAGAATAGGCCATGTGTAATGACATAACTGCCCCCAGGGGGGATAACCAGATGTAAGGGTATAGCTGTAAAAGCACTCCTTATGTGTATATATATATGAGTAAGCCTTGGGGAGGACCCAGGCCATTACACTTATCTTCATCACTCTCCACTACCATCTCTCTCTGTTTGGTCTGTAGCCACAACAGTTGGCGCCGTCCGTGGGGAGGACGAAGGCAAGCTCAAGACCGAAGAAAAGATGGCACGAAAAAGCTTCCTCGGCGCAGCGAGGGAAAGAAAGCGGCGGGCGGGCGTCGTATGGGTACGAGCCGGCATCGGCGGCGGTGGGCGCGGTGGCGAGGCGGCGCGGTGGCGGAGACGTCGGCGTTCGCGCGGTGACGACCAACCCGCCACCGGCGTTGCGAGGCGGACGGCGGTCGAAGACGTCGACACGGGTGTGGCGACAACCGACCCGCCGACGCGGCGGCACCGACCTCGCCACTCCCATCGCAACCCTCGCCGGCGGTGCGGGCCGGCGGTCCGAGGTAGCCACGACGGGCGGCCGGCGGCTCGGGACCCGCGATGCGGTCGTCCCGCGCCGACCCGCCCGTCGGAAGCACCGGCGACCCGCCCGCACCGAGGATGGAAGCGCCTGGGCGGCTCTCAACGCGTTCGGCGGGGCGGGGACCTTCGCGGAGCCGTCAGAGATATACAAGAGGCTCGGAGTCAGCCGGCTGCGCCAGCAACCGCGTCCGAGCCCGCGCCGGAAAGGGCGGACAGTCGCGAAGCCCCCACGTCCAGCCGCGTGCCGCTGCGACGCGTGGATCCGGAGTCCCCGCTCTCGGCGGGGCTGCAGCAGGCCGCGTGGCCCGAAGACTTCAAGTTCCCTCGCATCACCGACCCGTACGAAGGCGACACGGATCCTCGCGAGTTCGTGCGCGTGTACGAAACCGCGATCGAGGCCGCGGGCGGAGACGACACCGCGAAGGCGAAGGGACTCCCCCTCGCACTGCACGGAGTGGCGCTCTCTTGGTTTTTTACCATAGAGCCGGGCTCCATCTATGCGTGGGAGCAGCTTCGCGACCGGCTTCGTACCAACTTTCAAGGATATCATGTCGAGCGAATCGATGCGGACCAACTCTTCGCTGTGAAGCAAGGACCCTCGGAGACGCTCCGGGACTACTTCAAGCGCTTCGCCAAAATTCGAGGCCAGGTACACGATGTTAATGAAATCACAGTCGTTAATGCAGCCATACAGGGCCTTCGCCGGGCGATGGCGAATACAACGCGGAGGCCAATTCGGCGATGGCCAAGCTCTTCGACAAAATGGGCGAGTATGCGCGGGCGGAGGAGGATGCGCGAAGCGCAACATCACCGCCCTCGGTCTCGCCCATGAGGAGCGGCCCCCGCGCGAGGTCGGGGCCGGTGGCCCCTCCTCGAAGCCGGCCGTAGCCGAAAGCCCCGAGGAGGCCCTCCCCGAGGCAGTGAGGACGAAGTACAGGAAGGCTCGTCACGGTGTAGGCCCAAACCTCGGCGCCGCCAGCGCCGGTCGCAGGCGGCCCATCATGTCCTCGCCACCGAGCACCCGCCAGGACCCGACCCGCCTCACGGAGAGTCCGAGGATAGAAGGGCGGATTTGATGCGGCGGCCAACCCCGCGAGCGAGGAGCTTGCGCGCTGTGGCAAGTGGTACGAGGTACACGGCTACGGCGATCATTACACAAGGGCATGCATCGCGGTGATGGAGCTGCGGAGGGTGACGGCCGGATCTCGGTCTTCGCCTCCTCGGCCCCCCGCCGAAGCCCATGTGGGGCACCCAAGGGATAGCCCCATACGGGCCACCGCAGCGGAGGGCGCGCAACATCACACCGTCAACGTCATCACCGAAGCTCTTCCTCAAAAGCCCCGGGAGCAGCCGCACTGTGGATGCGCCCGCAACATCACCCGACTTGAGCGGCGCCGGGCGTGGAGTACCCTCACCAAGACCCTCTAGTCATCCGAGCCCACATAGCATGCTGCGAAGTCAAGCGCGTCCTTGTCGACGGGGGAAGCTCCGCAAACATCTTATTCGCAGACACCCTCGACCGCATGGCAATCCCCTGAGGCCGGCTGGAGCAGCCAGAGCTCCACTTCAAGGCCGGGGTCAGCCGCTGCAGCCACGGGCACGTTCCCTTCTGTCACCTTCATCGGGAGGGCAACAAAGGTAACATCGGACCGAGCATGTCACCTTTGATGTCGAGGTATCCCGCACCTACAACGCCATCTTGGGGCGACCCGCGTCAACTCTTTCGAGGCAATCCCGCACCACGCCTTCTTGTGTGTAAAGCTCCCGGGCCCGGAGGGTGTCATCACCATCTTCGGCGACCAGGACCTGGCAAGACGTGCCGAAGGCGGCAGCCGCGTCTCGCATCGCCCGGTGCATGCCCTCTCCGGCGCGCCCGGTGCTGGGCCCTCCGCCCCCGGGTGGACGCCCAAGCCTCGGCCCGAAGGCGGCGTCAAGAAGGTGCCGCTCCAGGCGGAGGGGCAGTTTGTCTCCATTGGCGAGGGGCTCCCACCGGGGGTCGAACGGGAGCTGCTCCGAGTGCTTCAGAACAACGTGGACATCTTCGCATGGTCCCCGGAGGACATCAAGGGCGTGGATCGCGCGGTAATCCAGCATCGTTTGGCGGTCCGCCCCGACGCCAAGCCGGTCAAGCAAAGGCTCCAGCGTATGTCGATGGATCGGCAGCAGGCGCTACCTTCACCCGCCTCATCGCCATTACCCTGGCCGCCCAGCTCGGGAGGAACATCGAAGCCTATGTCGATGGCGTGGTGGTCAAAACTTCGGCAACTTGCTCTACGGCGGGACCTCCGGAGACCTTCGACAACCTCGGAAGGCGGGCATCAAGCTCAACCCCGACAAATGTGTCTTGAGTGCAGGCGGGCAAACTCCTCGGTTTCCTCGTGTGCAGGCGGGGCATCGGCGAACCCGACAAAGTAGGCGCTATCACGGGTATGGAGCGGCCAAGACAACGAGGAGGTCAGGTGGCGGCGCGCATGGCGGCGATTAAGCGCTTCCTATCCAGGGCGGCGGAGCGGGGCCTGCCGTTTTTCAAGACACTCCGCGGGTGCGATGGGTTTCGTTGGGACGGAGACTGCGCGAAGGCCTTCAACGAGCTCAAGCAGCACCTGGCAAGCCTCCCCACTCTGGTCGCCCCAGCACCAGAGGCTCCCCTCCTGCTCTATCTGGCCGCGTCAGCTACCGCGGTCAGTGCCGTCCTCGTCTTAGAGGAAGGCGCCATGCAGCGGCCTGTCTACTTTGTCTCCGAAGCCCTTCAAGGCGCCAAGACAAGATACACGGAGCTTGAGAAGCTCGCCTACGCGCTGGTCATGGCCTCCAGGAAGCTTCGGCATTATTTTCTGGCTCACCCGATCACAGTGCCTTCCTCATTCCCCCTGGCAGAGATGCTACACAACAAGGAGTCCACAGGGCGTATCGGTAAATGGGTGCCGAGCTTGCTCCCTTCTCCTTGGCGTATGCTTTGCGACGGCAATCAAATCCCAAGTCTGGCGGAATTCCTCGCGAATGGACCCGCGGCCCAACCGGCCGGACGCACGATGACCCGTGCGGGCGCTTACAATCGGCAGGGCTTACAGCGTCGCCGCGCGGCGTAGGGTGGTGATCGTCACGCCCGAGGGACGGCGTTTCTTGTACTTGGCGCGCCTTGCCTTCCCGCCACCAACAACACGGCCGAATCGGCGCTGCTCTTTGGCTTGGCGAAGCTCAAGGCGGCCGGCGAGATGGGTGTTGGTCCGCGCCGACTCACGCTTGGTGGCGGCCACGTGGACAAGTCATATCAAGCCAAGGACCACGAGTTGGCCAAGTACCTCGGCGATGCGGGCAAGGAAAGGCACTTTTGGGTGTCACCGTCAAGGCCATCCCGGGCGAAGAATGAGCAGCAGACGCTCGCCAAGGTGGCGGCCAGCAAGCGCCCCCTAAGGGGGCATTCTACGAGTGTTAGCAAAGCGGCCATCGCGCGGGACAACCGGGACGCGGCACTTGTCCACCGCATTGATCGGTCAGGAGATTGGCGGGAGCCCATTTTCAAATTCTTACAAGGCCTCGCTGAGCCGGAGGATCCTGCCGAGCTGCGACAATTGCAGCACCGCGCACGGTCCTTCCAGGTGTTTGAAGGGACACTCTACAAGAAGGGGGTTTGCGCGCCGCTCCTGTGCTACCTCTCGACTGAGGAAGGAAAGGAACTCTTGGCGGAAATCCACGCGGGCGTATGCGGATCCCACCTGGCGCCGAGGTCATTAGTCGGCAAGGCGTTCAGGCAAGGCTTCTACTGGCCGACTGCCGTCACCGACGCCCAGGACCTCGTTCGTCGGTGCCAAGGGTGCCAATGGATGGCGCGCATCATCCGCAGGCCCCCGACAAGCCTCAACCCAATCCCCCCGGTGTGGCCACTGGCGCGCTGGGGTCTCGATATAGTAGGACCACTTGCCCGAGCTCCAGGGGACCTCCGGTTCGTGGTAGTCGCGCTGGAATATTTCTCCAGGTGGCCGGAAGCGATCGCTCTGGCCAAAGTAACTTCTGCGGCCATACAGCGCTTCCTATGGCAAAACATCATATGTCGCTTCGGGGTACCTCGGGAGCTCACGGTCGACAATGGCCTGCAGTTCGACGCCGCCCTCTTCAAGGATTATTGTGACAGCATGGGCATCACCCTCCGATTCGCCTCGGTAGGGCATCCCCAGTCCAACGGGGCGGTCGAACGGGCGAATGGCGCCATCTCTGCCGCCATCAAAAAGCGCCTGGTTGGATTGCCGAAGGGCAAGTGGCCAGACGAGCTTCACAGCGTTCTATGGTCGCCGCTGTGTAACGCGCCCAGCGGATTCACGCCGTTCAAGCTCCTCTTGGCGACGGCGGTGGCGCCGAGAAATTAAGGCCGGCTCGCGAAGGGTCCTCGTCCAAGCACTCGAAGAGAGCGCCGTGTGTCCTTGGACCTCGCGACGGTATCTGGCGACGCAGCCCACCACGTCGAGAAATGCGCGGTAGACAATGCGTACTCGGGACCGCTCTATATGCGCGGGGTTCAAGCACGGGATCTCGTCCTCGAGTGGCGCTTCAGCGGAAACCGTTGGCAAGCTGGAATCAAGTGGGAAGGCCGTACATCGTAATGGAGGCATTGCCAAAGGGGGCGTACCGCCTCGCCGCGCTTGAAGGACAAGCCTTCCGGCACACATGGAATGCGGACAGGTTGCGGCGGTACTACGCCAAGAAGTAGCGCAGTAGGCGTAGAGCCACCGGCCCGTTGTTAGGCGACGCTCGCCCGCGCAAACGGGAGTTCAATAAAGGTTGTTGTTCCAAGAGCATCCCCTGTCCGCGCTAAGCAGAACAAAGTCCACGGACTCTAAATAAGATGTAGCGTCGAGCCTAGCTCCTCACGCGCGAGTCTCCGGACTATAAAGAAGACGTAGCGTCGAGCCTAGCTCCGCACGCAATAGTCCACGGACTCTAAATAAGGCGTGGCGTCGAGCCTGGCTCATGCGCGCGAGTCTCGGACTATAAAGAAGGCGTGGCGTCGAGCCCAGCTCGCGCGCAATAGTCCACGGACTCTAAATAAGATGTAGCGTCGAGCCTAGCTCGCGCGCGAGTCTCGGACTATAAAGAAGGCGTGGCGTCGAGCCTAGCTCGCACGCAATAGTCCACTGGACTCTAAATAAGGCGTGGCGTCGAGCCTAGCTCGCGCGCGCGAGTCTCGGACTATAAAGAAGGCGTGGCGTCGAGCCTAGCTCCGCGCGCAATAGTCCACGGACTCTAAATAAGGCGTGGCGTCGAGCCTAGCTCTGCACGCACTCTCGGAGTATAAATAAGGCGCGAGCGGGGGCGTCCCGCGCGCGAGCCTTGTGCGGAGTATAAAGAAGGCGTGGCGTCGAGCCTAGCTCGCGCGCAATAGTCCACGGACTCTAAATAAGGCGTGGCGTCGAGCCCAGCTCGCGCGCGCGAGTCTCGGACTATAAAGAAGGCGTGGCGTCGAGCCCAGCTCTGCACGCAATAGTCCACGGACTCTAAATAAGGCGTGGCGTCGAGCCTAGCTCCGCGCGCGAGTCTCGGACTATAAAGAAGGCGTGGCGTCGAGCCTGGCTCCGCGCGCAATAGTCCACGGACTCTAAATAAGGCGTGGCGTCGAGCTTAGCTCCGCACGCGAGTCTCCGGACTATAAAGAAGGCGTGGCGTCGAGCCTGGCTCGCGCGCAATAGTCCACGGACTCTAAATAAGGCGTGGCGTCGAGCCTAGCGCGCGCGGCGTGTCTCGGACTATAAAGAAGGCGTGGCGTCGAGCCTGGCTCGCACGCAATAGTCCTGAGACTCTAAATAAGATGTAGCGTCGAGCCTGGCTCGCGCGCGCAGTCTCGGACTATAAAGAAGGCGTGGCGTCGAGCCTAGCTCCGCGCGCAATAGTCCACGGACTCTAAATAAGGCGTGGCGTCGAGCCTAGCTCCGCACGCGTGAGTCTCGAACTATAAAGAAGGCGTGAGTGTCGAGCCTAGCTCCGCGCGCAATAGTCCTGAGACTCTAAATAAGGCGTGGCGTCGAGCCTAGCTCCGCACGCGTGAGTCTCGGACTATAAAGAAATCGTGGCGTCGAGATTTGCCTCCGCGCGCCACTCCACGGAGCATAAGCGAGATCGTACACTGTCCTCCGCGTCGTGGCGGGTAACACCAAGCATAAAGTACTACTTGGTTCCATTGCAAAAGCAAAGGGTTACATGGTCACATGCGTAGAACCAGTTCATCATCCCCTGCACCACCCGACCAACCGCTCGGCCTTGGCGCGGTGCGGGCGAGCCCGCCGTCGTCGCGCGCGGCGAAGGACCCCTTCAAGCCCGGAGAGGTCCCCTTCCCATGCAGCGTCTGCGCACGGCGACTCGCTGCACCTTCCCGGCGGCCCCGGATCCGTTGGTGGAAGTTACGCGAGCTAGCCCCAATGGAGTGGATGGCGTCCGACATAACCTCTGGTCGGTCGGGAAGATCGATTGAGGATTCGCTAGCTCATGGGTATGCCTACACCCACGAGTATGAAGCGAGGCGGCGAAGCACGCACCAACATAGCTGCGGTGCTCGCCAAAGGTCTGGCGCCACGAAGAACAACGCCGACCCCTCCTCGATCAGCGGCGTCTCGGCAGGAGCCTCGGCTGTGCGTAGTATCCGCACTCGGACACAGATCTCGAAGGGCTGGTTCGAGAGACTCCATGGCCCGCCACGCCGACACACGCACGCATTTTGCAAGGCAAGGCGGTTCTCGGCAGCAGCCTCCGCCAGCTGGGCGTTCTCCCCTTCTAGGACGGAGATCTGCTGCACGAAGGTGGCGCGTTCCCCAGTCGCGGCGTCCGCGCTCGTGGCGCAACGTGCGGCCACGGGCATCCTCCGGTAGCAGCGAAGTTCTTCATCCTTCGCGGCGATAGCAGTGTTTGCTTCGCGGAGGTTGGCTTCCAGAGCCCTCTGCTCCCGAACGCGGGCCTCATCAAAGGACCGGCTGAGGGCAAGCGTCTGACAGGAACAACAAATCAGCAGGCGTCTAGCGATGCCGTACAAGCCGGCGCGCGTGCCACCCTCATCTCGGAGGCACGCAACGCGAGCGCGGGAGGTCCTCGCGCATGACGCACGACAGCACCTCTCGATTGAGGCCGTTGTCGGCACGCTCGGCGGCGGCGGTGAGGTCGCAAAATATCTCCGGGCGAGGGAGGAAGTCCGAGCGAGCGAGTCCCGGCCCCAACACGCCAGGATTTGCCGTGGCCACGGCCACGTCAGCAGCAATGGACACCGGCGGGGCATCCTGCACGCGGCTCGACCGCGCGATACCTCCATTGCCGATCGCCGCCACGTGCGGGAGACATCGTCGTCGCGATGTCGGCGAGAATGGCGAGCAGATCGGAGAAAGTCTCGCAAAGTCGGGAAGAAAGGACTCACACCTACCTCCTGCGCCCCTCATCACGGTGCAGTGGCACGGGTCGACCACCCAGGGGGACGCGGGCGCCTCGACGGTTGGGGAGAAGGTCTTCTCGGCCGCGCCAGCCGCCGTAATCCCACGGCAAGGCCCCGCAACAGCGTATCGACCCCTCGTTGGCGGGGGGGACTGCGTCCGAGGGCGTTTCGCCTGCGGTGACGCAGGCGATTCTTCCACGGCAGAACCAGCTCCGGTCATTGCCGCCGCCACGGTTTCCTCCGTGGGGGGCACACCCTCATCGGCCGCTACGGTTGATAACGCACCGTCCCCCGTGGCTTGCTCGCCGGGGACGACACCACCCCCCGGGTTGGCGGGTTCCAACTCAGCGGTGGCGCGAGCGAGCACGGGCTCGTGGGCATCGGCGAAAAATGTCGAGGATCGCGGCGCGCGCCTCCGGCGGTGTGGCGAGGCCACCGCCGGTCGCACGCTCGCCTCGGTGAGCTAGCCGTCGGGGCTGCCGGGTCGCATACGGCAGCCGAGAGCGGGCCCGGTGTCGCGAAGCGGCCCCGCGGGCTATCACCGTCTGAAGGCTGGGAGTCCGGCGGGAGCTCTTCGGCACCATGCGCTCGGGCATGGCAATGCCTCTGACCTCGCGAGTGCGGTTTATCCGCCTCGCTAGCCGCCTTCACCGCGGCCTCGCGAGCCAGTGCTCCTTAAGCGTATACGGGCGAGGCGCGCAACCACGCGCTCGCATCTTCTAGCCGAGTCATCTGCGCAGAGGTCACGTCGATTGGCGGAAGCCAAGCGGTGCAATGACACGATGGGCGACTTACAAGGGGCGGGGCGGAAGCACCGAGACACACATGGTTCGCACCCGTCCTCGCGGGGCCATTCGACACAACATACTTCCCGGGAGAGAGTGGCGCCGCCCATGCATCGTGAACTCCTCGGCTAGGTCGCGACGCTCATTCGACGGCGACACCGACGAGCTCTGTAGCCATCGCGTGTCGTCAATCTCGCCGCCGGACTCGGCGTGCTATTCGCGAGATCGGCCGCCTCGCATCGCATTACGCTCTTGTCGGTCACGGTGTAATAGAACCACCACCGCGTCCAGCCGGACGCCCACTACCCTGACAAGGCGGACACAGGAAACAACGTCGCGCAGGACGCCCGGAGCACGAAGTCCACACCGCCGAAGTTGGACACCGCCCCGCCAACCTTTCTGGGTCGACAGTGTGCATCGTGCAGGGTGGCGAATAGGCTGGCGCTGGGGCGCCACCCCTCTGTCCGCATCGCCCACGCGAAGACAGCGAGGCGGAGTAGCGCGTGGGGCGTCAGCTGGGCTAGCTCCAACTGGTAGGCCCGCAGGACTTCGCCCACAAACAACGTGCAGGGCATCCGAAGGCCGGCATCGAAGAACGCGACGAAAACAATTGCCTCCAGGGCCCCGGGCTTCGGCTCCGTCTCGTCCTGGCGGGGTAAGCGAGCCCCATTGCGGTCCGCGATCTTCCCCTCATCCACGAGCCGTTGTAGCGTCCCTTCCGTCATGCGACTCTTCCCCAGCACACGGGAGCAGGAGCCTCCCGAGTGCTCCATCGCGTTCCACAGCTTGTTGGCGCGCGAGCTCCCCCGCGGCACCAGTTTGTACTCTTGGGAAGGATGGTTCACCTCGCCCTGGCTAGGCAAGGAACCGCTGCGGGGGTGGTATGTGGCGTCGTCGTGGCTGGCCATCGCTCTCCGCGGCAAGGGAAGGAGAAGAAGCAGGCAAGGGAGCAACTGGCGTGACAATTAGCACGGGCGCAAGCGAAGCGGCAGGTCAAAAAGCAAAACGAGAAAGGGTGCCTCCACCTCAACGCTAACACCTTATAAAGGCGCTCGCCGCTCGGCGCTCAATGCAGACGGATCAAATTCCGGCGATTGGTGTCCAAGATTTGGAAAGAAGAACCGCTCGGACCTAGAAGGCCGCGCCTGGTAGGTGGCCAAGCAGCGCACAACGCCCCTACCTCTCCAACACGCGTCCAACTTCTCGGGGGACGAGGCGAACGGCCGTGGTCACGCAATCGCTCACATCCCACGACGCACCAGTCGTAAGTCGCCACGTGCCCCACCTGCAGCATGGCAGACTGCACGACGCGACAGCCTGGCTTCTGCCAGGCCAGGCGTCGGCGTAATTCCAGCCGCCATTCAAAGCGCACTACGGGACTACAAGGTCACAACAGCCCCGGAGCGCGCGCGTCTACTTCTACTAGGCGCCAGCTTCGCCGCCACCCGTTCGAAGGGTAGGCGAAGGAGCGCGCGTCTGCTGACTTGGCGCGGCCCGCGCCACCCGTTCGAAGGGTAGGGGCGGGCGCGCGTCGCCGACCAGGCGCCGGCCGCGCCACCCGTTCGAAGGGTAGGGGATGGCGCGCGCGTCGCCCGACTGGCGCCCGGCCGCGCCACCCGTTCGAAGGGTAGGGGCGGAGCGTCGCGCGCTGCCGACAGGACTTGGGCGCGGCCGCGCCACCCATTGAAGGTAGGGGCGGAGCGCGCGTCTGCCGACTAGGCGCCAGCCGCGCCACCCGTTCGAAGGGTAGGGGGCGAGCGCGCGTCTCGCCGACTAGGCGCCCGGCCGCGCCACCCATTGAAGGTAGGCACGGAGCGCGCGCGTCGTCGCCGACAGGCGCCGGCCGCGCCACCGTTCGAAGGGTAGGGGCGGAGCGCGCGTCTCGCCGACTAGGTGCGGCCGCGCCACCCGTTCGAAGGTAGGGGCGGAGCGCGCGTCTCGCCGACTTGGGCGCCGGCCGCGCCACCCGTTCGAAGGGTAGGGGCGGAGCGCGCGTCTACGCCGACTGGCGCCGGCCGCGCCACCGTTCGAAGGGTAGGGGCGGAGCGCGCGTCTACCGACTGGCGCCCGGCCGCGCCACCGTTCGAAGGTAGGGGCGCGGCGCAGCGTCTGCCGACTTAGGCGCCGGCGCCCCACCCGTTCGAAGGGTAGGGGCGAGCGCGCGCGTCTACCGACCAGGCGCCCGGCCGCGGCCACCGTTGAAGGGTAGGGGCGGCGCGCGCGTCTCGCCGACTAGGCGCCAACCGCGCCACCCGTTCGAAGGGTAGGGGCGGGCGCGCGTGTCGACCCGACTAGGCGCCGGCTTCCCCGCCACCGTTGAAGGTAAGGGGCGGAGCGCGCGTCTCGCCGACTAGGCGCCCGGCCGCGCCACCCGTTCGAAGGTAGGGGCGGAGCGCGCGTCTACCGACTAGGCGCCCGGCCGCGCCACCGTGCGAAGGGTAGGGGCGAGCGCGCGTCTCGCCGACTTAGGCGCGGCCGCGCCACCGTCCGAAGGTAGGGGACGGAGCGCGCCTCGCCGACAGGCGCCAGCTTCGCTGCCACCCGTTCGAAGGGTAGGGGACGGAGCGCGCGCGCCCACTTCGACTTGGCGCCACCTTCCGCTACCACCATCCCAGATTTCAGGCTCCCCAACCACAAGCTTGGAGGAATTCACAGGCCGCAGGGGACGGAGGTGGCCAAAGGACTCGACGACATGGCTTCGGCCATGTGAAGCCCTTCACCATGAGAGGCTCCTGTCGTAGGGGTGGCCCCCACCTAAACCCAGCAGGCCTGGTAGGAGATTATAAGGCCCAGAATAGGCCATGTGTAATGACATAACTGCCCCCAGGGGGATAACCAGATGTAAGGGTATAGCTGTAAAAGCACTCCTCATGTGTATATATATGAGTAAGCCTTGGGGAGGACCCAGGCCATTACACTTATCTTCATCACTCTCCACTACCATCTCTCTCTGTTTGGTCTGTAGCCACAACACACACACTCTTTTACTCCTTCACTTTCTCACTCTTCACTTTCACCTCAACCTTTTTCATGTTATCATGTATAATTTAAGGAGTTAAAGGTCGTAACAATATTTCTTTATTATTCCATATGAACTTGTATTGGTTAGTTCTTCCATCATGAATAACGAGCGATCATATTGTCATGGTCTACCAAATAGTAAATGACATACTTCCATGAACACAACATCACATTCTATAGTATCACGATAAGAACCAATTTGAAAGCTAACATCAACTATATACCCAACATTCATTGAACCATTATTGTTTAACCATTGAATTTGATATGGATGTGGGTGTTTCTTATATTTCAAACCAAGTTTAGAACAAAGCTCTTTGCTAGCTAAATTGTGGCAACTTCCACAATCAATAATGACTTTGCAAGACTTACCATCCTTACTTATCTGTGCTCTTGTTTGGAAAAGATTGCAGCATTGTTCATGGTTGAGTTTTGCTTGAACACTCAATACCGAAGGTGTGCACACAAGGATAGGACCGGACTCGGGGTCACAATACCCATCCCTATGTGTTTCTTCTTCTCTTTCTCCCTTGTGGCCATCCTCATGCACCTCAAAATCAGCAAGGTGCTCTCCATCTTCTTCACTAGCAAATCATATTCTCCCTTCTCAGTTATCAACATTACCTTGCTATTTGGACAATCCTTTTGCATATGTCCACGACCAACACACTTGAAGCATTGGATGGAGCTACTCTTGGCCGTAGAACCAACAGAAGATGATGAAGAGAGGATTGGTCCTCTCTTTGGAAAGGAAGGAGTGGCGTTCTTCGCACTCGGGGTAGCACGTGCACTAGGAGTAAAACTTCCACTAGATGAGTTAGTTTTAAACGAATTGAAACGAGATGTGGTTTTACCTCCTATAGGTGTTGTACGGGGAGTGCAGGAAGATGATTTTGAAACCCTCATGTCCTGTTGTACTTGCCTATCAGTCTTAGTGGCTTGATGCACCAACTCCACCGTGTTATTGTAGGGTTGAAATTGGGTAATTCGCTTGATGGAAAGATGCAAACCAGCAAGAAAATGGGCCTTAGTTTGCTCTTCTTGTTCATAAACATTAGCCCTTATCATAGCCATTTTCATCTCTTTGTAGTACTCCTCAATTGTGAAACTCTCTTGCTTCAAATTCTGCAATTTATCAAAGAGGTCACGTTGGTAATGTTTAGGAACAAACGTCCTCTTCTTCTCCCATTGCTCTGGCCACCGCTGGCCCTGGCCTCCCTTGTAACATCCCAAAAATTCGCTTTCAGAAAAATTTAATTTCAAATTAATTATTTTAAATTATTTGAACTTTATTTGGATTTATCTGGTTTTATTTCAAAAGCTAAAGCAAGAAAATGTATTTTAAATATTTTATTAAAGCCAAAAAGAGTTTATTTTATTTTTCCTAACCTTCCCCAAATTTTTAAATAATGTTTGAGAATTTTCTAGAATTAAAAATCAATTTTTAAAGTTAAAAAGTATTTTATAAAATTATTAAATGCAAATTTGAAATTAAAAATACTTTTCCTAAGTCTAAAATATTTCCAGGAATATTCTATGATTTGTCTGGAATTTTTAGACATTAATTATTATTTTTCTAAGTTTTTATAAAGTTTCTAATATTTTCTGAAATTTAATCTGAAAATAAAAATCAAGTTAATCCTAGCTTGCCACGTGTTACTCTTAGATTGAATCCATCTCTCTCCACGATTTAATCCTAGCCATACAATGTCACTTACCCCTTCATATCAATCCAAAGGCCATGATGTATTCACTTGCCACGTGTCGCAAATCCGACGGCCCGTACCCCTTCACTTCCCCTCTCTCACTGACGCATGGACCCCACATGTCATATGTTTCTTCTACCTCCCATTCTTCCTCCTCTCACTCTCTCTCTCTCCTCCATTAGAGCCAAATTGGAGCTTTTAAATGCAACTGTTTCTTCCTCTTTTAATCCCCAAGCAAGTGCGCAATGAAATCCCCTAATCACCCCTCTCTAATACCGGCTGTTTCCCGTCCTTTAAGCCTCTCTAAAACCGCCGGCCATTCCTCTCCTTTTTCCACTTATAAATCCTTCTCCCATGCGCGGTTTTCTTCCTTTCGGTCTCCCCTCTCCCCACCGCACCCCTCCACCCTTTGGCCGCCGCCCCGACCGTCGGAGCCGCCGCCACCGCCACCAAACGCTGTCGCCGCTGAGCACACCCTCTCTCCTACGCGCGCGTCACCGGTTTTCCCGCCGCCACCGCCTTCTCCGGCCAGCTCCGAGTCACCGCCGGTGAGGAGCGAACCCGGCCGCATCCTCTACCGCGCCGCCTCTCTTCCCTCCCTAGCACACTCCATTCTCCATGGCGCAACTCTCTATGCACTTGAGTTGTTTCCATCAAATATTAGCATCTTCCTTGCTTTTTCTTTCCTTTGTGATGGTTCCTTTTCATGAAAGAATAAGTGCTCACTTTGTTAGTGGAGGTAAGCTAGTGCATGCATGTGAGAGGTGGTGGGTTCAAATCCTGGGCAAAGCTTCTTTTCGGTTGGACTTTGGCCAAGTTTTGTTCACCTTTAGTCAATGACAAGCGGGACCCACTTGTCATATATTATTAAAATAAAAATCTGTACTCAATGACAGCCGGGCCCCACACGTCATACACTCAAATATATCCAAAAATCAGCCAAAAATAAGATTCCAGAGAATATTCCCTCGGTTTTGCATTTTTTGGAATTTCCAATTCATTCAAACTTCCAATCGCTCGTTCTCCGTCGTCCGAGCTCTGAATCCAGTGATTCAAATTTCTAAATTCGTATAAAATCATAAAATTTCTTGAAGTACATATTTTATATTTTTGTGATTTTATTTGTATTTATTTATTTGTTTGTTTTGTCGTTTCGCGCGTAGAACCCGACGTCGTAGAAGAGTTTATCGAGCATGCACAAGAAGGACCAAGCAACGCACAAGAAGGCAAGTTTCCTTTGATCATATTGGAACTATTTTTGAGAAATTCTTTTTATTATTTTAAATTTAATTGCATTGCTATTTACATAAAACAATAATTTCTGTCTTAAGGTAATAGTTAATCCAACCTTGTTATGCCCTCAATTGAAGTTGAATGCCATGTACCCTTGTAACCTTTGGATTTCCTTTGTCTCAATAATGAGATTATTATTAAATATTTGGTAAATATTAGAACGGTAGTATAATGCGTAGTCATGCTATTTAATTATTTTGTAATCTTGAAATGGGAAATTATGTTTCACTACAATAATCTTTGTATTCGGAATTTAGTGGCGATTGGTGTTGCCACTGTTCTTTTAAAATAAATTAAAATGTGAAAATTGTTTTAGACTGGGGCGGATGGTTGGTTTGGATTGGTGCGGTTAGCACGAGATCTTGTAAAGTGTATGTTCGCCTAGTCAATTAAGGACCGACGCTTGTGATTGTCGGATGAGCACTACTGAGTACAACCCGAGTCTATATGGGTGCGACTTAGTGATTAACTTACGATAGTTTAGTTTAGGTGCCACCAGTGGAAAGTGGGAGCCGGATTTCTTTGGTTATTCACAAGTGAGTGACAGGATTTCTTGTACTCATATGGCGCAAGAGGGCTTCGATGGGTGGATTTAACCCTTCAGCGGTGAAACCTCAGCGGGTGGTGTCTAGCTAGACTAGAGTGAGGTAAAGGCTTTGTGATATTTTATCTGTGTCTCATGCCAAAGGAAGTGTGGTGACTGTTAAGATAATTTATCTCTTAGGGGTAAAGTTGTACAACCTCTGCGGAGTGTCAAACTATTCGAATAGCCGTACCCACGGTCAAGGGCATGCAAGGAATGCATTCACACGGTAGACCGTTGGTTTTGGTTTTAAAAACAAAGTTTTGGTATTCCGAGAGTGGAGGGAACTCTCGGAAGGTTGTCCTGGCGGTTGGAGCCAGTGTGGGTGGATTTAACCCATAGTTTTAAACTTAATCGGTTAGAGCTGGTTAATTAGTGTTGGTGGATGGAACCTTCACTATATATTGTTTATTAGTTTCAGTTAAAACAATTACTCTGTTAAATTAATGCCTTCGAAGATATTTAATGTTATTTGAAATAAAATATTGCTTTGTGCAAAAGAACCATATAGCCTTCCTTTGTTAAGCCTTGCATCTACTGCATTACTTTCCCAAGACTTGCGGAGTACTTTATGTACTCACATGCTGCACTAAAATCAACTCAGAAGAATATGAAGCTCAAGAGGAAGACTACGACTACTTCGCATGTGGATTCGATGAAGGATTCCCGGAGTTCTAGGCCGCGCTTCCCCAGTCAATTGCCTGTGGCGTATTGATGGGTCTTCGCCGGATTTATCTTTTGCTTCCGATGTGCTTTATGTGTGTGAAGTCTTGAAACCTCATTTGTAATAATGATACCTTTCGATCGGTACTCTCTATTATTGTAATAAAGCGTTGTTAGTTATGTAATCATTTCTGTTTGACTGTGTGCACTAGTTTTGATCTGGGACTAGTGCTGTAATACACAGAGGGTCCGGGTTCGAAAACCCGGGGTCCCGACATCCCTTTCCCTAGTCTCACCACACCATCGACGGCAGCTGTCGGTGCCACCTCGGCAATGCCGTCACCCCCATTGGCTTCCTTACCTCCCCGGGGTCCTATTTTGCTGGTCGCCTCCATCTTCCCGGCCTTTTCTCACCGGCGATGCCATAGCCATGACCGTGCACCACCATCCTTGTTGACCTCCTCTATTTCATGTGTATAGCCCCTAGTATGTGTAGTCATGTGCATGTTGGCTCTTTTGTTGAGTAATGGTTAGCTAAATAGATTAGCTAGTAGCTAGGGAATTTAGTGGAAAATAGAAATAGGGAATTACGTTTATTTCATGTTGACTCACATGAAATAATGATTGATAAATTGATAAATTGGAATTTAGTGAGAAGGTCCTAAATATTGTTGTGATGAATCATTGTTAATTTGGAGACTCAAAATTTGTAGATGGGATATTTTGTGAATTTGTCGGTCAGTTTAGTTACGGCTGTACAGTAACAGATGGCTCTTGCATGCAGTGTGTTGTTTTGGCTTTTGAGTGCTATCTGCATGGTGTGCATTTTGAGGTCTATCTGCATGTTACTAAGTAAAATGAGAACCTCCTTCACGTGCTGTCATGAGGAGCATTAATGTTGTTGGTGGTTGACTAAATTGATTAATCACAGCATGACAGTCAGCATCATTTTGTCCAATAGACAATTTCAGCAGTTTAACTAGATTATAATACCAGTTTGACCAGCATTGAGGACCAGTCGGCCTGGGATCATGTCCGCCAGACCGGCTGGGGCCTTAGCCTCTTAGCCAATTTTGTACTTTTGTTTTTGATTTGCGGAAGAGTTTGAATGTCTTAGGTCAGTACGTATATGTTACACAATACATGTTACTATTAATGTGGGTCAAGATGTGAAGAAGTTGTGCTCAGAAACGATTTCTTTATCTTTGGATATACAAGGTTGCTTGAAAGTCAATCGTGGTCAATAGCGAGGATCGGGGCTAGACTCATGGAGGAGTTGAGGCCCAGAATGGTCAAGGATGCGGGGTGTGATGGTGAGCTCAAGTATGGCATGAGAAAGGTGGAAAATGCTGAAGGCATGTTTGAATGGCTAGATGGCACCATATAGCTTGCATGGGTCAAGTGAGTTGTGGTTCAGTGGAACTGGATGGGAGAGACTTGGTGGCACATGATAAGCTAGTGGTGCACCTACACGTGGCAAGTATGACGATTGCTTGTAGTTGTTGGTGATGACTAGGTCAAGGGTATTTTGGTAGTTTGACCAAAATACAGGAAACCATCTTAGATAAAAACCGCGGTGCATGGGTGATGCACTGAGAGCAGTTTAGATCAAGGTGGAATTGGTTGGATAAAAGCTAAGAATTTAGCAGATGCACACTTATGCGCTTTCAAAAGTGTGCATAAGTGAACTTGTGAGAGTAAAACCTGTGGTGTGGGTTAATGGGTTTCCCATTGTAATAGTGGATAGTATCCACTAAGGTAAATAGGTAGCTGGTTGCCCACCTATAAAAGTGGGTTGGGATGGAGACATATGAGGTTAACCATCCAACCCATCTCTTGTGCTCTCTTCTCTAGGTTTAGGGTTAGGGTTTCTAAGTGAGTACCTTGGATGATCTTTGTCCTTCAAGGTCGAGTGGCTATACAACCTATCTTCTCAAGTAAGAAATATATCAATTAATCTTTGTGCAACTCTTGAATCGCTCTTCTTTTTTATTGATGTGCTTGACTTTTTGTTAGTTTTGATCTCTCTTTTTTCCTTCTTATGATCTTTTTTTAGTTTTGTGAGAATAGAATCTTGAATACTTGGGAGAAAATTTGAGTTGGCACCACTTACCTCCCTCTATTGCCATCCGGTCCAACAAGTAGTATCAGAGCTCGGTTATCTCTTTAACATAGATCTTAATTGGTCTTTAGACCATGGCAGCAGACAAGTATTTCACCAAGCCACCTTTCTTCGATGGGATCAACTATCCCTTTTGGAAGAGTAGGATGGAGTCTTACATACAAGCTCAAGGTTAAGACCAGATTCGTTGTTCCTGCCGATTTGCACATCACAGCTATGCATACGCCAGATGTGGAGGGAAATACTAAGGTAAGGAACATCATCATTCAAGGTCTTAGCCAGAGTGAGTTTGATCACATCTCTCATCTCACATCGGCATTTAATATCTGAGTGACCCTTGATGCATACCACAAGGGCACCACCCAGATCAAGACCATCCGACAGAACCAGCACAAGCGATAATACAATAAATTTGAGATGCTTGCTAGTGAGTCCTTGGATGAGTGATTTAGCATATTTCACAAGATACTGAGCAACCCCCAAGTCGTTGGTCTCACATACCCAGACTCGGATAACGCTTGTCAGATGCTTTCTACCTTGGACCTCAGGGTGTGGGAGATGAAGGTGACCATCATCAACGACACAACTGATCTATCGTCCTTGACTTTTGACGTGCCGTACTCATATCACAAGACTCATGAGATCGACATTGTCTCTGGTAAGATGAAGTCGAAGTTGATGGCCTTGGTCATCGATCCCACTTCAACCTGTGGAGCATCATCTGTGAAGGAACGCGCGTAGGCTACGATAGCAGAAAATAAAAATTTTCTACCGCGCACACCAAGACATCATGCTAAGAAGGGATCATAGATCGTTACCACTAGACGCGCAGCGCAGCGGAAGAAGAGTTGGAGAAGCCGATCCAACCACGCGCGTCGAGGTAGTAGTGGAAGTAGCCGATCGTCCCGAATAGATCGTCTCCTCCACGCGATCAACCACACCACGAGCAGATCCAATCTGTAGTTTGTTGATGCCGATCAACGCCGCAACGAGCAGCGCCTCCACCGGTATCCACACGTCCGGGGCTGGAACTCCGATCGCGAGTGTACCAAGACTCGCGAGCGGCTAGGGTTTGGCTCGGGAGGTGGCGGCTAGGGTTTTGTTCGGGAGGAACATATGCGTGTATCCTCAGCCCCCGCCTCCAAATATATAGACCTCCTCACTTGGGCCTCGTGGACCGAGGCCCAATAGGAGTCTATCCGGATCTCTATCCGAATTGAGCCCACATCCGAATCACATTCGAATTAGTGTTCCAACCCATTAAGTGTGCGACCACAGGTTCACGTATACTTGGTCGCGACCGAAACACCTTTCCGGTCACCCTGTTAATAGCGGCCTCTAGCAAGACATATTAACCCCAAAGTATACGTAAAGATCATATCACTGAACTGTAATGTTCTCATGTACGAATCCCTTTGCCTCACGATATAGATTAAGCTCAAGCGAGAGACTGTGTCATCCTCTTAATAGCTCAATCACTCTCGATTCCGTGATAGATTATAAACTTGTGATTGACTCCTCAATCACATTGGCATGGCCATGCACTTTCATAATCCATTACATCGAGGCCCAGAGATATCTCTCCCATAAGGAGGGCAAATTCTATCTTGATCATTCACATCCCACTACATGTTTCATAGCAAACCCGAAGACTACTTTTATGACTACCCATTCTGGAGTAGTGGTTAGTAGTCCCAAAATAGGCTACTACGCATGTTGGGAACCATGATGATCTCAAGTCTAAGGATTCTACATAAACACTACTTGAGACCAACTAATGACACATGGAATCTCTGCAGTGTCTCATGGCGGGTCTATCCAACATATGTTCACTAACACATGTCCATATTATTGATTTGGTATCTCCATACCATGATCCATGAGACATGATCATCAATCAATACATATGCTGATCTTTGAATCATATTTGTTCCTCATATGATATATGATCAGGGATCATTTAGAAATAGCAACATTTTGGCATTAAGAGTCTCATGAATAAGTCACATACTCATTGATCAATAATGATAATGTCTATTTCAAGGAACAAAGCAATGTATCATAAACATAGTATGTGATATATTCAACATCTCCATGTTGCCTCTAGGGCATATCACCAACAGTCTCCCACTTGCACTAGAGTCAACCATGTAGGTATCTAATACCCATTGCCCTAGTGTGAGCCTCATGCTTTGGCTGGGGAAGCGGCTTTGTCAACGGATCTGCAATGTTCAAATCCGTTTGTACTTTGCATATCTTCACATCGCCTCTCTCCACAATCTCGCGGATGAGATGAAATCGCCGTAGAATGTGCTTGGACTTCTAGTGCGATCTAGGCTCCTTGGCTTGCGCAATGGCCCCACTATTGTCACGATGAGGTCCATTGGGCTGGAGGCACTAGCCACCACACCAAGCTCGAAACAAATTTCTTGATCCAAACGGCCTCTTTAGCGCCTTCTAAGCTGCTATGTACTCGACCTCTGTTGTAGAATCAAGAACCGTCTCTGCTTGGAACTCTTCCACTCACCGCACCGCCATTCAGCAGAACACAAATCCAGATTGCGATCTAAAATCATCTTTGTCGGTTTGGAAGCTAGCATCGGTGTAACCATTTACAACGAGCTCTTCCTCACCCCATAGACGAGGAACACATCTTTAGTTCTTCTCAAGTACTTCAAGATGTTCTTTACGGCAATCCGGTGACTTTCACCTGGATCATTGATCGTATCTACTTGTAGCACTTAAAGCATACGAGACATGCGGACGTGTACAAAGCATGGCATACATAATGGATCCCATAGCCGAAGCATATGGAATCGCATTCATTTTATCCCGCTCATCGGTGTACTAGGACACGACTCTTGCTAAGATGTATACCATGTGACATAGGTAGGAATCCTTTCTTGGAATCCTGCATGTTGAACCTTTTCAACACCTTGTCAATGTACGTATCTTGGCTTAATCCATTAGCCTTCTTGATCTATCCCTATAGATCTTGATGCCTGTAATATATGCCGCCTCTCCTAAGTCTTTCATAGAGAAACTATTTTTCAATGAAGACTTAATGATTCGAGCATAGGAATGTCATTTCCGATCAGTAATATGTCATCCACATATAAGACCGTAAACACGAGTGCGCTCCCACTAGCCTTTTGTAAACACAAGGCTCTTCTTCGTTCTTGATGAAACCAAACCCTTTGATTACTTCATCAAAACGAATGTTCCAACTCCGAGATGCTCGCTTTAATCCATAAATGGATCTTTGCAGCTTGCATATCTTTCCACTGATTGCGGATCGACAAAACCCGTGGGCTGTGTCATGTACACATCCTCACTCAGATTTCCATTAAGGAAAGCTGTTTTGACATCCATTTGTCATATTTCATAGTCGAAATATGCAGCAATCGCTAGAATGATCCGAATAGACTTTATCATTGCGACGGCGAAAAAGTTTCATCATAATCAACACCTTGAATTTGTTTGAAACCTTTGGCCAATCGCGCTTTATAGATGTGAACATTTCCATCTATGTCTATCTTTTCTTGAAAATCCATTTGCACTCAATGGTTTTAACACCATCGGAGGATCAACCAAGTTCCAAACTTGATTATCGTGCATGGATTCAATTTGGATCTCATGGCTTCAAGCCATTTCTCGAGTCTGGTCCCACCATCGCTTCTTCATAGGTCTTAGGCTCATCGTTGTCTAACAACAATATGTCCCGTTGTTGAGTAGTCAAGAACATGTACCTCTCGGTGCACGACGTGACCTCTCGACCACGTGGTGCGGTGTGTCCACAACAGGTTCTTCAACAGTTTGTTCATCTGTTGTGGTTCTCAGGAGCTGAAACGTTTTGGTGTTTCCGAATTTCTTCAAGTTGCACCATGCTCCCACTATCCCTTCTTGAGAGAAACTCTTTCTCTAAGAAGACACCATGCCGGGCGACAAACACTTTGCCTTCTCCTTGATTATAGAAGTAATATCCTTTTGTTTCCTTAGGATACCCGATAAAGAAGCATTTATCAGATTTAGGACTGAGCTTATCAGATTGTAAACGTTTTACATAAGCCTCACATCCCCAAATCTTAAGAAAAGACAAGCTAGGACGTTGACCTGTCCACATCTCATATGGTGTCTTTTCTACTGATTTTGATGGAACCCTGTTTAGTGTGAAAGCGGCTGTTTCAAGAGCGTACCCCCAAAAAGACAACGGAAGATCACTTTGGCTCATCATGGAGCGCACCATATCTAATAAGGTGCGATTTCTCCGTTCGATACCCCATTCCATTGAGGTGTTCTGGCGGAGTCAATTGTGGAACAATTCCACAATCCTTCAGATGATTGCCAAACTCATGGCTCAAATACTCGCCTCCACGATCAGATCGTAGAAACTTGATTGTCTTGCCTAAATGATTTTGCACTTCATTTTGGAATTCTTTGAACTTTTCAAAGGATTCGGACTTATGCTTCATCGTAGATATACCCATATCTACTAAAATCATCGATAAAAGTTATGAAGTACTGAAAACCACCTCTGCCGTTGAGCTCATTGGTCCACATTTATCGAATGTACGAGTGCCAATAAGTCACTTGCCCGTTCACCTTGACCGTGAAAGGTGCCTTTGTCATCTTGCCAAGTAAACAAGATTCGCATGTCTCAAATGATTCAAAATCAAATGAGTGCGAATACCATCTCTATGGAGCTTCTCCATGCGTTTCTCATTTATGTGGCCTAAGCGGCGATGCCAAATAAACGTGGGATTCAAATCATTCGAACGTTGCCTCTTTGCATTAATGTTATAGACCGTGACTCTTCAAGAGTAAGAACATATAACCCATTCACCAATGGAGTATGACAATAGAACATATCTTTGAAATAAAGAGAACAACCATTGTTCACAGATCTAAAGTCATAACCTTCGCTTGCAAACATGAAGCGAAATAATGTTCTTGGAAAGAGATGGAACACAATAACAATTATTCAATTCCAAAACTAATCACGAAGGTAAAGACAATGGCATGGTGCCAACAATGATCGCAGCAACTTTGCTCCATTGCCAACGCGAAGATCCACTTCGCTCCTCCTCAAACTTCTACTTCTTCTTAGCCCCGCAACGATTTGCAAAGGTGAGCAACCGATCCGGTATCAAATACCCAAGAATCAGTGGATGAAGTAGCAAGATTGATCTCTATAACATTTATACCGGAGAGGAAGTCGTACTTCCTTCTTCTTCTCAAGATCCTCCAAGTACTTTGGGCGTTCCTTTTCCAATGACCGATTGCTTACAGAGTAACAATCGCATTAGGAGCAGCGCCTTTCTTGACTTGCTTGGCCTTAGAACCGCTCGCGATCTCATCGGAGCTAACTTTCTTTGACCGTGCCTTTCTTGACATTGGGCTTGCCCTTGCCTTCTGCATCATCATCACATGATTGCTGCTTTTCTTAATGCTTTCCTCGGCAGCTTTTAGCATCCCATGCAACTCGCCAAGGTCTTATCCATGTTGTTCATGTGATAGTTCAGATGAATGGCTCAAAGCTCGGGAGCGATCGGAGAATCACATCAGAGCCAACTCTTGGCTAAGGGGAAACCAAGCTTTTCCGGACTCTCAATGTAGCCAATCATCTTAATCACATGAGGGTCGACGGATTCCTTCGCAAGCTCGCACGCAAACAAGGACTTTGAAGTGTTGAACCTCTCGGCCCTTGCTTGGTTCTCAAACATACACGCAACCCTACAATGATATTGTAGGCATCTGTGTTCTCATATTGCTTCAAGCTCAGAGGACATTGTGGCAAGCATGAGACACTCACATCAAGGTAATCATTCGTTTGCTTCTCATAAGCTCTCCGCAGCGCAGTAGCATTATCGTGCAAGTCATCGGGATAATGAGACTCAAGGACATACTCCTGCGCTCTTGCTTGAGAACAATTCTCAAGTTGCGATACCAATCCATAAAGTTCGTTCCATTGAGTTTTTCTTTCTCAAGAATAGATCGCAAATTAAAAGAACTGGATGCGGCATTAGTTGACATGATCTACAACAAAGAATATGCAAAGTTTAGCACTATGTTTATGTTCATCTTTATTAAACAATTTAACAAAAGACTCCCACTATGTGTTTTGCAACAAAACTCCTCTAAGTTACATAGTGGGTCAAGAACCTCATTTCACTAATTCCTAGTGAGCTTTGGCATCACGGCTAGAAAACTAGTGACATGGGTAAGCAACACCTTGCTAATCACATCCCTATGTGACTCTTGCTTGTTGGGTGACATCAACATGCCCTGCCCCAATCTATGCCCCAAGGTCCAAAACTGTTTTGATAACCTTGTTAAGTAAACCAAATGCTTCCGCATGTAGATGTCCGACATCTACCCCAAATAATGATGATAACCGACGGCACTCTACTTTGGTAGACCTACCATGCGGTGATCATTATCTTTGGTGCAACATATGGAAGGGCATGAACACCTAATTTTATGAGGATTCTATCCTACCAAAGCAACATATGACAAAAACATTGCATAAGAATAAGATAGATAATATCACGGATAAACACATTTAATCGTGAAGTAGTATGGCCCAAACAAATGGTGATCTCCATCTCCATGTAGGTGTAGACGATCTCCATCCTCCACATCACTCCTTTAGGCCACCATGCTTGAAAGCTTGTAACCTCAAAACTAGGCTACTACCTATAATAGCTAGAAATTGAAGATTACAAAGATAGATTCAAGCATTAAGGTCGACACGCAGGTCGTTAAATACAATATAGACAGCTAACAATAGCTGAAATAATCATGACACGCAGGCCATGAACGAATGTTACATGCATCACATACATCTCATACATTCCAATAAGATATAGGGCCATACTATTCACATCATTCTCTGCAAAAACAAGTTAGACGTAGAATCGTATTCTACCTAACGATGTGAACCCAAGACGCTATACAAGGCGGGTACGCACCTACGAAATTTACAGATCCAATCTATGAAATCGCAATGGAAAAACTATTCGGCACAACCACCTTATGCCGATCCGAGACATTCTCTAGGATGCTAGTTTTTCCACTGGGCCGAGGCCATCAGATCCGTAACCTACTAGTATTCGGCATAACCACCTTATGCCGATCCGAGACAATCTCTAGGGCACTAGTATTCCCACTGGCCCGAGGCTATCAGATTCGTATCCTACTAGTATTCGACATAACCACCTTATGCCGATCCGAGACAATCTCTAGGGCACTAGTAGTGATACAATCTGCGCCTCATCCAACCCCTATTCACCAATTGATCTCATCAACTCGTGCTACCATCGATTCATCACATGAACCGATCGATCTAGACCGTAATAGATCCAATCTACTACAACCGCATATCATCATATGCGCTGATCCAGATCGCAAACTAAGCAAGATGGCTCGATACCATCGAAGGAACGCCGAGAGGCTACGATAGCAGAAAATAAAAATTTTCTACCGCGCACACCGGACATCATGCTAAGAAGGGATCATAGATCGTTACCACTAGACGCAGCAGCGCAAGTGAAGAAGAGTTGGAGAAGCCGATCCAACCACGCGGCGCCGAGGTAGTAGTGGAAGTAGCCGATCGCCCCAACAGATCGTCTCCTCCACGCGATCAACCACACCACGAGCAGATCCAATCTGTAGTTTGTTGATGCCGATCAACGCCGCAACGAGCAGCGCCCACCGTATCCACACGTCCGGCTGGAACTCCGATCGCGAGTGTACCAAAGACTCGCGAGCGGCTAGGGTTTGGCTCGGGAGGTGGCGGCTAGGGTTTTGTTCGGAGGAACATATGCGTATCCTCAGCCCCGCCTCCAAATATATAGACCTCCTCACTTGGGCCTCGTGGACCGAGGCCCAATAGGAGTCTATCCGGATCTCTATCCGAATTGAGCCCACATCCGAATCACATTCGAATTAGTGTTCCAACCCATTAAGTGTGCGACTGAGGTTCACGTATACTTGGTCGCGACCCGAAACACCTTTCCGGTCACCCTGTTAATAGCGGCCTCTAGCAAGACATATTAACCCCAAAGTATACGTAAAGATCATATCGGTTGAACTGTAATGTTCTCATGTACGAATCCCTTTGCCTCACGATATAGATTAAGCTCAAGGCGAGACTGTGTCATCCTCTTAATAGCTCAATCACTCTCGATTCCGTGATGGATTATAAACTTGTGATTGACTCCTCAATCACATTGGCATGGCCATGCACTTTCATAATCCATTACATCGAGGGCCCAGAGATATCTCTCCCATAAGGAGGGGCAAATTCTATCTTGATCATTCACATCCCACTACATGTTTCATAGCAAACCCGAAGACTACTTTTATGACTACCCGATTCTGGAGTAGTGGTTAGTAGTCCCAAAATAGGCTACTACGCATGTTGGGAACCATGATGATCTCAAGTCTAAGGATTCTACATAAACACTACTTGAGACCAACTAATGACACATGGAATCTCTGCAGTGTCTCATGGCATGGTCTATCCAACATATGTTCACTAACACATGTCCATATTATTGATTTGGTATCTCCATACCATGATCCATGAGACATGATCATCAATCAATACATATGCTTGATCTTTGAATCATATTTGTTCCTCATATGATATATGATCGAGGATCATTTAGAAATAGCAACATTTTGGCATTAAGAGTCTCATGAATAAGTCACATACTCATTGATCAATAATGATAATGTCTATTTCAAGGAACAAAGCAATGTATCATAAACATAGTATGTGATATATTCAACATCTCCATGTTGCCTCTAGGGCATATCACCAACAATCTGATGGTGCCTCTAGATTCTCTTTGGGTACTTTGTGTGAGATGAGTGATGAACAATTCAAGCGGTTTGTAGAGAGTGACCTAGCCATCCTAGCTAGGGGTGGAAACGGATCAGATTCGATCGAATAGTCTCAAATACGAATATGAATCCATATTTTTAAAATGAATATGAATACAAATTGGAATATTCTCAAATACGGATACGAATATTCTCGAAATATATATACCCTACACCTCGAAACTAGCCGTTGGAACAGAAAAACAGGATTTCCAGAAGTACCACAGGCAAACGACCGGTACTTCCGCTCTCTTTGTAATGGTCAAAAATTAGACGTTGCAGCAAATCCGTAGTTCCAACGCAAAGTCCGTACTATCGATTTTTTGGAAGCGTGCAAGGGAAGGATTTTGAGGAGAGGGTTGATACAGTGTTGTACATTGCTCCAAAGCCTTTCACAAAGAAATTTAAACCACTTGTAGAGCACTTCCAACTATATGCTAAGATTTAAAATCTTTTGAATTTAAATTTTAACACATTAAGCTCTCATTTTTAAAAATTCATTTTCAATTAAAACTTCAAGATTGCAAGAATGAGCATTACAAGGTAATTTTAAGCAATAAAATTTATGTATGAGTTATAAATACCCTCATGAGCCAATATATATCAATTACTTTAGCTCAAATGGCAAAAGTCACTTAAGTGCTAGATTGTGACCACTTAAGTCAATTTAAGATTTTGGATGAAATTCAAAACTAAATAACTTTTGATTAGTTTGCCTTTTGGAAAACTTTTGAATACCAATAATGTTTGAAATAGCCAACTCTAGGTTTTTTGTATTGAACACTTTTTCAAATTCCTTTTAGAATTTATTACAGCCAATTTTTGAGTTTAAAGCCCAAAAAAGATACTATATTGCTACTTTTGTGTTAGAAACTCCATTTTACTTGAAATAAGTTTTGCTAAAACCAAAACCTTTGGAAAACATTTGAAATCCATTGTATACATTTTCCAACTATCTTTTCAATGATATACTAATAATTTCACAATTTTGACTTTTGGACTAAATGGCTTAATTTTCAAAAACTATACTAGCACTTAATTTATTGGGCATCGTGTGTGGTTCATGAAACAAGCAGAGAGAGAGAGAGTATGGTAGTGGAGAGTTAGGTGAGTAATGGCTTAGGGTTTCTCCCCATGGCTTGTGTATATATGTCCACATGGGGAGTGCTTTTACAATTATGCCCTTACATCCGAGGATTCCCCTCAAGGGTACTTGTGTCAGTATACATGTCCCATTTCGGGCCTTACATTCCCCTAACAGGCCTGCTGGGCTTAGGTGGGGGCCACCCCTACAACAGGCACATTTAAGGATGTGATATACATGAATATGATTTACACTCCCTCTTAATGTGCCACTTTATCTTGCTCACAATTACAACAATGAACTTTTAGAACAAGAGCAAGAACACCCCTTTTTAAATGATATTCATGCAATACAACCAACACAAGGCTCGAGGCTAAATATATCAAATGTAGATACTTATTACCGAGATAGCATTGGTTCATGATGTGGCTTGATCATCCTCAAACTTGGCTCCCATTATGCATATGGTAGTATTCACCTCTTCATGTTTAAGCAAAGCCTCCGATGCATCTCCAAGTACTTATTAATCCTTTAAGCACATTTTGGTACCCAAAGCTTGGTTGGTTCCACCAATGTTAATCGAATAGATTTGGACACCCAAATGGCCCTCATAATAACCTTATATGAACTAATATTTCTAGGAAACACATTGCCATATTTACCTTTCCTAAGCAAATAGTGTTCTTTAACAAGAGATGGCTTGGGAATGATACATTTGGGACAATCCTTACTAAAATGTGCCTTTTCCCAGGAATTGTACCAAGTTTGCTTATTTACACCTCATTTTATCTTCTTGTCTTTCTCATTGCCATTTTGTCTCTTCTTTGATGAATTTTGCTTGTCATCCAACTTGTTGGGGCACACCGAGGTAAATGGTTCTTTTTGTTGCATCCAAAGCATTTGACTTTGTTAAATTGATTTCTAAATTGCTTTGGGATGCTCTTCACTTTTTTTTGGAGGTGAATCCGATTCCTTTCTTGTCATTTGATTTTCTTTGACTTCTCAATATTTTGTAAAGAGTGGCCTTTGCTTTGTAGCTCTTTTCGAAGTCATCTTTCAATGTTGTGACTTCAGCCTTGAGCTCTTTGTTTTCCTCTACAAGGTTAGAATTGCAATGCATAGAGGGAAAAGTAACATCTAATTTAGAGCAACAAGGTATATCTAGAAAATCATCACAAGAGGTGGATATGCTAATTTTAGATGAGATGCAAGGATTAGAAGCTATACATGGCATATCATCTATTAAATTGCAAACAATGCGTATATCCACCATAGGCTAAGAATATTACATCAAAAGAAGAGACTCATGTTCTTCTTTTAGCACATCATAATTGTTTTAAAGAGAGATATAATATTTCTTTAAAATCCTAAACTTAGTATTTTCTTTTCGAAGAAATGCATTAAGCACTTCTAGCATGTCCATCAACTCATCATAAGAAGGTACATCATTGTCATCATCATTATTTACCTTCTTGTTAGCTTTAGCCATAAAGCATTGAGTTGATATGGAGGGAATTGTGGATTCTTTATCATTGGAGCTAGAAGTTGAGCATTCCTCTCCTAACATCCACTCTTATATGCAATCCTCATTAGATGAGGTGGACACTTCATATTTATCTTGAATTTTTGTCCACATATCATGAGCGCTCAAAAGAATGCATACGGTATTAAACACCTCTACACCCAAAGCACTAAATAAAATGTTAGTTGCTTGAGTGTCGAGATGTGAGCTTTTCTCTTTCTCAATTATTGGATCAAGAGGATCCATTGGATGAGAAATGCCCACATCTACAATTGTCGGACCCGGATTTTTCAATCCAAAATTCACTGTGTTTCACTGCACTATTTCCCTGGATCAATAGATAGTGCACACAGGTACATTGCTATATCAACTCATACATCACATAAAATCATGATTAAATAGAACAGAGTTAAATTACACTACACCGGGTGGTAGATTACAATAAGGGCACATCGGCCATTGTCTACATCACAAAATAGCAGCGGAATTGAAAGCATAAGTGAGACCATTGCCACAGGCAAGCGATTGGGGGTAGATATGTGCTACATATACTATCTAAGTTTAGGTAATATATATGCACACAATCTCCATCAATCCTTCTTGTCTATGACCAAAATACGCAAAAAGCGCCCTAATTTTCATCATTGCTTCCTCCAACATTAGCAGGGGCATCCTCGTGAGAATAGTGATCTTGAGATCCTGTTTCTGTTTGGTAATGCGAGTGTGAGTACAAATCCACCGTGCTTAGTGAGCCAACACACAATATGCAATAGTTAACATGCACAGCTTATCAAGGGAAGGCTTAGGTTCATTTTTGTTTTGCCATAGAGTGCTTTTGAATACAATTACTTAAAAGAATCCTAACATCTAGCATTTTGAAAACTTGATATAAAGTTTGTGAGGTAAGACTACAATAGTAGCGGTACGAATTCCATCCACTATTACATGGCACCCGCACCATACTCTAGCTTTTAGTGTTATAGCCACTTATCATAACACTGGGATGGCACCCAGGGCAAATCAAACTAGGGCTTTCCACTACCCTTCACTTTTCCAACCCTTTCCACAAAACATTTTGAAACAGAACTATATCTAGTTATGTTCCCATGTCTGCCCATGATCATGGGCACGGCTATTCGAATAGTTTTTACTCAGCATAATTTGCACACTTTACCCACAAGAAACAGTTTGCTCATTGCCACACAAGAGACAGGTTGAGTGAACCATCACAGTAACTATTCAAAGTACCTCACCCTTCCATCATCTCACCCCTATGGGCTTGGCCCGCTTACGGTAGGTCACATAGGTTGTGCGGGATGTTCTTCTTCTAAACGTCTAGCAGCTGGCTACCCACACTACTAGCACGCCACAGAAAACTTCACCCTCTACGGGTGTCCCATTCAAGCCATCTGCAGACCAGCCACATGCACTACCTCACCTCCTCCGCCTATGATGATGATTTTCAAGGTCTGGTAAATCCACTAAGCCATGTTGTATTTTACAGACTTGTGGTTGTACTTATTTTACATAGGAGGTCATGACAGATTTAGTCCTTAGGGTTATCTGGGCAGTTCTACCACTAACCACACTCTCGAGGTTGGCTTCTGCTTCGGCCTTGGCTTCTTCCTCCCGAGCCTCGAATGCTAAATTTTATGTGCGCGAAAATTTGGATAAAAATCAGCAAACCAAATAAACTTACACCAAAAATTTAGTTGAGCTTCAAAAATCATGGTTTCAGTTCTATGGGACAGATCTTGAATTTAGATGAATTTAAAAATTTGTCTCACTCAATTTGGAGTTAAAATGAATAAGTTATGCCCATTTAATGTACTCAATTCAATTAAATCTAGAAAATATTAAAACTATGACAGGTGGGTCCCACTTTCTATTTTTAAGTTTCTGCTTTGTTTTTATTCTCTTTTCTCTTGTGCTAGTGACATGTGGGATCAGATACTATGCTCATTTAATAGGTATGGCCCACATGTTAGTGAGAGGTTTGAGGTAATAATCCACCATTAATTAAGTATCATTAACATTTATTAGTGCATGTCTGAACATTGCATGGGCACATTTATATCCTAAGAAATTTTAACATCTCTTATATATTTATTTCTGATTTTCCCCTAAATATTTAGGCACTGGATCAGCCACCAAAATATTTAAAACCTATCATCTAATATTGCGGCCGGGAGGATTTGAAGCCAGGTCGCTGGAATAAATGCGAACGCTGCTAACCAGCCGCTCTCGGGATGTTACCTGACAAATGGAGGCAGAAAACTCAGTTGAGCTGAGGGTGCGGATGCTGGAGCAAAGGAAACTCGGGGCAGCTATGGACGGTGGCGTCGCCAGCGAGGGGTGGCCAGAGAGGAGCAGGCGATGGCGAAAATGGAATGTCGGTGACGAGGGGAGGCCGAAGGTGGCACCGCGAGGACCGAGGAGCTTCAGAGCAGGCTGGCGGCGGTGAGCTGTGGAGGAAGCTCGACGTTGGTGAGGTACGGGCTCGGCGAGGCTCGGGCGAGGTCGGGAGTGGGTTCGGGACACGTTGAGGACGGTGCAGGTGGAAGGAATCGGACTACTTTTGCGTGAATTGCCGGTGGGCTCGTCGGCCGTCCGTGGAGAAGAAGAGGGTGCCGGCATGCTCACAGCGATGGGAGCTCGATTGCCTACTGGGGGAGGTATGTGGAGCGTGGGAAAGGTGCTAGTGGCTTCGGCGGCTTTTATAAGCGTCCAGGCGGGCTAGCAACGGGCGGCCACCGTGCTGTCTTGTTCGGAGCAGGCGGCGGTGGCAGACGGCGGTGCAGATGGCGGTGTAGACGGCGGTACAGCTTTGCGTGACTTCTTAACACCTGCGTAGCAGCTTTCCACCGAGCGACAGGGACTTTGTGCTGTGTGGTCGAGCGAGGTGACAGGGCGGGGTAAACCGGGGGTGGTGGTGCTGAGTGGTGTGCGACGGGGTAATGCCGGGCAGGGGCGGTGTGAGAGCGTGCCGCCCGGGTGATGGGACAGCTCGGGGATGCTGGGGCGAGTCACGAGGACGGCTGGCGTCGGCGATTGCATGAGCGCCATAGGGAGAGCAGGCGCAGAGCGGAGCAGAAAGGAGACCGGGAGGGAGGAAGAAGAAGTGCGGGAGGGGCGGGGCCCACGTGGCAGTGAGCGGGAGAGATGGAGTGGTGGGCTGGGCTGCAGCCAGCCGAAGCGGAAGGAGAGAGGTGGGGGAAAAGGTGGAGTTGGGCTGGGCTGTTTTGGCCGGCCTGACTTCATCTCTTTTTCTTTTATTTATTTATTTATTTGATATATATATTTGTGTATACATTTTCATGCTTGTTCACTAAATCTTAATATTTCTATTTCTTATATTACTAGTCCCTTTTCTTGCACATGCACCTTTTGCATATATATGTTTATATATATATATATATATATATATATATATATATATATATATATATATATATATATATATATATATATATATATATATATATATATATATATATATATATATATATATATATATATATATATATATATATATGTATGTATGTTTATGTTTGTGTTTTATTCTTTTACTTTTACTACTATTCATGCTATTATTTCAAAATGGAATCTCATTTTCACTCAGTTCCTCCCTCCTTATACTGGATCATCTTTTTAGATTCGTATTTACAAATTTTAGTTTTCTATTATTTACACATTTCCTTTTTATGGTATTACTGATGTGTGTTTTTGTTGTTCTTGAACTTCTTCAATTTTTGGAACCTCAACCAAAATTCAGAAAAGCACCATAAAATCCAATCTTAAATAGAATATATTGCAAAAATAATTCAAGAGCTTCACATTTTCAAATTTAAATTTTCGGGATGTTACAAACCTACCCCCTTAAAAAGAATCTCGACCCCGAGATTCAGCCTAATTGGTGAACAAGTCGGGATAATCTCTCCGCTGTTGATCTTCGCGCTCCCAGGTTGCTTCCTTCTTCGTGTGGTGACTCCATTGCACTCTGCATATGCAGATGGTTTGATTTCTTGTCTTCCTCTCCATGGTGTCCAAGATCTTAATTGGGCGCTCCTTGTAGGTCAGGTCACTTTCAAGCTCGATTGCTTCCAGTGGAGCTTGGTCTTCATGCACACGTAGACACTTCTTGAGTTGGGATACATGGAAGACATCGTGCACATCAGATAGGTTCGGGGGCAGCTCTAGCTGGTAAGCCACATCCCCTTTCTTAGCCACAATTGGAAATGGTCCAACATATCGTGGGGTAATTAAGTTTGCCTTTGACCTTAAACCACTTAACTCCTCGCAATGGTGATACCTTCAGGTAGACATAGTCCCCAACCTCAAAATTTAATGGCCTTTGTCTCTTGTCCGCATAGCTTTTTTGCCTAGACTGAGCTGCTAGCAGTCGATCTCGAATTAGGCGAACTTTTTCTTCGGCTTGCTTCAGTGTGTCTGGCCCAAAGATATAGCCTTCCCCTACTTCTGACCAATGTAGAGGGGTCCGGCATTGTCAGACCCAGATTTTACAATCCGAAATTTTCTGTGATTCCACCGCACTATTCCCTGGATCAGTAGATAGTGCTCACAGATTACAGTTCTGAATATCAAAGTACATATCATACGGAAGCATAAATATAATAGTAAACTTACTCATGGGCCGTTTAGGCCGAATTCATTAAATTGCAGCAGCGGAAGAACGAAGCACACAGATGGGACCTTCAGGACATGCCCACAGGCAGCCAACTGGAGGTTCGCGACCTAGCCCTTACATCTGCATCTTCTCGCCAAAGATGTTCAATCGTGTTGCCGAGGCGAGGTGATCGATTCTCGATTCTGAATTTATCGCAAAAGCGAGTGTGAGCACAAACCACCGTGCTCCGCGAGCCAATACACAGAATGCAAATAAATAGTATGCATGGCTTGTCAAAGGAGAGGCTTGGGTTATTTTATTTGCCAAAAATCACTTTTAGTAGCATTGTTATTATTTAATCATAGTGTTATTGTTACTGCCTACACTCCTCCTAGCGACTACCATAATCGACTTAATCCACCAAAATACACTTTCTATATTGTTTGCTGTCTAAGACTCCCAACAGCGATTATCATCAATTATGCAATCCACCAATCATACCTTCATTGCTGCCTAAATCCCCAAATAGCGAGTATCATAACTTATATAATCCACTGATCAGTTACTGCCTAAAACTCCAAACAGCTAGCGACATCATTTATCTAATATCATTTATTTATTCCACCAGTATCTTTCGCATTCTAAATTCTTAACAATCCAATCCTTTCGTTATTGATCCACAACCATAATTTGCTTCTTCAATAACCAATCTTATTTTTCCATTATCTATCCCTAACTAATTCATGAGTATACATGTAACACCCCAGGACCCACATTACCCTAGGATGCTACTAAAACTGCTCTACAACTAGCCAATTTACAAAATAAATTAAACTGGCAACAATTACTAAACAAGATAGTATAAGCGGAAGCATAAACAACTAAGGAATAACAGGATAGAGATAGCAATTCAATATTTAAAACATCCTCCAACCTTTTAATCTAAAACATAGCTCACAAATTTAACATTATTAAGATAATGTGAACAAAGCTATGCGAAGGTCTAGAATCCTTTCAACTTTATTACAGCATAAAAAAAAATATGATTCACGTGCATCAGTGTGGTGCCGCTCTACCCTTCCCATGCATGCTCAAAGTCCACCAGAGGGAGGGGAAACAAGGGTGAGATAAAATCTCAGCAAGCAAACGGTTTAACAGCTATTCAAACTACAAACAATTATACATCATTATTTATAATTCCATACAGCCACGATTCATGTCCACAATTATTAAACCACCACGAATTTTCATGAATCATACCTCTTCAATTTCAGATTTAATTGGCATATGAATGCAGTCATTTTATCCACAATTAAATGCAAATGAAACATTTAATCTTCCACAAACCACAACAGTTAATCATCAACATTCTTCCACAATTAAATGCAAATGAAACATTTAATCTTCCACAAACCACAATAGGTTAATCATCAACATTCTTCCACAATTACAATGTTAATATCCTCAACCTCAAATCACCATCAATGACGTTAAAGCATTAACAAATAAATCTTGTTTGACTGCTTTAAATTCTCAACCACTACCACTAGCAAAAGCAATAAAACATATGTATGTCTTACTTCAACACTTTATTATTTCTCACATCCACAATTGTTATCAACAATTAATACAAGAGAAAAGAATCTCATGCCACAATCACAACCCTTACTGTACAAGGGATAAACCTCATTCCACGTCCACAATCATAATCCTCATACCACAAATAGCTCACATGAGCCAATTCCACATTACAACTATGAGGTTGTATAATCCACATTACAACTATGAGTTGAATATTCCACAAAATAACTTCACCACAACATATTGCATATGTATGCAAATGAATCTTTCCACAATGCAATGCAATGCATATGAATGCTATGCTCCACATCACTCTTTCCGGGGCAGGATTTGAGGTGCATCGACACGGCAATATACGATGCTTCCGCGGGATAAGAGGTGCATCGTACACGGCAATATACGATGTCAGACTGCAGACGGATCGCGGCTATGTGCGGCGACATCCACATATGCATATGACATGATATGATATGGTAATCACAAATCACATTAATCCATCCTCAAAGGAGCATCAACATGCTCACGACATATCCACATTCACCACATGTTATTTTCATGTTCCACATTATAACATTAAGCAAGATTTCCACATGGCTACTAGCAGATTATCAACATATCAATGGATAAGTACTTGCTACCATCTCCACAATTAAATTATCATGCAATCATGGCATAATATATCAAATTACGATAATAATGTAAACTGCAAGTAGAAGGAATAACAAGTTAAACGGTAGCAACCACCGCTACGCTTACTTGCCTCAAACCGACGGTTAAGTAAAATCAAGAGTGCTCAGGACAAGACCACCTGTCCAAAAGGCAACTCTCAGCACACAGCTACAGCATACAAACATGACATTAATAATTAAAAACGTCGCTAGAACCCCGAACCCGCACAAACTCCTCTCCGCTCAACAATTCAGCAAATTGCCCTCTGCTGCAGCACTGCTTAACATTTTCGTATCTTTAAAAATATTGATCAAATTACAGAAAACGATACCTTTCTGGATTAATCACTTAAAAGCCTACATTTTTCATGTAGAACACATATTTTTATTTTGATCACAGCTAGGTGTAATTTAATGCCCAAAACAGAGGAAGATCTCTGTTCTAGCAGATTGGACAGCGATATTAAAATGCGTCCCAACAACAATACAGGGGTCTAAAAATTCTGAATTTTATACAGAAGCTATATCTCTGAATTATCTACAACTTTCTCAATTAATTCCATGACCATACAAATCATTTACTACCTCAAATTCACATATTACCGTCGGTCTGTGCCAATCTGCTCGCCTGACGAACAGCAGTATTCCCGACCCTGTAACTCCCAGATCCCACGGTAGAAAAATCCAAAACAAATACAGGAGATTCTTCTGGAAGTCCTCTACAACTTTCCTTTTGGAAGAGTCCGCAGGAAAATTCTTTTACTAGGTCAAAACCTCGCAAACAGACGCGCTGCGCGAATCAATCTACAGGCAGACATCAACTAATCTCTAATCGGGCAATTAATCTATTAACTACCTTCAAAATCCGTGCCAAGAACCCTAATTATTTCGAAAATCAGAGGGTTTGGGATGAGGAACAATTACCTAGATAAAGAATCACCCCTTTTTTTCCTCCTCTTCTTCTTCTCCTTCCTTCTCATTCCTCCTTCTCCTTCTCCTTCCTCTCCTTGGCTCCAATGGCAGCAGCACTTGTGGGGGAGGTGGGGGCACCAACCAGGGAGGGGGGCTGCGCCCAAGAGGGTGGGAAAGGGGGGGTGGCGGCTGGGTGTGGGGAAAAGGGGGAGGAGGGGGAAGCCCTAGGGTTAAGTGGGAGGGGGTGCGGCCACCCCTTGGGCCTCCGGCCCCAAGGTGGTCGGCCCACTCTCCAGGCAGCCCACTTAGAGTTTTTATTTAAAATTTTAATTTATTTTATTCATTTTATACTGTTCTACAATTTTTAATTTTCCCTTCCCGCGTTTTGCCGAAAAACCGGCGACTCTGCGATTGTTTTAAAATCTTATGCCGTATCGACGATCAGGGTATTACATTCTCCCCACCTAAAAAGGATTCGTCCTCGAATCTCGTTCTTCAACCCACGAGACAAAAGGAACAATCAAGAAAAGAACAACCAAAGAATAGAGCATTCCAATGATAGAACATCCCACGAGAACAACAACTACGGGTTCTCACCCGCCTCGAAGAACTCGGGTCCTCCTTCTACATTTGAACTTCAAGCTCCCACGTCACCTCCCGCTCGGATTGATTCGCCAAGGGGGCCTCCACATACATGGTGGCTCTCTTCCTCATGTCCAACTCCGATGAGTCCACGACACGCGCCGGTCAACGCCGAGCACCTGCAACTCTTTTGTCGGCTCTGAGCGGCCAACATATCCTGCCGTTCTCACAAAATTCTCCGCCACAACTATCAAGCCACTATCTAATACCATCCTCCTTCCTAAAACATTTTCCTCTATTTATTATAATCGGGATAATACATTGTATCCCTTTTAAAGAATTCAACCACAGATTCCACTCATAACATTACTCGAAGCACGAACAATAACTTCGCAAAAGAGACCCAACCAAAAGAGGAATAAAGGATTCTCAAGCAACATACTAGCAAACAACCTTCCTTCAAAGGACCACAATCCAAAACAAAGGATTCACAACAAAACCTTTAACATACTCCAAATAGACATTTGGAGAATCCACATTACACAAGCCAAGAGTGAAAATCACTCGTCAGACCAAAACAATCATTTTCTTTTCCTAACTGGAAAAGAATACACCTCAACATATAACAACTCAATTTGCAGGTGACCTCTGCCATAAACACACAGCTAAACAAGAATCAAGAGAGCATATTACTGCTCGAGATAGTATTAATTTCCCAATCCATTCCCTTTGGAAATTTAACTTCCTCGAACCAAGGATTTTCAAATCATCACCCAACACACCAACTCATTTATCATAGGTTGGCAACTTCGACAATGCGCTCAAACTGAGTACATCATCCACACCCTTGCAGAGAGACTCTACTGTCTCCACAAAAAATACATTCTAGCCAAGACAACGACCAATGGAATTACTTTGATAGATAATTCCTAAAACACCTCAATCCTTTTAAGGATAACAACTCGAAATTCATATCACACCCACATTCTCACCAAAATCAATCACATGACCACACCAACTAGATGCCATACACCTCTTAAAGGACTTTGCAACCCAAATTGATTACCCCTTTCTTAGAAGAGGCAAAAAGAAGTAAATTTCAGCACAGAGGATGATGCTACCATCCACAATAAATGCAAGACCAAAAGAAATAGCAACAATCTTGGATAGCAAAAGATAAGATCACAGTTGAAGGCACATGCCCCTCAAGAAGAAAATATCAAATCTCAACCAATAAGAATACAGATGCCATTTGAGCTCAAGAAACTCTTAGGCGGCGGAAAAAATATTGCCATTTGAGTTCAAGAAGCTCTTATGCGGCGAAATTAAGAAGTCAAACACACCTAAAAAAAATTGCATAACATGACTTCAACCTCCAATACTTTTACCGCACTCTTCCTTTTAACAAGGAGAATAACTTTCTTTGATTACGGTATTACCTTGATAATTCCATTAAAGAGAATTGAAGACCACAACACATTAATCCCTTAAGAACTAATAAAAGCTCTCAACGCGTCACTTTGCTCAAAACAATTGCAGCTGCCACATAAGTCATGAGATCAAAAGATCGATACGCAAATCTCAAAACTTTTATTTAAATAGTATCATGGAAGTTATTTATTTAAAGAGCCTTCAACATTGTCATCACAACCACATACCGACCGTCATGCTAACATCGAATAATACATTCTTAACAAGCATCATCATATCCACAAATCCCTTCATAAACTTTTCCAAAAAAAAAACAAACATAAGAAATCACTTCATCATGTTTGTATTATCTGAATAAGATTGCGACTACTTAATCTAGGAAATCCTAGTGCATAAGCCACCATATTAAATCAAAGCTTTTAAACAAGATGATACTAGAACATGGCAATCTCACAAAACATGCTAGTATAAATCTCTCATTAGATTTCATATATTCAATTCTTATTGATGCTCAACTCTAATTTAGCACAAATTGATTGTACTCTAGTCATTACTAGCAATAATTGTTATTATTTTATCATAACAACATTCATGATCCTAACTCCGTTTTACAATCATGAGCATAGATTCAGTATCTCACCTTTCGATCAGAAATTATAACGAAATAACTTTAAACTTCAATAATACCAGCTTTGTAAGGCAAGATTCTACAAGTCAATACATCCACCTTCCTCTATTTCTTTATACATATTTCAACAATTTAGCATGGTGAAAGATAGATGAATGTAGCAATTGTACATGCTCATAAAGTATCTAAATAAAGGACAGATTAAAGGTTAATATTACCAAGGCAATATTCCAACACCTCCTTACTTACTCATTCCAAACGGTCAGATTAATTACTATAGACAAAAATAATTCAATTTATCCAACATGATAGAAATTTAAACAATCATAATAATCATTCCAATTCTTTTGCACACTCCTCAATAACTCCATGAGTTCCAATCATGTCTGAGACAAGTTCTTAATCACATCCTTCTAGAAACTATTACAAGGCAATATCACATTAATCAACTATACTTCCAAGGATGCTAGTTGAAATTAATTATGCACCACGCTAACATATCAACTTGATAATTCATACCTTATGAATTAGTTTATATGATTACCACCTTCCACTTAAGCATAGCAAAACACCACAAAGGTTTTAACACTCTCTTTCGAAAAGAATGGAAATAAATTTCAACACCAAATAATCTAAAAGAAATACATAGATCCAAGGCTTTAACATATTAATGAGTTTGCATCACAAAACTTTCATTAATAAAAATACCAAGCGAACCAATGAGTCATGATTCACAACAAAACAAAATTCCCACAAAGGACTAACCTTGCAAATCAACAATATTGACAAGCAAAAAAAGTGTCTCACTAGACCGAAAAGAAACAATAATTGCTTCAAAGAAGGTAGAGTCCAATTGCAAAACCTCAACTGCAATGAACCATAATCTCGGAGAAATTCGGTGAATCGCAATAGGCCTAGAATTGGCCAAAATCAACTCAAGGAAGATAACAACTTTTCTAAAGAAACTCACTCCCAACATCTGCAATTAAGTTACTGAGGTAACTACATTGCTAATTCCCATGCTACAAACAAGTGGTATAACCAGGCAATGCCAAGGCAGCAAATACAACCTCTACATCTTATCATTGACAATTCTCACTCACAATAGTCATAAGAGCAAATCATAATCATACAAGATGATCTCATAATGTAAATCATCAATACAACATGTCAAAAGCATAAATGCAATGCTTGACCCGTCCCATCCTACTGCACCAAAGGTGTCAATTTAATAGTTTCATTACCACGGACCTAACGCCCGCTCGATACCAACCGTAACACCTCAGACCCACATTACCCTAGGATGCTACTAAAACTGCTCTACAACTAGCCAATTTACAAAATAAATTAAATCGCAACAATTACTAAACAAGATAGTATAAGCGAAGCATAAACAACTAAGGAATAACAGATAGAGATAGCAATTCAATATTTAAAACATCCTCCAACCTTTTAATCTAAAACATAGCTCACAAATTTAACATTATTAAGATAATGTGAACAAAGCTATGCGAAGGTCTAGAATCCTTTCAACTTTATTACAGCATAAAAAAAATATGATTCACGTGCATCAGTGTGGTGCCGCTCTACCCTTCCCATGCATGCTCAAAGTCCACCTGTAGGGAGGGGGAAACAAGGGTGAGATAAAATCTCAGCAAGCAAACGGTTTAACAGGCTATTCAAACTACAAACAATTATACATCATTATTTATAATTCCATACAGCCACAGTTCATGTCCACAATTATTAAACCACCACGAATTTTCATGAATCATACCTCTTCAATTTCAGATTTAATTGGCATATGAATGCAGTCATTTTATCCACAATTAAATGCAAATGAAACATTTAATCTTCCACAAACCACAACAGGTTAATCATCAACATTCTTCCACAATTAAATGCAAATGAAACATTTAATCTTCCACAAACCACAATAGGTTAATCATCAACATTCTTCCACAATTACAATGTTAATATCCTCAACCTCAAATCACCATCAATGACGTTAAAGCATTAACAAATAAATCTTGTTTGACTGCTTTAAATTCTCAACCACTACCACTAGCAAAAGCAATAAAACATATGTATGTCTTACTTCAACACTTTATTATTTCTCACATCCACAATTGTTATCAACAATTAATACAAGAGAAAAGAATCTCATGCCACAATCACAACCCTTACTGCACACAAGGGATAAACCTCATTCCACGTCCACAATCATAATCCTCATACCACAAATAGCTCACATGAGCCAATTCCACATTACAACTATGAGGTTGTATAATCCACATTACAACTATGAGTTGAATATTCCACAAAATAACTTCACCACAACATATTGCATATGTATGCAAATGAATCTTTCCACAATGCAATGCATATGAATGCTATGCTCCACATCACTCTTTCCAGCAGGATTTGAGGTGCATCGACACGGCAATATACGATGCTTCCCATGGATAAGAGGTGCATCGACACGGCAATATACGATGTCAGACTGCACGACTGTCGCGGCTATGTGCGCGACATCCACATATGCATATGACATGATATGATATGGTAATCACAAATCACATTAATCCATCCTCAAAGGAGCATCAACATGCTCACGACATATCCACATTCACCACATGTTATTTTCATGTTCCACATTATAACATTAAGCAAGATTTCCACATGGCTACTAGCAGATTATCAACATATCAATGGATAAGTACTTGCTACCATCTCCACAATTAAATTATCATGCAATCATGGCATAATATATCAAATTACGATAATAATGTAAACTGCAAGTAGAAGGAATAACAAGTTAAACGGTAGCAACCACCGCCACGCTTACTTGCCTCAAACCGACGGTTAAGTAAAATCAAGAGTGCTCAGGACAAGACCACCTGTCCAAAAGGCAACTCTCAGCACACAGCTACAGCATACAAACATGACATTAATAATTAAAAACGTCGCTAGAACCCCGAACCCGCACAAACTCCTCTCCGCTCAACAATTCAGCAAATTGCCTCTGCTGCAGCACTGCTTAACATTTTCGTATCTTTAAAAATATTGATCAAATTACAGAAAACGATACCTTTCTGGATTAATCACTTAAAAGCCTACATTTTTCATGTAGAACACATATTTTTATTTTGATCACAGCTAGGTGTAATTTAATGCCCAAAACAGAGGAAGATCTCTGTTCTAGCAGATTGGACAGCGATATTAAAATGCGTCCCAACAACAATACAGGGGTCTAAAAATTCTGAATTTTATACAGAAGCTATATCTCTGAATTATCTACAACTTTCTCAATTAATTCCATGACCATACAAATCATTTACTACCTCAAATTCACATATTACCGTCGGTCTGTGCCAATCTGCTCGCCTGACGAACAGCAGTATTCCCGACCCTGTAACTCCCAGATCCCACGGTAGAAAAATCCAAAACAAATACAGGAGATTCTTCTGGAAGTCCTCTACAACTTTCCTTTTGGAAGAGTCCGCAGGAAAATTCTTTTACTAGGTCAAAACCTCGCAAACAGACGCTGCGCGAATCAATCTACAGGCAGACATCAACTAATCTCTAATCGGGCAATTAATCTATTAACTACCTTCAAAATCCGTGCCAAGAACCCTAATTATTTCGAAAATCAGAGGGTTTGGGATGAGGAACAATTACCTAGATAAAGAATCACCCCTTTTTTTCCTCCTCTTCTTCTTCTCCTTCCTTCTCATTCCTCCTTCTCCTTCTCCTTCCTCTCCTTGGCTCCAATGGCAGCAGCACTTGTGGGGAGGTGGGGCACCAACCAGGAGGGGCTGCGCCCAAGAGGGTGGGAAAGGGGGTGGCGGCTGGGTGTGGGGAAAAGGGGAGGAGGGGAAGCCCTAGGGTTAAGTGGGAGGGGTGCGGCCACCCCTTGGGCCTCCGGCCCCAAGGTGGTCGGCCCACTCTCCAGGCAGCCCACTTAGAGTTTTTATTTAAAATTTTAATTTATTTTATTCATTTTATACTGTTCTACAATTTTTAATTTTCCCTTCCCGCGTTTTGCCGAAAAACCGGCGACTCTGCGATTGTTTTAAAATCTTATGCCGTATCGACGATCAGGGTATTACAATACATCCACCAAGAATATCATTGACCTAGTATACGATTCACTAGTATATATCCACCAAGCATATCATTGATTAGGTCTACGATTCACCAGTATTCATCCACTAGGACTTGTTCAAATCCTATTAATCCCAATATTGTCAACATCTCCCAACAATTTATATCAAATATCAGTGTTGTAATCCAACCAATACCCTTGCACTTCCTAATACTCCAAAGATCATATAAATCATCTATCTAGTCTAGATATCCATTTGGGCTCATTTCTCCCAGAATCCACACTATCGTTTTCTTTTTATAATCGACATGAGTCCACCAATATATTTATGTTTTTACCACAAACTTCCATCTTCATTACTCCTGACTCTACTTATTTCCTCATATATTTTACTTTGCGAGAAGAGAAAATATTTTACTTTTGCAATATGATACATAAAAATTTCCTGAGACCTAGCAGTTTTGAACAAAAACATAATGTTCAAGAAAATGCAATAATAATAGCGATCCAGATTCCATCCACCGTTACATGGCATCCGCACCATATAGCATCTTTCAGCGTTATAGCCGCTTAACTTACCACTGGGACGACACCCAGGACAATTCAAATCAGGGCTTCCCACTACCCTTCCACTTTTTCCATTACCACCCACAAAGTTTTTGAAATAGAAATATATCTAGTTAAGTTCCCATGTCCGCCCTTGACCGTGGGCACGGCTATTCGAATAGTTTTGACTCTGCAGAGTTTGTACACTTTCACCATAAGAGACAATTATCTCATTGCCCCACACGATTCCTTAGAAGTGTGGTCGAGTAGACCATCACAGTCACTTTTCAAAATATCTAACCCTTTTTGTCATCTCACCTTATGGGTAGCCGCCCACTTGCGGTGGGTCCCATCTATGCGCGGGATGTTTCCCACAGCCACTAACGCAGTTCGGGCTTCTACTTCCCGCAACGTTAGGACAGCTGGGAAACTTCACCCACCACTGGTGTCCCTTCAGGCCCCCTTGCCATAGTGTAGCCCCATCAATCCACTACCAGTGAGATGAGTCTGGGTTTTCGATAAGTTTACTTAGCCAAGTTGTACTTTACAGACTTGTGGTTGTACTGTTTTACACAGGAGGTCATGACAAGATTCAGTCCTTAGTGGTATCTGGGCGGCTTACCACAACCCACTTTGTGCATCCACTGCACCACACTCATACCCTCGAACCAATCCGCCAGATATTTAAGCAAGTTGGAGATTTTGGGAGTATAAAATATTCATACTAACATATATCGCTCATTACCACCATGACTGTCCAAACCAATTTCTCATGATTAAAAACGACAATGAAATTTGGGCATTTCAATACTCAATATCTATGCAAGACTAAGCAGGCGTGTAATTAGGGACTTAATTTCAAAAGGTTACTATTATAATTTTGCTAGGCGATAAGGTTCACACATTAAAATATTCCAAAGGAGGTGTAATATTATTCAAGGTAAACAATGGGCATATAACTAGAATCTTAAATTAAACATGTATTTGCATATAAAGTAACAGCATGCAATTTGATAATTTAAACAAAAATAATTTGCAGAAAATGTACGATCAACATGATCAAAGTATCGACTCGCCTGGCGCGGTTTGCCGCGGTCTTGTGCTCTTCTCAAGGCTGTCTCATTTGAGGGGGGCTGCTCTGCTGGTCTTTTCTACACTTTGATCTTGGTCTTGCTTGATCCATTGATTCTTCGGAACTCCAGTTTCTAACTATGCGATAAGCGACTGAATCAAAATAAAAACAAATAACTCAAGAGATGCAAATAAATCCAATCACTTTAAATACCCGATTTACTTTAAATTATGCATTTATTATGGTTGGAGAATAGAAGGATGATTTAGGTTGATGTGTTGTAATTAAACACAGCGGTAGCTGGGTTTGAGCAGGAGGACGAGTTGTCTGAATGCTTAACCGTGAGGCAAAATTTTAGAAATATGAGGGATCAAAAGTGAAGATGTACCTATAGGAATTATCTGCTTTTGGGAAAGGAAGGTGGCCATACATGGCCGATTGGGGAAAAGCGAGGCTTGACCTTTTATTAATAATTTCTTTTATCATTTTTGTATTTATCAAGGAAGTTCCATGAGTTAGGTTAGACCTATGAATAGGTGCACAAATTTATCTTAGCATTATTTTGTTGAGTGCTATTGTTCAGGCATTTTGGCTTACCGAATTAATTTTAGAGTCTAGGTATATAGCATTTTATGGGGTGATATTTCATGTAGCCTCGTTTTCATTAAGCCTATTTCAGTTCGAATTAGGATTCAGTGGTATGGGCCATATCTTGTTATTTCATGCTCATCATTATTATTTACTAAGTCTAGTATTAAGATTTAATTGATGATACCATGATTAGCTATTTGGGCAAAGCTTGTTACGTAGGGTTATATTTTTAATATCTATTGCTTCGCAAAATCTACCTCTAAGATTTATTTAATGACAGCATGTTAATTACTGGACATACATCTTAATTATATTTAAGGGTATCTTTACTAAATTTGGGCATTTAACCAAAGCCACATTTTCTTATATTAATGTCCTTATTTGATAATTAGACCTCCATTAAATATTTAATCTACATTAGTTGCTCATGCAGTAAATAACCAAATACTACATGCTAAATAACCTTACTTTACATCCTAAATAAATTTATTGTGTTCCCTAGATTATTCCCAAATTGTCCATAATTTTCACCAAAAATTCATATGAGCTCCAAAATTTCTGGTTTCAGTTCCATTGGATAGATCTTGAATTTTGATAAATTTAGAAATTTGTTTCACTTAATTTGGGGTTAAAATGAATAAGTTATGCCCATTTGAAAATCTCAGTTCTGTGAAATTCCATGAAATAGAAAATCCTGATAGGTGGGTCCGACTGGTATTTTTAATTCGTTTCCTTATTTTTAATTCTTATATGTTGTACTTATGACAGGTGGATCCAGGGTTATTTTATTATATTCGGGTTTCTCCCTCCTTATACTGGATCATCTTTTCATATTCGTATTTAAAATTTTAGTTTTCTATTATTTTCATAGTCACTTTTGGCATTACTAATGTTTGTCTTTGTCTTTTATGAATTTATTCAACTTTTGGAATCTCAACCAAATTCAGGAAAACACAATAAAATCCAAATTCCAAAAGAATATATTGCAAAGATAATTCAAAACTTCACATTTTCAAATTTCAAAATTTTGGGATGTTACTGGCATTTACTCCCATACAATGCTTCAAACGGTGACATCTCAAGGATGGCTTGGTAGCTGTTGTTGTAGGCAAACTCGGCATATGGCAGACATTTGTCTCAATCCTTTGAGAAGTCCAGGGCATAGGCCCGAAACATATCCTCTAATATCTGGTTTAATCTCTCGGTTTGACCATCCGTCTGGGGTGATAGGCGGTACTAAAATCCAAGTGGGTGCCGAGGGCTTCATGAAGGCGGCCTAAAAGCGAGGTAAATTGGGAACCTCGATATGAGACTATCTGTTTTGGCACGCCATGCAAGCTTACGATGCGTGACATGTATAGTGGTTTTGACAGGAATAAAGTGTGCCACCTTGGTTAACCTGTCAATTACAACACATATGGAGTCGTACCCTGATTTGGTTCGTGGAAGACCAGTGATAAAATCCATTCCAACTTCTTCCCACTTTCATTGCGGCACTGCAATGGCTGTAATAGCCCCGCTGCCTTTGATGTTCGGCCTTCACGCTTTGGCATACATCACAACATGCCACATGTTCAGCAATATCCTCTTCATACGTGGCCACCAGCACCACCGCTTCATATCCCGATACATATTGGTACTTCCGAGGTGGAGGGAGTACGCAGAGCTGTGTGCTTCCCTAAGTATCGTGTCCTTAAGATCCTTCTAGTGAGGTATGAAGATACGTGTCCCGCACCTTAAAACACCTTGCTGATCCACGATATTTTAGGGCCTTCCTTCTTCCATCAATCTTTTAACCTCATAGCAGATGGGTCTTCCTTTTGTGCGGCTATAATCCTCTCTTCTATACTGGTTGTACTTCCATGGCCGCTAAGGTTCGTTGTTCCACTATCTCCGTGTTTAGTGCCCTTAACTCCTTATACAGCTCAGATGTTGCTCTTGAACCATGAGGTTATTACAATAGGCCTTGATATGCACACGCCTCAATTTAAGATGCGTGCATGTGAGTTGGCCCGATCTTCCGTCGTAGGAGAAATCCGATAACTTGAGTTGCGACGTTGACGAAGGGGAGGCTAACGACAATCCGATCGTGACCAGCAACCTCGCAATCGCTACACCGCTTCTCGATTGGTTACCAACCGTGTCAAATACAATTGGCCTGTTCACGAATAACGGCTATAGCAAATCCAAGAGAAGACGCAAGAGCAATAGTGGAAGAGTTTCACTCGAAGATGAAATATTGATGAGACTCAATTGTTTTACAGTAGCTAGTAGCAAACATGCAAACAAGAATAAAGTCTCCCCTTAGTAGAAACATCAGGGGTATTTATACTAGGAACAACCCTCCTAGTTAGATGTGAAAGCTCTTGAGAAAGGACTTGAAGATAAGCCAGCCCAAAGGTCATCCAACAGCCTGTTCAAGGCCCATTTGTCTTCTATGCAGCCCTTACTAAAACAGTCATAACTCTTTATTGGGAAGTCCAAATGACAAGCTGTTTGTTGGAGGTGACAGTAGACTTAATTATCTTTCCATCCATATACATTATGCATGCTAAAATGTTACAGGTTGGCCTTCATGATGCTGGGAATTCTAACAATCTGTTCACGCATCCTTTTGTCTTCTATGCAGTCCCTACTAAAATAGTCATAACTTCTTATTGGGAAGCTGAAATGATAAGCCATTTATTGGAGGTAATAGTAGACTTAATTATCTTTCCATCCATATGTATTATGCATGCTAAAACATTACAGGTTGACCTTCATGATGCTGAGAATTGGAGGTATTTGTCAGCAATCAATGAACTCAGCCACTCACAATCGGAACCGGCCCGCCAAATCTTGATCAACACTTCTCCGAAAATTCCTTCATATGTAGTAACAAATAAACAATATTTATTAGGTAATATCAATTGTTCTGTAATTAAATAATTAATTTGCCCAAGAAACGAATTCACTTGTTGTCCAAGGCGACGTGCACGCGCTCGTGTTATTGGACCTTGTATACTAGCTGACTCTTGAATTTTAGAAGATTCAACTATAGGTGTGTGTGCCACTGGAGGTGAATGTGTGTTAGTGATGTCCTCATCATACTCCCCTTCTTGAGAAGGAGTCGACCTCGACTCTGGCTCATCTTCGCCTCCCAAATATGGAGATAAATCAGCAACATTGAATGTATTACTCACTCCATATTCCTCGGGCAGCTCTAACTTATAGGCATTGTTGTTGATCTTTGTAAGCACTTTAAATGGTCCATCACCTCACGGCATTATTTTGGACTTGCGCCATTCTGAAAACGATCCTGCGCAAATGCAACCAAACTAGGACACCTTCGAAAACCTTCTCCTTCTTGCCCTTATCTACGTGCTTCTTGTATTGGGCTTGCATCTTCTCAATATTCACTTTGGTTGTCTCATGTAGCTTATGAATCATATCAGCACGCTTCTCAGCATCAAGATTACCTCTTTTCGAAGGTGGCAAAGGTAGCAAATCAATTGGAGCAGTAGGCTTGAATCCATAGATGATCTCAAACGGACAAAACTTCGTAGTAGAATGCACAACCCGGTTGTAGGAAAATTCAATGTGTGGCAAGCATTCCTCCTAAAGCTTCAAATTCTTCTTGAGTATAGCCCATAGCACGGTACCAAGTGTGCGGTTGACAACTTCAGTTTGCCCATCGGTTTGAGGATGACAAGTAGTTAAAAATAGTAACTTTGTTCCAAGCTTTCCCCAAAGCATCTTCCAAAAGTGGCTTAAAAACTTGGCATCACGGTCTGAAACAATTGTCCTTGGTACTCCATGCAAACAAACAATTTCCCTGAAAAATAAATCAACAATATGGGTATCATCATCGCTCTTATGACAAGGTATAAAATGGGCTATTTTAGAAAACCTATTAACGACAACGAAAATATTGTCCCTTTCCCTCTTAGTCCTTGGTAATCCTAGCACAAAATCTATAGAAATATCCTCCCAAGGTACTTTTGGAATAGGAAGAGGCATATATAAACCATATGGGTTTAAGCGAGATTAGTTGTTTGACAAGTAGTGCATCTCCCCACGTAGCGCTCAACATCACGCCTCATCTTTGGCCAATAGAAATGCGCGGCCAACACGTCCTCGGTTTTGTGAATACCAAAATGTCCCATCAAACCACCTTCATGCGCCTCCTGCAACAACAAAAGATGAACAGAACTCGCGGGAACATAAAGTCTGTTAGCTCTAAATAAATAGCGATCATTTAGCACATATTTATCCCAACATCTCCCTTCCTTGCAATTAGCATAAATGTCTCTAAAATCCAAATCAGTAGCATATAGTTCTTTTAAACTTTCTAAACCAAGAATTTTACAATAAAGTTGGGACAATAGCGTGTACCGTCTAGACAATGCGTCAGCCACTATATTTTCTTTTCCTTTCTTATGTTTCACAACGTATGGAAAAGTCTCAGTAAATTGTATGCACTTAGCATGTCTACGGTTCAACTTACTTTGGCTATGAATATGCTTTAGTGATTCATGATCCGAATGAATGATAAATTCTTTTGGCCAGAGATAGTGTTGCCACATTTATAATACTCTAACCAAGGCATATAATTCTTTGTCATATGTTGAGTAGTTTAAAGTTGGACCAATAAGCTTTTCACTAAAATAAGCAATGGGCTTTCTATCTTGCATGAGAACACCTCCAATCCCAATACCACTAGCATCACATTCTATCTCAAAAGCCTTATCAAAATCGAAGTTGTAGAAGTGGTGCTTTAGTTAACTTATCTTTCAAGATGTTGAAGGCATCCTCTTGTGCTTTCCCCACTTGAATGGCACATTCTTCTTGGTCAACTCATTGAGTGGGGCAGCGAGTGTGCCGAAATCCTTCACAAATCGGCGGTAGAAACCAGCGAGTCCATGAAAACTCCACACTTGTGTGACTGTTGTAGGTGTAGGCCATGCTCAGATAGCTTCTACCTTCTGCTCATCCACTTCAACCCCCTGTGTGTCACAACAAAACCAAGAAACACAACTCGATCAGTGCAAAATGTGCACTTATCAAGGTTACCAAACAAGCGTGCCTCTCTCAAAGCAGAAAACTTGGCACAAATGTTCCAAATGTTCATCCAAAGCCTTGCTATAAATCAATATATCATCAAAGTAAACCACCACAAATTTTCTAATAAAAGTTCTCAATACTTCATTCATTAAGCGCATAAACGCACTAGGTGCATTAGTAAGGCCAAATGGCATAACCAACCACTCATACAATCCAAATTTAGTCTTAAATGCAGTTTTCCATTCATCACTTAGTTTCATTCTGATTTAGTGGTAACCACTACGCAAGTCAACCTTAAAAAAATAGTAGAGCCACTCAATTTATCAAGCATATCATCTAACCTAGGATAGGATGACGATACCTAACAGTAATATTGTTAATAGCTGTACAATCTATACACATCCTCCATGATCCATCTTTCTTTGGCACAAGTAATATAGGAACAACACATGGACTTAAGCTCTCACGCACGTACCCTTTTTCAAGAAGCTCTTGCACTTACCGTTGAATTTCTTTTGTCTCCTCAGTGTTGGTGCGGTATGGAGGACGGTTAGGCAAGGATGCCCCTGGGATCAAGTCAATTTGGTGCTCTATTCCTCGCATTGGTGGTAGCCCCACTCGGGTCTCATCTGGAAAAACATCTGCGAAATCCTGCAACAAAGAAACAATCGAAACAGCAAAGTAGAGGGTAAAGCATTAGTGGAAAAGATAACATTCTTGCATAAAAGTGCATAACACTCTTGGGATTATGTTTCTAACTCTCGCATCTCACTCTTTGAGGCTAATGTAACCTGTCCCATTAGTTGTATGTCTCTTTTCTTGTCACTCTCTTTTTATTTTCTCTCAATTTGGGCTTGTGGCTCTCGTTCTCCTTGTTGTGGTTGTCAATCATCTCTCTTTCTTTTCTTTCACGCTCAGCCTTATCTAAATCATCCTTGAGTATTTCTTCCGTGTCATTGGAACTAATGAAACCTTCTTCCCTTGTGCATAAACGAGTACTTGTTGGAATGCCCATAGTGAACTGTATCTTTGTCATATCGCCATGGCCTCCCAAGAAGTAATGCACACGCTTGCATTAGTACCACATCACAATCCACGAAGTCGAATAGCTACCAACAAAAAAGGCACTCTCACCATAGCAGTTATCTTTAGTTTCCACATGAGTTGAGCCACTGGATGTAGTATGGCTACGGGTGAGCACGTGTAGTCAAGCCAAGCTTGTCAACCATATCTGAACTTGCAATATTGTTATAGCTTCCGCCATCAATAATCACCTTGCATGAGTGATTTTTGATCACAAATTTTGATTGGAATAAATTGTGACGTTGTCCTCTCTTTGCCTTTTCCATCTGTGAGCTAAGAACACGAAAAACAACAAGGTTTGCATGGTTTTTATCATAGGTGATCTCCTCTGAATCAGACCATGAAGTGTTCTGTTGCTCCTCATGGTCAGATTCTTCTTCCTCTACGTCGCTTGCCGATGTGTACTCTCCATCATCCCGAATAACAACAGCTTGTTGATTTGGGCAATCATGCATGTAATGCCCCTTCCCCTTGCATTTGAAGCATTCTATCTCTCTGGTTCTTCCTGTAGAAGCTATGGATGATGAACTTGTGGCTGGGACAACAGCGGTCTTCTTTGAATCAGTTGGCTTATGTGCTGAAGAATTAGGATGCCTTGCTGATTGCTCCTGGCTGGGTGACGTTGTGCTGTGTTCCGAACTATTTACGGGCTTCTTGATCTGTGTACTGGAAGGTTTCCATGGTATGAAGGAGCTGGAATACTTGCGGTTCATCTTGGTGTAGCTTTGCCTCTGATCATGCACCTGCTTTTCAGCCTTACAAGCATAATGGAACAGCTCATTCAAAGAATTGTAATGATAAAAATCAAGTATATTCTAAATCTCCTTATTTAGCCCACCAAGAAACCTGGCCATCTTCGCATTTTCTTGCTCCTCTATATTAACACGGATCATGCCAATTTGCAGTTCTTGATAGTATTCCTCTATTGCATTTACTACCTTGATTCAATCTTTGTAACTTATTAATCACATCATGCTCAAAATAAGATGAAACAAATCTAGATCTCATTACCCTTTTCAACTCATCCCAATTGCGAGGTGCATCATCCCTTCATTTAAATTGACTCCACCAAATAGAAACATAATTTGTAAACTCACTAGTAGCAGCACATACTCTTCTATTTGCAGAAAAGTCATGACAACTGAAGTTTTGTTCTACTAGTAGTTCCCAATCAAGATACGCTTCAGGATTATATTTACCATCAAAGGAAGGAACAACAAATTTAATATTACCCAAGCCATCATCACTTCTCTCCTCGTGACGATGAGGCGCATGTCCTCCATTACCGCCCCTTCCTGGATGATTATGCCCAAGATGCTGCCGATCACGGTCAAAATCAAGGTCTTCTCCATTATCAGCCATATAGTTGCCATTCACCTCCTCATGGGCAGCATGCTGAAATGCGGCATTCAAATTTCCCCGTGGTTGGAGAAGGGCAGCAGCAACATTGTGATTTTCTCTAACTTGATCTCGAGGGCCTTGCGGTGGTGGGTTCTGTCTTGGGGGAGTATGCTCAATGTGCTCAAGTCATACTTCAATTCCTCCAATACGATTCTCCATATCGTCTAGCCAAACAAGTACTTGATCGGAAAGCATCTACTCAAAAGTGCCGGCAAATACATCCATCAAAGCTTGAGACCAAGGTGATAGTGGCACTGCTTGGGGTTTGTCCACACCATCACCTTCATCCACACCATGAAACGAACCATCACGAGAACTTCTTGTCCCTGCCATGGTTAGAAGAAAACAAAAGAATCGACAAACTAAATACTTATGTGAACTACTCTCAACTTTCTCAAATCTTACCAATGTAAGCTCTTACCCTTCTTGAAGATTGCTCATGTGCTACTGGTTTGTGAAAACTTTCAAAAGAAGTCAAGAAAGCAATTGCAAGGTACGTAACATGTGATCAATGGCAAATTTGTAGAGTTCTAGGCAGGATAAAACTTTGTAGCAAAGGAGTAAGCAATCGTAATTTCAGAAATTGCACAAATTGAATAACGTTCAGAATTAGCTTTTAGCCTAAGTTGTTGATCAAACAAGGATGATATAGGCTATGGTGTAGGATCGGAATGGCAACAGAGGGGGGGGTGAATGGTGCCTCTTTTAAACAACCCCTCAAAGTATCCACCACAAGTTTCTCTCCAATAGCTATGAGAAGCTATGAAAAGAAATACTCATGCTTACTGCAAGCTCAAACCATACAGAGAGAAAGAACATGGAATAACAGAACTTAAGCAAGAAAATCACCAAAGCAAATAAGCAGCAGGGGCGGTCTGACCATAATGCAATGGGCGGTCAGACCTCACAGGCCGGTCAGACCGCCTTTCGTGGGCTGGTCAGACTGGTGACCACAGGCCAGTCAGACCGCTTGATTCAAGCCGGTCAGACCGGTGACCACAGTCCGGTCAGACCACCGACAGAGAACTGGTCTGACCGGCTCCTCTGTCTGACAAAGATGCGATTCGACGTAAAAGCTGAAATTTTAGATATTTGCCAATTTCAAGAGAATTTGTGACAATTAGATGTTCTCCTCAGACCACAAGAACAGGAACACAAACTAAATAGCACAAAGACTCCAGGAAACAAAATAAATCAAAAGGATAGCAAGAATCTAAGATATGAGCAAAAGTCTGACAATGAGAAGGAAATGAAGGTAACTCTCAAATTCCTCATTATTTCCATATCCTTTCCACATGAGCTTTTGCAAGCTTTTTAGCAATGATCTCAGGACAAGCAAACAAAAGTCTCAAACCATCTTATGAAGGGAATCAAGAGATTCCATCATCCCCTGTCAAGGAAACCCTGGATTCCATAAACAGGGGAAATGAATAAAAAGGAATCTTTGATTCTTTGATTTGGTTCTAGGGAACAAGCAGATCAATGGTCTAGAAATATCATCCCATCACAGAGCAATACATTTTGCTACTTCTTGCTCAAAGAAACAGCTCAGAAATCAAAATGATGAAAATAGGCAGAGAGCAGCAGAAAATGAGAAACGAACTGAAACACTCAAGAACTCAAAAGTATTCATTGGAATGGAGATGAATAATTACAAATAAGAGTTCTACGTCCCTGTTGTAGGGGTGGCCCCCACCTAAGCCCAGCAGGCCTGTCAGAGGAATGTAAGGCCTAAAATGGTGCATGTATAATGACACGAATACCCCTGAGGGGAGTACTCAGATGTAAGGGCATTATTGTAAAAGCACTCCCCATATGGATGTATATATGCAGCACAAGCCATGGGGAGAAACCCCAAGCCATTCACTCACCTAACTCTCCACTACCACTCTCTCTCTCTCTATTTGGTTTGTAACAACAACAGTTGGCGCCGTCCGTGGGGAGGACAAGAGCAAGCCTCCAGGTCTGAAGGAGGATGGCACCAAAGAAAGCTTCACCGCAAGCGGCGAAGAAGAAGAAGGCGAAGCGGCGGTCTCACGTTAGCACTAGGGCTTCGGCCTTAGCACTGCAGCACGCGCGGCGGTGTGTGACGACCGTGAACACCGACGCTCACGACGGACGCCTAACCCCACCACCGACGCGACGCCCAACCCCGCCACCGCCGCAATGCCCGACCCAGCCAACGCCGCCGCGCCGCTGCACTCACCAACACCGCCCCGATGACTAACCCGGCGATGGCATCGCAGCGCATCCGCTTCCCATCCGCGCAGAGCGTGGATGGTCCTAACGGTAATGCGGACTCGCCACCGCTCCGTGGTCCTCCAGTGGCAACGCATTGGGCAGCTCGGGCGCGCAGCCGTGGTCACCGCCGCGCCGGCCGCACCGCCAGCGCACCGATGGTCCCAGCCACGCCGGCGGTGGAGATCGCCCGCCGCGCCCTCGCCGCGTTTCTGGGAGCTAACAGACTCCGCGGAGCTGTGCGAGACATGCAAGAGGCTCGAGCCAACACGCCGGCGGTGGCATCCGAACCGCCCGAGAGGGTGGATAGCCGCGACGCCCTACGCCTAGTCGCGCCCCATTGCGGCGCATAGACCGAGTCCCCGCCTCCGCGAGCCTACAGCAGCGGCATGGCCTCAAGACTTCAAGTTCCCTGCCGCCATCGTGGCGCATAAGGGCGACTCGACCGCGAGAATTCGTGGCGCGTGTATGAGATCGCTATCGAAGATACCGCGGAGACGACACCACGAAAGCAAAGACTCCTCTCGCAAGGGGTGGCACTATCCTGGTTCTTCACCATTGAACCACAGTCCATCTACGCATGGGAACAGATCCGCGACCGACTCTACAACAACTTCCAGGGAAACTACGTCGAGCGTGTTGATGCGGACCAGCTCTTCGCAGTCAAGCAAAAACCTGAGGAGAGGCTCCGGGATTACTTCAAGCGCTTCATGAAAGTGCGTTGCCAGGTCAAGGACGTCAACGAACAACCGCCATCAACGCAGCAATACAAGGCCTCCGACCGACCGATGGCCGAGTACAACACGCCAAGCCCATTAAGACGGCCGCAAGCTCTTCGACAAGATGGAAGAGTACGCCGAGTGGAAGAGGGCGCGGCGGCGACACGACGATGACCGATACCAACAAGGCGAAGGCTCAGAAAGAGCGAAGGCTCGCCAAGCAGACTCTTCGTAAGGTAAACGCAAGCAGAGCAACAAGGGTGGCTTCAACGCAAAGACCCAAAGACAATGACCCGTCAGCGATAGGCCCAAGCGTGACCAACACAAGTCCAGAAATCTCGCACGCCTTTGACATCGAGGGTGGCTCGAGGATAACGCCCCGCAGTCACGGAGGCGAGGGCGCCGGGCCGAGGACGGGCGTGGTCGGGTCACGACGACGTAACCCGCGAAGAGTACAAGCGACCAGCACTACGGGCGGTGGTGCGAAATCCACGCCGAGGCAACCACGACACGCGTGCTTGCGCCACTATTGCAGCGCTTCCAGAGCGCCGCCAGGATAAAACCCGAGGCACGCGGTGCCCGCCATGGCCCACGCCCAACACCCCTAGGACCAAGGAATGCAGCCCGTGAAGGCCTCCTACGACCAGCACATGTGCAACAACCTCGAGAGGGCCTCCTGCAGCTACAAGCCCGGAAGGAGCCCAGCGCAGATCATAACGCCATTTTCGAGGCTCCTCATTGGAGTTCGCTCGCACGGCAACGGAAGGCCTACGCGAGGAGGTTGCACCACGTCGCGCATATCCAGCCGCAGCGCGCACGAGTGGGCACAACATGAAGTCACATTCACGCCTGCTAACACTGAGGCGTGGAGTTTCCCCACGAAGACCCTCTGGTCGTTCGGATCCTCGTAGCGGGATGTGAGGTCAGGCGCGTCCTGGTCGATGGAGGAAGCTCCGCGAACATCCTATTCGCCGCGGCCTTCGACCAGATGGGGATCCCTCGGAGTCGGTTGGGCCCTTCAGGCATCCCGCTGCAAGGCTTTGGAGGGCAGCCTTTGCGCGCTTTGGGCTAGATATGTCTCCAGGTCTCCTTCGGCCAAAACCACAACGTGAGGAGCGAAGACGCCATCTTCGACGTGGTCGACATTGCATACCCCTACAGCGCCATATTGGGGCGGCCGCTCCTAAATACTCTCGGGGCAGTTCCGCACCACGCTTCTCGTGCATGAAGCTTCCCGACCACGGCCATCATCATCGCCCATGGTGACCGTGACATGGCTCGGCACATAGAGCTTGGCACCGTGGGTCCATGCCACGCTGTTCGCCAAGGCGCCTAGGCCGGTATGTAGGTGCGAGCCCCGGCGCCCCGAGAACGCCTTGTGCTCCTCGGCACGCAGCTGCCCCAAGCAACACGGCTCGCCGCCAGCCGCCCGCCCTAATAGCGGTTAGTGGTCGGTATCTCCCTTTTGTAATCGCTGCCGCCAGCAAACGAGAATTTAATAAAATTCACCGTTTGCACAAATTCTTGTTTCTTGCAACAAAGACACGCATTCACGCGCACACTCTCTGTCAAAGGCATGGGCATGAGTATAAACAAAGACACGCGTGCGCGCGCGCACTCTCCGTCAAAGGCACGGGCATGAGTATAAACAAAGACACGCGTCCGCGCGCGCACTCTCCGTCAAAGGCACGGGCATGAGTATAAACAAAGACACGCGTCCGCGCGCGCACTCTCTGTCAAAGACACTGGTATGAGTATAAACCAAGACGAGCGGAGGGACGCCTCCGCACGCACTTTTCAGAGTATAAATAAGACGTAGCGTTGAGGTCCGCCTCCGTACGCACCTCACCGCCCGCAACGCACAGAGGCTTGCCTCCGCACGTAGTCCACGGACTCTAAATAAGACGAGCGTTGAGGTTCGCCCGCACGCACTCTCCGAGTATAAAAATACGCGGATGCTATCCTCACGCACTCTACGGAGTATAAACAAGACGCGCACTCGCGCACGCATGGGCGTTGCTCTATGCGCACTCTTCGAGTATAAATAAGACGTGGATGTCAATCCCGCCGCACTCTCCGAGCATAAAAAGACGCGATGCTATCCCTGCGCACTCTATGGAGTATAAACAAGACGCGAACCCCACGCACGCATGGGCGTTGCTCCTATGCGTACTCTTTGGAGTATAAATAAGACGTGGATGTCAATCCCGCTTACTCTCCGGAGTATAGTTTTTGGGTGTGGGTATCAAGAACTCTCTTTTTTTGGATTTTTTTTTTGGCTCAACAAAGATAATGATCAACAACTAGACTCGACTAGTACGGACGAAAATTCAACTAAGCAAACTGAAACTAACAGATTGAAAGCAACAATGGGCTAGGAATTGAATATTTTGTAGGGCTAATTTTCTGGACTTTAGGTAAACAAAAATTAATCAAACAAAACTAGGGGATAGATGAATTCCTACCAACAACGTAGGCTCTGATACCACCTGATATGCACACGCTCGATTTAAGATGCGTGCATGTGAGTTGGCCCGATCTTCTGTCGTAGGAGAAATCCGATAACTTGAGTTGTGACGTTAACGAAGGGGAGGCTAACCATGATCCGATTGTGACCAGCAACCTCGCAATCGCTACACCACTTCTTGATTGGTTACCAACCATGTCAAACACAATTGGCCTGTTCACGAAGAACGGCTCTAGCAAATCCAAGATGAAGGATCGGAAATGGCAACAGAGGGGGGGCTGAATGGTGCCTTCAAAAATCGCCCCAAAGTATCCACACAGATCTTCTTCTCCGAAAGCTATAGCAACTATGAAGAGAGAAGAGAATCATTCACTTAAAGCCAAAAACATCTTTGCCGAAAGCTGACCAAGGGTTTAAAAGATTTGAAAGGAAATATTCAGCTAAGAACAAGAGAAATAGAGAAGACCCTCTGTCGAGATAAATCACTGAATTCCCAAATTAAAGAAAGGAAAACTTGAAATAGAGCAAACTGCAGAGAACAAGGACTGAGAGACTAAAAGAGAATTATTAGTCTGAGATTGATAACTATCGCATAAGAAAAGAAAAACAACCAACTTGTGCGCTAACTCAAGATCGCACTCTGAATTTTTTTACCGGCAAAGAAAACTGAAATCACCGCGCTAACCGAACACAACGCAGTTCCTTTTTTTGTTTTGATGACTAAAAATCATGGGCGAATAATTGAACAAATACAATACATACCACAAGAAGCAAAAGAAAGCACAGTGCAGATAGAATATACAGCTTTTTCAAAAGAAGTACAGCTGCAATCTATGTCATAGAGTAAAGAAACAAAGAAGAAAGCAGGGACAAATTTCTGAAAAGATAATCACTACTACATTAACAGGATATAGCAACACCAACATGTGTTACTATAGGTTAAAGAAAGTGTTACTAGCTCTCCTCAGAACACATTTTTTATGTGTTCCAATTGCCCATGTTACTATATATCTGGTCTATTGGAACACCATATATGTGTTCTTTACATCCAAAAAGTGTTACTAAACTGTAACACATTTACTTATATATGGAACATTTGTCTAGTGTTACAGTGATTCTCATCAGTAACACTTTTTTAGCTCTAGTAACACTTCCTCATTTTTGTAGAGCATATAGTTTGGAACAAAGGAACATATGGTTTGTAACACATGTTGTACCTATTGTAACACTTTGAAATTTGGAAAAAAATATATTTATTTTACCTTTGTATGTGGCATATAGTGTTATTATTGATTTTTCATAGTAAACATGACACATTGCAGAATCACATAATCTATGAGTTTCAATAATCATATAAAGATCCACAGATAATAGAAAGGTTTCAAACATAGTACTTGCTCAGATGAAGTGATATGTATATGTACACAATGATATGACTCTAAAGAGTAAACAGACATAGTAGTGAAGAGTACAAGTCCATACTACTAGAAACAAAAATGCAATATCTAATATTCTTAAAATCCATCACTTCTTCATCCATTCTTGTACGCATCGATATATAGGAATTCAGCCATTGATCATTTGAACTCGCGAATAGGTAGCAAGTTGTAACATTAAGTATTACTCTATCCATGTACACCACAGAAAGTAAAGTTTAGAAAGCTAGTTCAAACATACAAATATCGAAGGCCAAGCAATTGGTACTCCTTTGGCATGGGCGCCACCAATGTTGTTGTAGGTAGGCATAGGCCTCACTAATGGCTCATCTTTTCAACGGGATGACTGATACGCACTTTGTAGAATTGTTTTCCTGTCTCAACTCCACCAACATTTGCTTTTGGATTAGTGCTAATAATAGTTGCATATGCCACAATTTCCTTATTTGGATATTTGGCGTCATGAGTAGCACTCGTGGACCCAACTCGCATTAATTTGACATAATCACTTAGCGACCAACAAGCATTTGTTGTATATATCAAGATAGCGGCACATGTTGCTAAGAGTAAGTGCCTATATCTTTATGAAAATAGAATCGACACTTCATATTGCAGAACTAATAAGGATAACATTAACAATAAACTGCTTGATAGCACCTAAAACCTATCATGCAGCAATAAACTTCAGAGATAGAACATTATAGCCATCTTAATTTCATGATCCTTTTGCATATGACATAGCAGATTATCAGCAAATATGCTCCTCGCCAAGAAAAGATAGACAAAGCAAAAGCTGAAATGATTGTCACGATGAACCGAGTGTAGGCACGGGTATTATTGGTTGTGGTCATATTTATTTGAACTGAAATAACATTAAGCATTACTAATATACGATCTTAAGTATGTAGGCACGTGTATCATTGTATCTTCTTAGTAGTTGTTTAGCTAAATCTTTTTTCTCGTGGAAAACTATTTAATAAATTATTAATGTGTAAGCAATCCCCCTATTGTGTATAAAGTTTTTTTGATACACACGTGCGTGTCCACTAGTATCAAGATAATGCAGCTACTAGAACAAGTGATATTATATCTATATACCTTCATTGGATGATCTTGCATATGTTTTGGACGCTTCTGGCATGTAGCCTTGTCGCGAGCCACATCCTGATGATCCTTACACATGTAAAATGAGGTATGTAATAATATATGGCACAAATATTACTATAATAAATGGAAACATTTGATTCTTATATACCTTTTGTTTCTTTGTTATTCTACCTTCGCCAGAAATCCTTGGACAAGAATCAAACTGAAATGAAGAGAAAGATAATTGTATTTATACCTCCTTTTCCTACGAACAAATGTTGGGGACATGAACACATGTTTAGAATAAATACAATCAAGGGCTCTATAATCTTTTTATTAGACTGCCATGATTACACTTACTAAATCACGAACAATGATGGAGTGGAATCTACTTATCTTTGATGAAAATAAATATTTGATGACTACCATAATTTGCAACAGTTAAGTTGTACTTGAATAATCAAATATACATAAAAGAGTAAATTATATATTCATTCTACTACCTTTAATTTTATTTGGTTCAGATTTGGATGGTTCTTTGTTGCACTTGGTAGGCACTAAGGTGGCCAGCCTCTTCCTCGTCACAAATAAGCTCACCATCTTCTCGCTCTCATACTCATTAAGCATTTCCATCACTGAATCTTGTTCTATTATGACCAAACTATCTCTTCTCTTGTAGAATAGATAGTCGATCGATGTGTACCCATATTCCTCGATCGATCAATCAAGTTGTAAAGCATATCTCATCTCTATCCATTTCCTTTGCACATGTTTCGCCTTTGAGCTGCCCTGTCGCATTCAAGATTTAGGGTCCAAATATCCGCAGCCATAGTATCACAATCTAATTAAAATTTAGCACCAATAGGAAAATAAGAATGAAGCATAGGATAATTCACAAATAAGAATCAAGTATAACAAAAGAATAATAATTAGACAAAAGCGCATATTTGTAATAATATTTGAACTTAAAGCTTGAGAAAAATTAAAGTGCTATGGTTTAGATTGAATCATGTAGAGCAGACACATATAAATATGAATAAAAAAAGGTTCCAAATATAATTTTACCTTGCAGTATTCTTTGGCTGCAATTTAATATCTTGGAGTGCTAGGAAACAACCTATAGTTTATCGCTCTAGCAAGCACTACAAAGAAAGTAGATCCGATGCGGTCTCTTCTTGCTGAATTGGGAGTCATTTTGAAAGAACCGCCATGCCTAGTGTTGCCTAGTGGACAATATCTATCGTGGATCTGCTTTACAAAGGAGATGCAGAACTATAACATGTCACTGTGAGAAGCACAAGTGCAGAACCATCTATGCTTGCGCACCATCTATAGTTTAAGTTCTATGGCTAAGGTGGTAAATGGTAACTTGAAGATTCAATCCAAGAGTCTCTTTTAACTGAAAAAGCAGACAAGAAATGAACTTCAAGAATGGTAGGAGACAATTATAATAAATAGTACAAAATATATGTCGTTAAACTAAGAATGAATAAGCAAGGGAAGAACTCGCTCCCAACCACACTACAATTACCTCTAAAAGTTACTAAACTTCTTGTATCTGTTATCCAAGTCATACAAACCACTAAACGTAGGTTAGAAATTCGTCTTCCCTGTGGCTAGCTACCAGGTCTTCCCTGTGATTTTAGCATGTTGCCTGCACATCCTGTGCATACTTTTCTTAAATATAGAAAAAAGTTGCATGTTTGTCTGTTCTCAAAAAAGGTGTTTATGTCGCTTTCTTTGCACTTTCGTAAACCGCAGCTGATATAAGCAATGCACTCTCCCGAGCAAAGATGATAAACAAAAGCAGGTCAAAAGGAAAATAAGAAGCACCATCAAAAGAATAAAAAGAGTGGCGTGTCTTACTTTTACCTCTTCTACTTTACGTATATATTCAGCCACTATTTGGCTACAAGGATTGTTCTTAGCCGTGGTTCGCTTCTCCATTAGATAGGACCACAGTGCCTCGAAAGAAGCGAATCATGCTTTCATGTGGTTCATTAATAATTTATATATTGAATCATTTTTTGTTATTGTTCCATATTATGCTAGGAGAATTGTGTAAATCTCACAACTGATCTAAACTTTGTTTTGTTAATATGTTGTGTTTTTCGTGACATTTCTTTGTAAATGTCATCCGATACTCCATTTTCATCCTCGCTAGTAGCCTAGTACATCCAAACTTGTAGAAAGTAAAAAAAGAACTTTCTGACCGAAGTGGAATACAACATCGATATAATGATGCTTAAGTCTCATGTGAGTTTTACTGCCTAGGTACTGATGCATGCGCCTGGACACCTTTTCAATACTAAACCTATAGTTCCCTCTTCCAACTATGCCTTTCTCATCGCAAATAATTGCCTTGACAAGTAACCATGCTTTTGCAAAGTGTTTGCCAAATCATCTCATAGTCGGGCAGCATAGAAGACTTTGTCCAACTTGTGCAAGATATGAATCAGCTCCTTACTTTTTAACTACCTAGCTAAAAGCCTAAAACATATGTTTAGTTCAAGAGAACAAAAGGAGGCCGCTTTTATTTGCCTATCGTGCTAAGTAGGCCATTTGTTCTAGGAGAATCTTGCCAAACTGGAGAGCAGAGCACCAAATGTGGCTTTCATACTAAAACATGAGTGTTCATTTTCTCTCTCAAAGATAGGTTCAACAGTGTCATGAACAAGAAAATCAGTTTCAACGTAAGAAATCAAATTTGTTCCAAAATAAAAGAAGATAACCCATAAGTACCAACATTGCTCGCCATACATAACTAGAGAACCAAAGAGCTCACCTCGTTAGACTAGATTCAGCCGTAAGAGGCTCCTACATACCGAAAGACAAAATGGCTAAAGTTGATTCGGGCATTCAAAGACGTGCACTTTCCCAGCCCCTCTCCCCCTTCCTCCTTCCATTTATGGTGGTGCTATTATTCTCAGACAACAAGGATAGATAGTATAACGTTTTACGGCAGTGCAATTTATTTAGTTTGAAGTTATTGCACTATTGGCTATCTATTTGCACTATCTATAAGCAGATAACCTACACTAACACATCTAAAGGTGAATAAAGAAACAGTTTGTATTATATTACACACGGAAAGCGTTCCTTGCCAACATCCCAGTTTTGTGATCCTGTAAACCGAAAAATTTTCCCTTTGAAAGTAAAGGTTTATCATAGTATGTGAAATTGCACAGAGTAGTAAATCATCCGCACTGAAAGTTAGTAGAAGCTACAGCATGAGCCCTACAGATTAATCAGCAAAATTCATAGAAAGGACTATTTTCGAATTCTATATCCTACTAATCACGCAAATTCATATGATGTATTTCCAAATCGCCCTCAACAAAGTCCCATACTAAAACCTATTTTGTTGCCAATACACAATAAAGGTATTAAATTTCCAAAATAGCATTAAGATAACGGCACAAATAAGTAGAACAAATATTAGTGCGTACTGCCACCACAATCCATATGAAGAAACCAAACAAGCACACGTTTTTAGAATCCAAACAACGAGAATAAATTCCTCTAATAAAACATAACTGGAAAGAATGAACAATGGAGAAAAGCAACATTAAATTTCACACAAAAAAGTACATGTATTTACAAGAAAAAACTGAAAAGCTGAGATGAAGAACTAAGGGCACCTCCATAGTCTAGATGAAGAAATCCAGAGGCTCCGGCGACCGTCCCCGGCTCATCTCCGCCCTCCTCCCCAACGACGGCGAGATCCTCCACCTGCAAACAGATTACCCCCTCCCAGATCAAGAAATGGCTCTCCCAAGATCACCTAAGAAGCAATACTTATACTGCATCTGCCATCTGGTCGGTTCACCTACGAATGAAATGAATTACTTGGAGGAAGTCCCCACACACCTGCATTAGAACGTCATGCCCTAGCGTTGGTGAGGACGGCTCGAGAGTGGCGAAGCGCGCGCGCGCTAGTCAAGCGTCGTATGGGTGTTGGCGGGTACCGGCCGTCGCTACGCAGACACCATCCAGCCAGCTAGCCAGGGGACGGCTTGGGACTCTGGGAACTGCGGCGACGGAGAAGGAGGAGTAGAGGGATCGTGGGGGAAACTATTGGGCGACGGAGAACTATTGGGTGAACGTGGGTGCGGAGTCGTGGGGGAAAAATCAGAGGGATCGACTCGGAGCCGAGCGCAACGAAAAAAAGGCGCGCGCGGATGATCGTGAGGATCTCGAGCGCGCGAAGATGACTTGCCTTCTTCATATAGTAGCAGAGATAGAAGAGTCATAGAGATAGAGATAAGAGATATTTTACCCAATCTGCAAAACAACGTTGGATTTTCGAACATGTATTTGAAATTAAGGAATGCAAATTTATTCGAGCACTAGTTAACACGAAGAATTTAGTAGAATTGAAGAAAAATAAATAGGGTTATTTGAAAACAAAAACGGTAATTTCCGATTTCTAGAAATCATTTTCGAGAATTTTTCGATTTTCAGCCTAAAAGAAAACATAGTGGTAACCGAAAAAACGGAAATGATAACGGCGACGGCGACGGCGGCGATGCCCTAGTATGCCATCAGATAATTGTGAATGATTCTTAAGTGTCATGTGCGATAGGTCAAGTTATATGACTCTTGTCGTGTTCTACGCTTTAACGTGTTTATCGTTTCTTAAATATCGTCTCCATGATTTTCGATCGTTATCGATGTGCTTTTGGATCGCTTATCGTCCTTTTCGAAATTACCGGAATACCGACACCGTATTCATTTTTGAAATATCGAGTGATTTCGTTTTTGGGAAAACTATGTGAAAGTGAAAGTGATTTGGCCTCCATCCGATCGCTTTCATCCCTAAAGTTGAATTACCTTGTTGCTTTTGACTTGTTGGTTGTGGGCACGCGTGCGGGGGTAGGGACTCAGCTCGCTTCTTCGCGCCATGCCACAAGACTGGGCCCGCATCCCATCAATTCCGCATCTCAATCGCGCCTCGACTTTCTCTCTTGCGCCCGCGCCGCCTCCTCGGTCTCCGCCGCCGCGCCTCGGTCTCGCCACCGCCGTGTCTCCGCTGCCGAGGAAGCCGCAGAACGCGGCGCGTGGAGGTCAAGAACCCTATAGCCGTGGGCGGATTTAGGCCCATGGCAAGGTGGGCTCTAGCCCGGGCGTGAAAAATATAGTGTATAGCCTGTACTTTTAGCCCAGCCCGGGTAGAATTGTTAGCATCCAGCCAGATAGCCCGGGCCGCCACCGCTGGGCCGGCGCCGCTGCCCATCACGCGCTGGCGCTCGCTCTCACTCGGGCGCTCGGGCCGCCCGATCGCCCATGGCGCCGCGCGCCGCCTCAATCCGAACTCCTAACCGGCCGAAAAGCGCGCCCGCCTCCCGCCCCGGCGCCGCCCGCCGCCGCGACTCGCCTCGGCGCGCGGTTCTTCCCACCTCCCGCGCCGCCGCCTCCCGGCGCTGTCCCGCCTCCCGCCTCCTAGCACCGCCCTCTTCGGCTCTTCCGGCCCGCCCACCTCCCGCGCCGCCTCTTCGGCTCTTCCCGCCCGCTCGCATCCCGCGCAGCCCGCCTCCCGCCGCGCGCGCGCCCCTCTTCCCGCTCTGTGTCGTGAAGGTGAAGGAACCAAGTACTCAACTAAGGATTTATGTGTTGGCAACTTGGCATGTTGCGTTGTTGGATCCAGAACTGTTGGACTTTTGCCTGTTGGTGTAATCTGTAATGCAAGAATGATGTTGCCGTGTTGAGTGAATGAGTGTTGATCAGAATAACTAACAATCAATGAATCATGTGATCAAATGCAACTGAAAGGAAATTTTTGCAATAATGCAGTAATGGTGTAATCAATGAATTTTTGCCAAGGCTTCATAAGAGTTGTTGTCTTTTCTTCAAAGGTAACCTAGTCCACAAATGGCGCATCTACAAGAATTCATAGGTATTCGTTGAATACTCAATTTTTTTGCAAAAATCAGCTATACATTAGGTATAATATGTATGTATATTAGTAAGTGGGTTTAAAAAGAGAATCTGAACGGAAAATGAGATCCGCCGCCGATTCCCTCGCTCGCGCCATGCCAGCCGCGCGCCTGGTCGCACAAATCCCACGCGCCACGCCCGAACCGAACGATCCCGCACTAGGTGCAAACGAACGGATATTTCCCGACCGACCGTCCGTCCGCTTTAATTCGGATAGAATTCGAGCATATTTTCGATATCCGGATATTTTCTGATACGGATACGGATTCGGATATTTTTTCGAATTCGTTTCGATTCGAAATAATAAGATCCGCCGGATACGGAATTATCCGAATTTTTCGTAGTTACCGGATAATAATCCGTAACTATCCGAAATGCCCACGCCCGGTGGCCCGCCATGCATTGCGGACTCGCCGCCCAATCCGAGCAAGTAAGCAACGCGCCGAGCGCCCGAGCCCTAGGTTCGCCCCAGCGACGAGCGCGCCAAAAATTCCAGATTGAGATCGCAAATTCGCAATCGCTTCGTCTTCGCCTCCGCCGCGTCTCGCCGCGCCGCCACCTAGCCTCTCTCTCCTACCGCACCGCTGTTCGTCTTCGGTTATCTCACCGAGGCGCCCGTGTCGATGCTCGCTGTCCTCGATCTCGTCCGGGATCAACTCCCGGTTTCGCCTCGAGGTAATAAACCCTAGACTTGGTTGGTTTAGTCTGTGCTCCGCCTACGATCGATCGATTCTTTATGCGCGAGATCCCGTAGGGGTGAGTTCGTGGTCTTCTTGAGTGCTCACGCGCAATGGCATGTTCGATCGATTAGTTGTTGTTTCGCTTTAGCTTGTAGGCTTAGTTTCGATTTGGGGATTTTTATTGGGTTGTTCACATGTTCTATGCATTTCTTATCCCGCTACTGTGTTTAGTTGATTTCGTAGGAGAATCGCCACCGCTCACCGCTCTAAAATTTGATGGGTTCTACACTTCTACTTACCTCCAAGGGTAGGGTTACTTAGCTGAAATTTATGAATTAAAATCTGACTTCAAATGGACTTGAACCATGTTTGCAATAATTGGAGAGGAAGGAGCACAGTGGTTAATTGGACCTCAACCACTTATATTCATTCTCAATCTGCAAATTGAATTCCATGGTTGAATAAAAATCATCTAATAGAGAGCTCGAACATGTGCTAGCCAAACATGTGCTAGCCAAACATGTGCCACCAAGCTCTAGCTTACAATTACATTATTGTCAAGTAGTAGCAGCAGGCGCTGAACTACATTGAATGTTCAGAGAGGACTACATTTGGAGTAGGAGTAAGATCCAGATACTTATGTAGGAAAGAGCCTCAAGGACAATTATCGTTTTCTTCTAGTTTTTGTTTCGATATTGAGGGCTAGACTCCTAACATGTTAAGTGCGGTAATACCGGCATGTTAGGCAAACAGAATTGCAGGAGTAGATTGCAAAATTGGATCGTAGTTATTGCGCTTAGTTGCCCTGGTCGACCAACTGTATGTCGCTTGTCGAGTAATTTATGCAAGCATGGTATGGACATATTGTTTGAAATGGAGGTCACTTGCAACTTTTCAGTGTTAGTGAACTGATATGAGCTGTACACTATCAGGATTAAGTAGTAGTGAATGATTGACATTAGGGGTAGGTTCCAATGTGAAGCGATCATACTTCAATATCTCATATTTTGGTTTCTGATATGGTAGATATAGGAGGGCTCTTCCTATGTGCTTGTACTTATGATTAATCAAGAAGTATAAAAGGGTGAAATTAAATGGTGATTGAGTACACATGATTACATGAAGCAAAAATTCACAGCAGTGCTTGTAATGTTACAGGAAAAAAAAAGAGATTTCTAAAGTAAGGGATCAATGCTCCTATAAGATTTGTAGGTCAGCATTCATATCAAGTATGGGTAAACAAGCAATACAACTGTACAACAAACTTCACCAGTCTGGCAGTCTGCAAGCCTTCTTGTAAAAAAAAAGGAATCTATACATTGTTCACCAGTCTTTATGTGCCAATGCCCATGATAAAAAAGATCGGTTATATCCAACATGAACAACAATTAACAAGGCATAAGGCTTGGAACTGGGGAGGCAGGAGTTATTAATATATAATAACAAGGCATAAGAGCTCAAAATTAGCTGTCATAAGGTATGGCTTAAATAATTCCAGCAAATTGGATATTCAATTGTAAAGGACCATATGAGAGGGTTCTAGATTATGTTCTGGCGAATCATTGTCAATTGGGGGTCTGGAAATTTGAAAATGCATTTTTTTAACATTTTGTTAGTGTAATGAAATTGTATAAAGAAACCGACAATTTGCAGATGATCTGATGGTTAACCATGTTTCTTTTTATAGGTTTTTAATAGGTGTACGACCTGACAAGGGAGACATTGGAGGCAATTTGCTCATGTTGGTATAGACTAGTCACTTAACGTCAATAGTTATAGCTATATTGATATAGTTATTTATAATAACTCTGGCACAACATATATTGAAATTGTCTTAGTTTCAGATCCTTTATTGTTTTTTACAAATGTAGTATAGCAACATTATTTTAATATTTTATTTTTATGGCATTGCAGACATCGATGTTTTGTGGCATCCCTAGTGACTTTGTTCCAGCTCTTAAGTATGATCGATGCATGGTCGCTAAGTTGAGAGCATACATGGCTTTTTTTGTTCTCCAAGTCTTTTGGAGTTCATATGCTATATGTAAAATGGTCTAGATGATGGTTCATGCTATTCTAGATATCAACTCAAAAACACCTTGCCTGGTGCTTTTGTGAAGGCATTTTTTTAAATTGTCTCAAACATTGTTGTAGGCCGTACTTAAATGCCTTTTTTGTGGCCTTTTTAGGCATTCTACAACATTGCCTCTTGCATAGAAATATAGATCATGAGTCAATTTTTTGTCCAATGATTACTCTTTTGATTTAACAATTTGTTTTACTACAATACCTGCCAGTATCTATCACAATTCTTCATAATAACCAAGTTAGATTGGTTGATCTGTTGGATCAGAAAAGCGTGTGGCTGAAGATTATTTCATTTTGAATTCAAATTAGGTTTACTGTTATATAAGGATAAGTGTTGGAGATGCGATTGTGACTGAGATAAAAAGATAAGATGATTTATTCTCTTCTCAGAGCTTGAAAGAAGTAGAGAGAACTGTTTTTTCATAGCTTTTTTGTTAGATCCAGAACCAATAAATGTTTGCACTCGGCATTGGAGCATAGAAAGCGAGATCATGTGAAGATGAGTTTAAATCTATTTGATTTTCTTATCAACCTAAAAGATAAAGTTTATATCACCTTATATAATTGTAGGGAGGAGGTAAGTAGTGATCGCCCACACAATCAAAAGAATTCTACTATTCTCCTATTTAATTTTATGTAGTTTTTTGTTTTTTCATGTTTCTTCCCGTCGTACTTGTTCCTCTCATGATCACGATATATCTATAGCGTAGCTTGTGCTCAACCCAACAGTTTGGAAGTGGGCTCCAGCAACTACACGACATTTTCAATTGCCTAATAGTTGCTGCTCAAGAGTCATGTGAGGACCACGATGTGATTGCCTAACAACCAAGACGACACCGACTGCGACGTACTTGCAGACCATGAATTGGAAGGTCACATATATATGTTTCTTCGTAACACTTTAGTTGTAACATTGTTTTGTGTTACTATAGGGTATATATTTGGCACACATTTTACATGTTCTATTTATGTGTTACAATATAGTACAATCTTTGTAACATTTTACTTGTAACATTAATTTTGTGTTACTATAATTGTTCTCAGTAACACATTTTTATAAAACAAGTGCTTTGTGTTACAACCATTGTCTGTAACACATTGTTTTATGTTACTATGTAATTTCTTTGTAACACATTGACGAATGTGATACAGGAATGTATTACAGTATCCATGTTTTGTAGTAGTGAATGCAGTCGGCTGAAATGAGTAGAGGTTTTGCTGCTGAAAACAAAAGCCAGTATACCATTCGGTTTCATAGACTAAATTGAAAGTAGTAATTTCAGAATGTAGTAGCAGATATAACCAGACTCCTTGCTGATTTTGAAAGACAAAGTAACAAAAAAACTGACTTTAGGCCAATAGCAAAGAAGTGGAAACTCCAGTCCAGAACGCAGCAAAAACAAAACATTGCATGGCACCGAAAATGTTGGAAGGAGCCGAAGACATAGAAACAACCAACCAAACAAATCGGCAGCAGTTAGAAGCTGAAATTAGCAGTGAATAAATGCTGCCAAACCCTGACAACCGAACTACAGACCAGCCGAAAAAGAAGGACTGAAAACAGACAGCACAGAGATAATCATACAACTGCCAAAAATAGTGAAATTGCCTAAAAAATTGTTGCTCTTTTCAGGCCAAAAGATTGGCACTTCAAATCAAATAGCTGATCAATCTTTAGACAAGGGAAATTGCAAACATAGAGCAAGGAATCTAGAATTAGCTGAAATCTGAAAATAGAGTAGAGAGGAGACTAAAAAGGGAAATTTCACATGATTCTTCCATCTCTTGCTCATGAAATTTTGCAATACATCAAGAAATGATCTCACAGCTGAGAAACACAAATTTGGAGCCAACTTTTAAAGGGAAAAGAAGAACACCAAATGTGCTCTGCCTCAAAAAATGTGCTCTGCCTCAAAACCCTAGATTCTCAAAAACAGAGGAACTTTGTTTTGCTTCATTTCTTTGGGAAAATCTGTTTCTTGAATTCATTGCTCTTGGGAATGACTAGCCAAATGACTTTGGGGATTCTCCCATCACAGAGCCAAATAATCTTGCCTCAAATCAATCACAGACTCATCACAGAAGAGAAACGGCAAGCAGACAGCAAAGAGAACAAGCGCAGGATCATCTCAAATCATAAAAACCAACTCCAAAAATGAGAAGACATGAATGATTTGCATTGAGAGGAAAGACTACACAAGTTTTTCTCTACCCATACATGATTCTCACTTGAGGAGAGCATACACGCAAAACACTCACTATCGCCTAGCTAACTCTAACATCTGAAAAATCTGAAATTTAAAATATGAATTTCTTGAATGGTTTTGCAATATATTATATTTAAGTGAGGATTTTTATGGCATTTTTCTGGAATTTTGTTGAGGTTCAAAATTCAAGAAAGCTTTGAAAAATAAAACTATTATTAATGATACCATAAAGTGAAATATGCAAATAATGGAAACCCAAACATTCCAAAATAAAATCTGAAAATATGGTCTGCAAAAGGGAGGAAGAAACTTGGATTAAAATATAAGAATTTAATTTTGAAATAGTACTATAAATGGGCAACAAAAATAATGAATAAAACATATGTACAAAAGGCCTAGAAAGATGAACAAGACATAAAATGTATTTATACAAAAATATAGGCATGAAGGTGCAAATAAAAAAAAGGGATATATATATGCGTATATATATATAAAGTAAATATATATGTGCATACGCAAAATAGAAATAAATAAAAATAAAATATATATAAACAAAGTAAAGCAAGTTCTCCTCAAAAGCTCCCAAAGCTCCCAAAATATGGCTTTTTCTCCGATATTCTCCCCCTTTTGGCAATAGAGTCATCAAGATGCAAAAGAGAGAATATAGCATGGATATGGATGAAATGGCTGAATTTGTTATTCAATTTAAGCAATTAGAGCCATGAAGATTTTCCAAAATGACCATTTGAGTATTACACAAGCCATAACTCATATGAATGCTATCAAGATCATAACAAGATATGCATAATCAAGCCAAGCCACATAAGTAACAATCTGAATATTAGATGAATTTCTTAGCATGTCAAGCCATTCAAGAGTAAAGTCTAGCTAAAGGTATCCAAAGATGATGTAAGCCATGTCAATAATCTAAGTGGAATCAAGAAGCTAGAATTGAGTCATTTTAGAGTGCTATAAGTTCAAGAATGAATCATTTGTTCAAGTACTTAGTTCTTTTGGTATAATTAAGCAAATTTAACACAATTGACATGTTTTCTTTTGAAACTCATGGTCGTTTCCAACCAAAATTTTAGTCATGTGCTAGATCTCAAGCCTTATGCGACCACTCCAAGCAATAAGCTTAAGAAGATGATCTTGGTCATCCAAAACTCCCCTGAGTTCATGCCTAGTGCAATGCCAAGCAGTCTCATGAGAAAGAATTGGTGAGATCAATTTTTCGCACAAAAGAGATCTTTTTGCTTTTACTGAATTTAGAGCAAGAACAAGAAATTATAAAGAACTAGCATAGCTCAATCTAAAGCTCAATAAAGATTCAAGACTCAACTTAGCTTATTTGACATGGCATGAATCATAAAAGGATAACTAAAGACAGACTAGTCTCAAGAGCGAACATGACATGTCTTAATTTAAGGTGTTCAATTTTAATTAACTTAACAATGGCAAAGACTTGACGATGCATATGAAGTTATGACAAATCTAGCAAATAAGCACAGATCATGGCATGATGTAAAACATTGTAAACATGTCATATAAGGAGAATAGTCAAGGCTCCATGCAGTTATATTACAATGCGAATGACATGAAATGCAAGAAAGTCCAGCTCCCCCGCAACAATAGATGCACTGTTAGTTCAAGTTGAGTTATATCAATATTAAGATCCAGAAGCTCCCAAATGAACTCCCCCTGAACCAAAGCAATAAAAAGAGAAGCTGGGAAGAGAAACAAAAGGCATCCTAAAGCATACACAAGATATAGAGGATACTATGGCTCAGATCGACTCTCATCTACCCCATATGACTCTAGAACTATCAACTACCCTTCTAACACACGAAGGAGCAAACACGTTCCCTGTCTACCCAAGGGTGGCCCAATCCTTGCTAGAACCTATAAGAAGTGAGTGAGCTCAACCTAGTGAGAAGAGAGACAACTAATAAATAACATCCTAGATCACAAGATGAGAAGAAGAAATCTAAGCAACTAGATGAGCGATACACTCTAATCTATGCTAGAAGGACTAACCCAAATGCACCCCGATGCAATGCAACAAAATGAGAACAGAAACATAATATACAGGATAAAATAGTAAAGTACATAGCAAGAATAAGATGTAGGCACTCTGATATTGCGAATATGAATGAAGCACAAATTGTATTGCAAATCACAAAGGTGGGATTCCGAAGATGTCTTGACAGGTGGTCGTCCGACACAACTGAAGAACAAAAGTTTGCACAATGGCTAAACCTAAATTCAACGAAATCCAAGTCTTAGCAACGGAGGCGGTGGCTCCTTTATAGGGAGGACGACCAGGGGGGCGTCCAAGGGCACGCCCTAGGGTTACAAGGCCCATGGGCCCAAGTGGAGGTGGCGCAGCACCCTTTTTGACTCGGACTCAGAAACCAACGTGGAGTCTTTTGATAATTGCGGCCGGCTCAGATGGAATTTGAAGACGAGGTTGGATCCGTTGGAAAATATACTTCCTAAGCTTTCCATGAAGTATAAGAACGTCCCAATCGGAGTCCGTATGAGGAAGTTATGCCCGTTTGAACTTGGTACCAATGCAGCAGTCCGAATCTGATTCCAGAACGTGTCCAACTCGAATTCCTGTTTGGCTTGGCCCCAAAGTGACGTGGTGAACTCCATTATTAAATCCAGGCATGTCCATAACTCCACGTCCCTCTCCTTCATCCTTTCCCAGGTTCCTAAGCACAATTAAATCACTTGCATTAGGTAGCGGTCTATTCTCAGTAATATATGAACCTAGGAATGAATTCACCTGGTAATTAAGTTGACGAGCACGAGCTCGAGTGAGTGGTCCTTGTAACACTTGCTGTGGCTGAGTTGTATCCATGGAAGGGATGTCCTCATCATCCTCCCCTTCTTGCATTTGAGTCGTCCTCGACTCAAACTCGTCCTCTTCTCCCAAGTAGGGCTTCAAATCTGCAATGTTAAAAGTGGGACTCACAGCAAAATGTTAGAGTCATGTACAATTACAATGCTATTAGTATTGGTTTGCAAAATGAAGAACAAAAACAAATCGGTTGATTTGAGGACTTTGTGGGATAGAGCAGCAACATTATAGTATTTTGTAAGTTCTCTTTATTACTTATTAGTTTGTTTCATGCATATCTTAGAGCTGAACAATTTGTTATTTGACTATTTTTGTGACTTTAATTATCGATAACGTACTACTCTGAACTATATTTTAAATCTATGGATTGGATTTTTTTTTATGTGAGAGTGGGAATACCCAAGGTTAAAATCCTGGCTCCGCCACTGGGCATGGGCGGATTCAATGGTATTCCTGGGTATTCCCGGGAATACCCAACTTTTTTGTGTAATCTTTAGTATATATGTATGTATACTTATATATAAATGTATAATGATGTATATTTTCGCTATTCTAGCCCACGCCCAAAAACAGCCTATTGGCTGGCTCCCATCCTCTCCGAGCTGCGGCGGCTACCTCCCGATTCCCGAATCCCACCCCAAACCCTAGCTGCGGGCGCCCGATTCTCGCGGCCGCTCGGCGCCGACCAAGCTGCTGAACGAGCTCCACCACTACCAGCGCGGCCGCGAGGACGCCGTGAACTCTCTCGCCACGAGGCCGATAGGTCGCCAGCCAGCCGCTCGCTCTGCAGGCCGCAGGTGTGAGTGTCTCTGTCCAGAGGATAACAAATTTGCAAGGTGAGTTGTTGAGTATTGAGTATTGACTTGTACGCACAACGCACTATTGGTTGATGGTTTACTGATTTAGTGTCATGTACAATTACAACGCTATTAGTATTGGTTTGCAAAATGAAGAACAAAAACAAATCGGTTGATTTGAGGACTTTGTGGGATAGAGCAGCAACATTATAGTATTTTGTAAGTTCTCTTTATTACTTATTAGTTTGTTTCATGCATATCTTAGAGCTGAACAATTTGTTATTTGACTATTTTTGTGACTTTAATTATCGATAACGTACTACTCTGAACTATATTTTAAATCTATGGATTGGATTTTTTTTATGTGAGAGTGGGAATACCCAAGGTTAAAATCCTGGCTCCGCCACTGGATAGAGGATCACTAGATATTCATTTTGTTGATTTGATTTAGAAAGTAGATTTTGAAATTGGCTATAACGACCATTCTAACCAAGGCTTCGTCCTACAGTCGATATAGCTCTGATACCATCTCTGTAGAGACCCGAATATACAAATCCGGACTCTCCTGTATATTCTGCACTAGTCCAGGATCACGCTAGTGCACACAGTATGAACAAAGATAAATATCATCCACATCACGATATTCTAAGGAAAAACCAAACTATATTGATAATTATCAGAGTACGACCTTATGGTCAAGCTTACAATAGACTAGCCCGAAGGGTTTAATAAAAACTAGCAGCGGAAATCCAAAAGAAAGCGCAGCAACCAATCGACACGCCCACAGGCTATCGAGTGGAGAACGAAGCCTAATCCGCGAAGACGTCGAAGTACTCTCCTTCGGAACCTCCCGTGGTGATTCTCCTACTCCTCAATCGAGCAACAGGGCATAAAGCCGTGAGTACTTTGGTACTCAAGAAGCCGCTTGTAACAAATGAATGCAATATAATATGCAAGGCTTACCAATGGAAGGCTAAAAGGTTAATTTGCATAAAACGGCATTTGAAAATACAATAAGTAGATTGAAGGCGCATTTGAAGTAAAACAATAGTAAATAATAATCAAAGGAATTGAAGTAACCACTTATGGATCTCCCAACCATAAGCTAAACCAACCACTTATGGACCTCCCATCCACAAGCTAAACCAACGATGAATTAACCATCCACTTTGTCCAAAACTTTTAGAAATAACTATACCTCGTGTGAAATCACCGAGCATTGTCCATGACCGAGGACACGGCTATTCGAATAGTTTTACACTCTGTAGAGGTTGCACAACTGTACCCACACGATGTGATAATCCTCACGTTAAAGATAATCACAACAAGGCTTTTACAATGATCCATCTCCACCCGATCCCACTCGCTAAGGATTCGCCGTCGAGTAGGGTAACCCCCTAGTCGATAATTGCCCCCTCTTGCGCCACAACAACATCAGTAGTAAAACCAAAGTGGAGACTTCACAAATTATTATGCCAGGTCTATCCCACACTAGACATGTGGTTTGCACAATTAAGCTCAGATCAATGGCGCACAAAGTTAAGTCCTTAAAAATTACCCAGGCGAAACATCCACATCCCATGTGCCTCTCGCACCCCCTTTACTGCACGATCATTCGCCCAAGTGAAAACCAATTTTGTATAACCACCGCCAATGACGCACCAACGTCACGGCACAAATTTTATAACAGTGGCACCAACCACGATTCAATATCTCATTAAGTCAAATTAATTAACCACATGTGATGATAGATCCCAGCGAACTATTAATAAGCATGGCTAAGCAATTAAACGCATAACCGATGTGACAACTAATATTGCATCACTAAGTAATTTCCCATCCTATGGTGACAATAGAATCATGGTATTCAAATTATCAAGGAGGAAATAATCAATTAGGTCATTAACTACCAATATAAGGGTTTTATAATAAAATAGCAATGCATGATAATTTAAAACAAAGTAATACATAATAGATTTGAAAACTGGGTTCAACATAATCAAAGGACACGACTTGCCTTGGCCTTGCTCAGTTAGGAATTCTTGATCTTCGAATCCTGCTTCAGCTCCTTCGAACGCGTGATCTGACGAGAGAGAAGACAAGACGAACACAAAAATAAATTCAAATAAAACCCAAATAAACTCCAAAAACTGCAATACCAGAACCAAAAGATGGAGCTCAATTTTAGATGAATTTAGGAAGAAGAATCGGGTCAATCGGAGTTCGGACGAAGGAGAACGAGCGATCTAAAGTTTGCTGGGGAGAGAAAATGCTGGAAATTCACAGATGTTACTGTTCATCCGAGAGCAATTCTTTTGGAAAGAAGGCTAGCGCTGGCGAGAGGAGGTATGGGAGGTGAATCTGACTAGCAAAATGGGTTGTTAGGGACCTAAGGCACATATAGGAACTGACGACACACCAAACGGAGACCGTTGACGGCACGGGCGGCTACCACGACATGGGTAGGGGAGAGGAATAAAATCCGGGCATGGAACGTGGAGAGGTAAGGTGAGCACGGGCTAGAACGCGGCTTGGCGAAGCTAGGAAAATTGTCGGCTCGGTCAGAAACCCACCGGAGATGGCACAATCGACGTTTGAACGACGTCGGGAAGGAAAAAGGAAAAACTTAATATCTTGGTGCTCGGTGAACGAATCTAAAACCACTTGAAGGGTAGCTACTGGGATGGTTTGGCACAAAGTGACGCGAACGGATTGGTGAAAACATCACCGGTAGATGGGGACACGAGATGCCATTGGCGGCCATGGCGAGGTTCGAGGTGAAAATTTGTGGAGGCTTTTTGGGAAAAGGAAGTGAGCACGGCGAGAACGCGCGAGACATGTCTAAGAAAAATTACGGCAAGGGCTAAAGCTACGGAGGCGATTAATCGACGTCGGGAAGCGTTCTTGACCTAGATTGAGGAAAACTCGATTCCGGGAGATTGGCTGCACCAAAACCAAATTAACTTGGCTAGAAGGTAGATGGGACATGATGGCACAATGTGACGTGAAAGGATCACGGAGAAACTCACTGAATAGCTCAAGACACGACGAGCAAATTCGGGACCGGAGGGGCTCGTTGTCGACAGCGTCCTGGGCTTTGAAGGGACTTGGCACGGCTTGGGATGGGTTTAGAGGAGCCAAGGGGTCGTATTTATTGGCTTGGAAGAGGTAGAAACCGACTCCAATTCGTGAATTTCGGTTTAGAGTCCATTTCAGAAAATTGGAGATAAAAGGCAAATGGATGAACGAAACAAAAAGAGACCAGTTGGGATGGATTTCTTGCGTGATTTGGCACAACTTTCCTTTTGGGATGACATTGAGATAAGATCCGGATTGGAAGTTATGAAGAGAGAGGAAAAGGAAGGAAAACGAACAGAACTGGAACGGGATGATCGAAGCTGGAAGGTTGAAGATGAACTCTGCGCTGACACATGTCAAGCACTGTTCATTATCTCTCCTCTTTCTTTTATTTTTGGAAATTTCAAATTGAGCTCAAACAAACTCCGAAAAATCCCAGAAAATACAGGAAAATTCCTTGTGACACAAGGAACACAAATAAAATATTTTGGGCAAATATTAATGTTTAATTTAATCATATTAAATCCTTTTATTTAATGAAAATCCCAATTAAGGTTTAATTAATTCCAGAAAAATCCAAATGGTGAATTTTATTTTAAAAGCTTCAAAAAGGCTCTGAAAATCAGGATGTTACAGTACAAGAGGGAGCCAATCATGCTTCTGTGCTCTTTTTGATCAACTGGCTCACCATCCTCATCTGGATCAAGTGAAGCTGATGAAGCCATCAGAGTTGACATCGGCTTGCCATCGCTCATATGAAAGTGTCTAAGGAGGTTGTGAGTGTACTTGCCCTGATGCAAGAAAGTACCCTCCCGAGTCTGCTTGATCTGGAAGCCAAGGAAGAAGGTCAACTCGCCCATCATGCTCATCTCAAACTCAGTGCTCATGACATTCGAGAACTGTGAAACAAGGGCATGAGAAGAGCCACCAAAGATGATATCATCCTCATAAATCTGGACGAGTAGAAGGTCATTGCCATACCTGCGAATGAACAAGGTCTTGTCTACCTTACCCATCTCAATCCCATGACTCAACAGATAGGACTTAAGCCTCTCATACGAAGCTCTAGGGGCTTGCTTAAGTCCATACAAGACTTTGAAAAGCTTGTAGATATGGTTTGGGTATTTGGGGTTCTCGAAACCTGGAGGCTGTCTAACATAGACCTCTTCCTCGATAAACCCATTGAGAAAGGCACTCTTCACATCCATCTGGTAAAGCTTGAAGCCCTTAGAAGCTACGAAAGCAAGCAAGATCCTAATGGCTTCTAGCCTAGCTACAGGGGCAAAAGTCTCCTCAAAATCTAGACCCTCAACCTAGGAGAAACCTTGAGCTACCAGTTTAGCCTTGTTTCGAATGACTACCCCATCCTCACTCTGCTTGTTTTTGAACACCCACTTAGTACCTATGACATTATGACCTCTAGGGGGCTCAACAAGCGACCACACCTTGTTTCTCTCAAAGTTTTCCAACTCCTCATGCATGGCATTGACCCAAGACTCATCAGAAAGAGCATGACTAATATCCTTGGGCTCGAAAGTGGCAACAAAGGCAGAGCGGAGACAGAAATGTGACATGCCAGACTTTGAGCGTGTGACTCGCTCAAAGAGGTCTCCAATCATCTGCTCTGAAGGATGGTCATTTTGGATATTTCGGGGAGATCCTGGATGAGATGAAGAAGTGGCCTCTACCTCATGAGCTGATGAGGTAGGAACAGAGCCACTAGCTCCAGAAGAAGTAGAAGGCATGGGCTGATCTCCTCGAGGTGCGATGGTAGAAGCAGGCACCTCAAGGGAGGAGGAACTGGATCGGGTAGACAACCCTCATCTCCATCCTCCTCATCATCCACAAAGATGGGCTCAGACTGCTTTAAAGAATCTGAGATATCGGGCCTAGTCCCCGGACTGGCCTCATCGAAGGTCACTTCACAGGTCTCTACCATTTTGCTAGACTCGCAGTTCTAGACCCTATAAGCCCGCGAAGAAGTCGAGTAGGCTAGAAAGATACCATCACAAGATTGTGACTTGAACTTATCTAGGTTCCCAGACTTCAAAACAAAGTACTTGCTACCAAACACACGAAAATGAGATACACTGGGCTTTCACCCATATCTCAACTCATAAGAGGTACGATGCAAGTGTGCCCTCAGAAAAAACTATGTTTGAAACATGGCACGCGGTGGCTATATGTAACAGCCCAGGTTTTTATTAAAATAATAATAAATAAATAAATAAAATTAATTAGAATAAAATTTAAATTAAAATAAGTATTATTGTGCCTAAATTTTAATTTTTGGATTTGCCTTGAATTCCTGTTTTTTAAAAGGCTAGATTTAAAAGGGCATTTTATGTAAAACCTTTGAATATTATTAAATAAAGTGATATTTTGATTTTTTTAACAAAAATCCTAATTCAAAATAATTATTTGGATTTATTTGGCTTTTATTTGGTTTTCTGAGTTTTCAAGAGTTCAAAATCTATTTTTGAAATTAAAAAGTATTTTAAGAATGAAAATTAGATACCAACATTAGTTAGAAATATTTTTAAGTCAAAAATGTCTCCAGGAAGTTCTCTGAATTGTTCTGGAAATTTTGGAAGTTATTTCATTTTTTTAGGCTTAATGAATTTCCTTGGTTTTTCTGAAAAATCAAAATCAGAAAATAAAAATATTAAAACCCAACCACCCCCTCCGGCCGCCATGTGGACGGCCAGATACCGCCCACGTCGTCGCTCAGGTCCCACCTAGCCCCCTTCCCCGCGCGACACGTGGCCAACCCGGATCAGCAGGCCACCGCGCCCCGGCCTATCCGAGCCGTCCACCCTCCCCGTGCCCTCGGCTGCCCGATTTCCCCTTCCCCTCATCTCGACCGCCCGCGCGTTCTCCTTCCCCTCTCTCACTGTCGCCCGACACCACCTATCGGCGCGCCTCCCCTCTTCCTCCGTCTCTCTGTCCCGCGGGCCCACCCGTCAGCCGCTCCTCGCCTCCCTCTCTCGCTGACCGCCCGGGCCCCCATGTCAGCCCCGTCTTCTCCGGCCGCAATCTCGTTCCTCCCGCGCGCCACCTCCATCTCCCCGCAACCAACCCGCCACACCCGGTTGCCACCCCTGCTCTCTTCGGCCACGCCCCCACTCCCGCGCGTGCGCCGTCCCCATTCCCCCACTCTCGCGCGTGCGCCGTCTCCATTCCCCCACTCCGCGCACCACTTCCCCCACTCCCGCGCCTGATCCCCACCATCCCTGTAACCGCCACCACGGTCGTGCCAACTCTGGCAACCGATTCACGCCGGCCCCCTCCCCCTCGCCCCTATTTAAACCCATCCCGAGCACCTCCTCCTTCCGCCCATCCTCTCTCCGCCCTCCTCTCCCCTCCTCGGTGAGCCGTGCGCCCTTGCCGCCGCCGTCCCTTCCTCCGGTGAGGAATTCTGGCCACCCCGGTCCTCCTCACGCCTTGTCGACGCCATCTTGAGCCTCGCCGCGCCACGCCGAGCCTTTTCCGCCCCTTCTCCGGCCCCGAGCACCACCGGAGCGCCGCCGCGCCGTTGGACCCGAGCGCCCTCGTCACCACGCTCACCGCCGGCCATTTCCGGCCATCACCGGTAAAGTCCCGTATCGCCCCCGCGTTCCCCTCCGCGCCCTCTCGCCCATCCACCCCTCGCCGCCGTGTCCGAGCGTCGCCACCGGCCAGTGTTGCCTCGGGTGCCCACGTGGCGCCATGCCCCCGGCCACCTCGGCAACACCCGCCCCCGTCAGCGCCACGTGCGCAAGACCCACCACCCGTGCCACCTCGGCCGTCCTTCCCCTCCGTGGGCTCGGTCTATGGACCAGGGCCCACTGTCAGCCAGCCCACCTCACGGCTGACATCAGCGTGGCGCCATAAATCCCTTTTTCCCGTTGAAAAATAATTTAGCCAAAATTAAATCTTTTGTTGACGTCATAAATCAGGTTTTCCTTTAGAAAAACAATTCCAGAAAATTTCTTTTTTCCTTTTTCCCTGATTTTAAACTTCCCAGAGCCTGTTCTTCTTTGGCCTAACTCCGATTGAGCCCATTCCAATTTCTAAATGCATCAAAAATTCCCCTCTATCCATTTCTTGTCTCAATTCAAAATTTTGAAGTCAATTTGAATTTATTTTGAATTTATTTGAATTTGGTGGGTTGTTTTCACGTGTAGACTTCGACGATTCGGGAAATTTCTTCGACGAAGATTCACACCAAGTTGAAGAACAAGGCAAGTCACACTCCTTGATCATGTTGATCCCAGTTCTCAAAATAAAACTATGTTGTTTTAAATTAATCTACATGCATATCTTTATTCAACGTATTTCAATTCAGTTTTAAATTTAGCTATTGCCTACTTGTTAATTCCTCCATTGATATTGAATTCCTCGATACCTTGTCACCCTAGAATCAAACCCTAGTTAATACATTAGTATTGGCTAGAGAAATTTTATAATAAATGCTTAGCCCTGCTTAGACATATTAATTGGGTTGGGATATTTTCCACAAAAAATGATAACCCTTTTCACATAAAATGATAAGCTTTTCAAAGCTACTCTTGACTTTGGTGAGTCAAGGAGGTTTATGAAATATTTCGAAAACAAAATACAAAACCTGGTTTAGACTTAGGCAATTGGTTAGATTAGTGGGTGTAGGCATGTCGGGACCCGGAGCAACAACTCCAGAACCCTCTGTGTTATTCGCACTATCCCAGGAAAAGTTAGTGCACACAGATTGAACAGTGATACATATCATGCATGATAACCAAACTTTATTATAAAGCAAAAATGCGGGCCTTATGGCCAAGATTACAATAAGGTGGCTTCATGGCCAAACATGAAATAAATAAAGGAAGGTAATAAGAGGAGCAGCCCATCCCGCCTTCCCACAAGGCGAATTGACTGTAAGACGTGGCCTATTCGTCGCGATCCTCAACATAGTTGACATCGCTGTCCTCCGCAACATTGTTTATAGCAAGGTGAGCACATAAAGTACTCCACAAGTTACACCAGAGATATAACAGATTTGATGCATGCATAAGGGTTACAAAGAAAGACATAATGTGGTTCATTTGCATAAACAGCATTATTGATTTAAATACAATAACGTAAGTGCAAAAGCTGAAGTTGATACAATATATAAAAACAAGATTTAACAAAATAATAACGTTAGTGCAGCAACAACCTAACACTAACCTAACCACGGGTATCCCACCGGACCATCTTTCCAAAAGTTTCACAAATTTCCATAAACCAAATTTTATTAAAACCAAAATCTAATCTGTGAAAAACCATACTAAGCATGTCCTTGACCGTGGACACGGCTATCCGAGATAGTTTGTTACTCGCAGAGGTGTACAACTTTACCCACAAGACATGTTCTCCTGTTTGCCACCGGATTACACACTTCCTTAGGTGTGCGGCCGAGGAGATCATGATAAGGCTGTTCCAATGTTCCATTACCAAATTAGCTACGCCGCCACTAAGGTTTCACCACAACATGAATCCACATGTTGGAGCCCCTCTTGTGCCATGTGAGACTTCTCATGGCCTACACCACGCTCACATTCAGCCTATAGCGAAACTAAATGGAACTTCACAAATTACTTAGCCGATCTGTCCCATACCGGACTTGTGGTAGTACGGTGTGACTTTGTAATAGTAGTTCACGATCCGGTCCTAAATTTGACTTAGGCCTACCGCATACCCTTGTGCCGGCGGTCAACATCGAGTCAACAAACTACGACGCATGCCGGCAAGCACCCACCACCATACCAATGCCTAAGTCTAAAACAGGTTTTATCCATTTTATTTTATCAAAATTTTATAGACCTTCTTGACTCACCAAAGTCAAGAATAGATTTTATAAACCAACATTTCGTGTGAAACCAATCTTCCCACCTAAATTAATCTAAGCATGGCTAAGCAATTTATAAAATGTTCTAGTTAATACTAATGTACCAACTAGGCTTTCATCTATGGTGACAAGGTATGTTCGCTCAAATTCGAGATTGGCCATACAAAGGGAATTGGGTGTAACTAAAGTTTTAAGCACATTTGAACTAATTTGAATAAAAGTATGCATGCATATTAATTGAAAAACAACATAAATAATTTAAATTACTGGGATCAACATGGTCAAAGGTGTAACTTGCCTTGCTCAAGTCTTGCTGCGATTCGTCAAGAAATACTCTCGGATTCGTCGTAATCTATCATGCAAAGAACCAAAAGAAATTCAAAAAATCAAATAAAATCCAAAAATTCAAAAAGAGTCCAGAAATGGATAGTTTAGGATTTTAGAAAAATTTAGAAATTTGAACGAGTTAAATCGGAGTTAAAATGAAGAAGTTATGGCCTTCGGAAGTTCTCACGACCACGGCAAACGTGATCGGGCGGAGCTACGACCACGGCAAATGCGATCGGCGGAGCTACGACCACGTAGTCGACTTACGACCATATGGAAGGTTTACGACCACGCAATGCGACATACGACCACACCGGAAGGTTTACGACTACTCAGTGAAAATTACGACTACGCCCACGCACGGTCGACTACACCGAGAACCCACGACTTCGACTACACAGAGAACCTACGACTTCGACTACCGAGAACTTACGACTCACGACTACACGAAAACTTACGACTCGACTACCAAAGAACTTACGACTTCGACTACCAGAGAAATTACGACTCGACTACACGAAAACCCTACGACTCGACACACGAAAAACCCACGACTCGACTACGAGAGAACTTACGACTCGACTACACAGAGAACTTACGACTTCGACTACACAGAGAACCCACGACTCGACTCACACGAAAACCCACGACTCGACTACCGAGAACTTACGACTTCGACTACAGAGAACTTACGACTTCGAGGCCGAATACGACCACTCAAACAAAGTTAACGGCTACCTAGTCATTTACGACCACATAGTCGCCACGACTACTCGTGCAGCTACGGCTACTGGCTAAGACTTACGACTACACGGATCTACGACCACACGAAAGGGTGTTACCTTCGGAAACTGGTTGGCCGCGGGGTGGTCGGAGGGAATCAGGCAGAGTGGCCAGAGACGACGGATGGTCGTAGAGGTTCGGTTACGAGTGGAGACGGTCGGTCGACGAGAAGAAGTGGCGGCGCCGAGTCTTCGGCAACAACGGGCTCCGGTGGCGCGTCGCCGCGGAGAGGGGAATGGTGGTCGCGGCGCTGGGGATCACGGCGCGCGTCGGCGAGGCGCGAAGAGACCAGGCGGCGCCAATTCCTCGCCGGAGCTCGCACGGCGGCGGACGAGGAAGCACGGGCTCGGGAAGGAGCTTTATAGGGCAGGGACAGAGGTACTGGGCTCGCCGGAGTTAAGGACTTTAGAAACAGTTGCATAACGGCGAGAGGCTTTAAGCCGACAGAAAACGGACGGAGGTGGGGCGGTTACTAGCGCACGAGCTTAAGGGCCAATAATGGCTTCTGCTGCCGCCGAGGAAGGAGTAACCGAAGCTTTAAAGCTTCGGATGGGGTGTTAATGGAGGCCGGTTGGGGAAGAAGGGAAGAAGGAAACTTCTAAATTTCTTTTTTAATTTCGAGTAAATTCTCAAGAGTTAATCAAAACTTAGGAGGGTTAAGAAAAGAAAAGAAAAAAATAAAATAAACTCTTTTTTTGCTTTAATAAAATATTTTAAATACATTTTCTTGCTTTAGATTTTTAAATAAAATCCAGATAAATCCAAATAAACTCAGAAAATCAATAAAAGGTAAAAAAATTTGGGATGTTACAAACCTACCCCTTAAAGAAATCTCGCCTCGAGATTTGAACTAGCTAGCAAAGAGATGGGGATGGTTGGCTTTCGATCTTCTTCTCGCTCCCAAGTTGCTTTGTCTTTCGTGTGATTGCTCCATTGAACTCTACAGAATTTGATGGTCTTTCTTCGTCCGCGCCTACTGTCTCGAGAATCTTGATCGGTTGCTCTTGATAGGTGAGATCCTCTTGAAGATCAAGGGTTTCAAGTCCGCTTGATCCGCGGTACTGAGACATTTCTTCAAGCGAGAGACGTGGAAGATGTTGTGCACACTGACATGCTTGGCGGCAAATCCAAGCGATATGCAACTTCTCCTTTGCGGCTTGAGATCTTGAATGGCCCAACGAATCTTGGTGCAAGCTTTCCCTAACTTGGAATCTTCGACTCTCCGAGCGGAGATACTCGAGATACACATAGTCCCCAACTTCAAAGTCGTCTCGACGACGATTATCGGCATAACTTTTCGCTGGATTGAGCTATCTTTAACTGTCTTTGATCTTCCTCACTTGATCTTCAGCATCTTGAAGTAAAGTTGGTCCCGCATCTTGGAATTCTCGATCGCTCCCAATGCAAGGGTGTTCTCGCACTTCCCGCCATACTGATGCTTCAAAAGGTGCCATTTGCAGATCGGCTCGATAATCGTTGTTGTAAGAAAACTCAGCATAGGGCAATGAGCGATCCCAACTATTTCCAAAATCCAGTGCACATGCTCTCAACATATCCTCTAGCACTTGATTTACTCGCTCCGTCTGGCCATCTGTCTGAGGATGATAAGCCGTACTGAAATTAAGCTTACTCCCTAACTCTTCATGAAGTTTCTGCCAAAACTTGGAGGTGAACTGACTACCTCTGTCCGATACTATCTTTTTCGGAACTCCATGCAAGCACACAATTCTACCCATGTAAATCTCAGCTAACTTACTTCCAGAATAAGTAGTCTTGACTGGTATAAAATGAGCTACTTTGGTCAATCTGTCAATTACCACCCAGATTGAGTCATAGCCGGATTGAGTTCTAGGTAGTCCGGTTATGAAGTCCATACCGATCTCTTCCCACTTCCAATCTGGTATTGGCAAGGGTTGCAAAAGTCCTGCAGGTTTCTGATGCTCTGCCTTGACTTTCTGGCAGGTATCACAAGCTTCAACAAACTCCGCAATTTCCCTTTTCATACTGACCCACCAAGATCTTTCCTAAGGTCTTGGTACATCTTGGTACGACTGGATGAATTGAGTATGGAGTTTCATGGGCTTCTTGCAAAATCGTTTTCTTGATCTCTTGATTATTGGGCACACAAATACGGTTTTCAAACCAAACAGTTCCATTCTCATCTTCACTTTGAATCTCGGCGCTTTGCCTCTTCTCATATTTTTCTTGATTTCTTGAATATCTTCATCCACCTTTTGGGCTTCCATGATTTGATCAGGTAAAGTAGGTTGAATCTCTAGAGTTGAGAGAAACTTTGATTCACCGGTTTTATACTTAGACGGGAGATTCCTTCCCAAGTCGAATCTGATCTTCTTTTGACAACACACCGCTTGCATAAGTCCTTCGCTTAGCGCATCCGCCACAACATTTGCTTTGCCGGATGATAATGAATTCCAATATTATAATCCTTGATCAACTCTAACCATCTCGCGCCTTAGGTTGAGTTCGCTTGAGTGAAAATGTATTTCAAACTCTTGTGATCCGTGTATACTTCACAACGATTACAGATGAGGTAATGACGCCAGATCTTCAAAGCATGCACTACGGCTGCTAATTCCAAATCATGAGTGGGATAATTGCACTCATGTGGTCTTAGCCGGCGCGATGCATAGGCTACCACTCTACCTTCTTGCATAAGAACACATCCCAAACCTTGACGGAGGCGTCACGAAAACTTCAAAATCCTTATGCACATCCGGAAGGATAAGCACCGGGCTGAAACTAACTTATTCTTGAGAGTCCGGAAACTCGTTCACAAAGCCATCCATTCAAACTTCTTTTCTTTCTTGAAGCTGAGTCATGGGTTTGGCTAACTCGAAAATCCTGCTATGAAGCGGCGATAGTAACCAAGAAGTCCAAGGAAACTTCGACTTCATCGTCTTGGGTGGCTGCCATTCCATTACGGCTTGCACTTTAGAGGATCCACTGCAATTCCTTCACTGTCACAATATGACCAAGAAAAGCAACCTCCTTTAGCCAAAATTCGCATTTACTGAATTTGGCATAAAGTCGATGCTCTCTAAGCTTTCCCAGATTATCCAAGATGATTCTCATGCTCTTCTTCATTCTTGGAATAGATAAGAATGTCATCTATGAAGATTACAACAAACTTATCTAAATACTCCATGAATCCACTATTCATCATGCTCATGAAGTAAGCAGGCGCATTTGTTAGTCCAAAAGACATGACAGTGAACTCATAATGTCCATAACGGGTAGAGAATGCAGTCTTAGGATATCTTCTGCACGGATCTTCAACCGGTGATATCCCGATCTCAAATCTATCTTGGAGAAGACTCTAGCTCTCTTCAGCTGGTCGAACAGATCATCGATCTTGGGCAACGGGTACTTGTTCTTAATAGTAACCTCATTAAGCGCTCTGTAATCTACACACATTCTCATGCTTCCATCCTTTTTCTTGACGAACAAAACAGGTGCACCCCAAGGTGAAGAACTTGGTCGAATATACCCTTTATCCTCCAATTCTTGAATCTGTTTCTTCAACTCGGCTAACTCATTAGCTGGCATACGGTACGGTCTATTGAAATCGGGGCGCCGGGACTAGGTCAATCACAAACTCAACTTCCCTATCCGTGGCATCCTCGTAAATCCTCCGAAATACATCCGGTATTCCCGTACTCATCGTACTTCTTCTTGCACTTGAAGATGAGTGAGAACACATTCTCCTTCGCAGGGGTTTCGGGAAAAGTTTACTTCTACTCCTTGATCATTGGTGAGGGTTATGGATCGGGTAGCACAATTAATCGACCATTGTTCTTGGCTAACCAGTTCATGCCAAGAATTACATCCAATCCTCGAGATTCCAACACTATTAAGTCCGCTAAGAACAGAACCCCATTTATGATTAACTCTATTCTGGACACAAGGTCCTTGTTCTCATTTCCGCCTGTGGAGAGAACTATCATGGGTGTACTAAGAGAAACCATACCCAACCCATTCTTAACCACAAAATCCAAGGAAATAAAAGAATGGGAAGCTCCGAATCAAAAGAACAAGTCGGCACCGAGTTTACAAGGAACATACCCAGACGACATCCGTGCAGCTTCTGAGCTTCTTCGGCGGTGATGTGGTTCACACGTCCCTTAACATACTTTTCTCGCTTCTGAATCACGACCTTGATTCTCGACCTCCCAAGCATTTGCATTGCTGCAGCTTGAAGCTTCTTGGGGCAAGATTTGGCATAATGCCTGTTTCTTGCATAGAAACAGTCACTCCATCGATGTAGTATTACTCTTCCGAGCTTGACCACTGTAGGAGGAACAGGTTGCCTGATGCTTGGGGCGGTTGACTTGGAAAGTTGGCGGTTAGCCGCTGGCCCAAGCGCTTGATTGAGGCTTGAAGTTGCCGGAGTGCGGCTTGAACCGCCCAACCCGAGGTGGGTTACTCGGGGCTTGGGAAAACCTCGTGGTTAGCCTTTGCGTGGCCATCCTTCTCTTCCGATTTTCCATCTCTACAAACTTGCCCTCTGGCGAATGGCTTTGCTAACTAACCGATGAAAGTCTGCATAGTCACTTGATATCAATCGACAGAAATATTGTCATTTAGACCTCCAGAAATCTTTCTTGCTTGGCTTCGCCGGTAGCTACATCCTCTCGGTGCATAGCGCCAATTGATTGAACTTTGCGGTACTCATTCACTGCGGCTTCCTTGACGCAGAGCTCGAATTCCTTCTTCTTCAGGTAATGGTGCCGATGGAATATGAGCCTTATGAAACTCGAACAAACTCATCCCATGCGATGGCTCGAGGGTTGGCATGAGAAGCAATCAAGGTATCCCACCACTCGGATGCAGGTCCATTAAGTCGGTGAGAAGCAAACAAGACCCTTTCTCGATCAATGCATTGCAGAATATCTAACTTCTTGCCTATCGCATGGAGCCAATCATCAGATCCATTGGCTCGCACCGCTTGAGAAGGTTGGAGGCCTTATCCTCAAAAATTCGACATCCGGTTTTGAGGAGCTTGAGCTGGTGGTCGAGGAGCTTGCTTGAGCAGGTGGTTGTTGATAGCTTGAGCTAACAGCTGAATCAATCGATTTTGATTTGCCATCATTTGAGCCAGTTGGGTCCAACACTGGGAGGAGGAGGGGATGGGGACAGATCGACTTCCTTGTGCTCCGGTGTTGTTGGCGTTGTCATTGACATTCCTCCTTGTGTTCACCATCCGCGATTCTTCTAGATTTAGAGGAAAGAAAGAGAGAGAACTAGGAGAAGGTCTATGTAACATTCCCACCACGAAACAAGAAACACAACAAAACTCAAGGAACAACCAACCATATTATTTTATTGAATATAACCTTGAGGTCATGACAAAGGAATAACACTCACAAGTATTGTTCTATAACTTTAAACTTAAACTATGGTTTCTATGGGTGGTGCTACTACTAGTAGGCTGGATTTTAAGTTTCTTTGGGGTGGTCCTGAATGTAAGAACCCTCATCTTCCAAGCGGTACTTAGCTAATTCTTCTTCGCTGCTGGAGTCGCTGCGCCATGAGGCTCAACTCCTTCAAGGTGTTTTGGTACACATAGTCCAAGGACTTGTGTATCTGATCCGCTGAACGAGCCGAGGATTACTCTCAAATTCTGTCGAGGAGCGACGACGCTGGAGCTGGCGGTGGTACTTGCCGGGAAGTATCGAATGTGGTGCGTTGAAGCTCTTGGGCGTAGATGTCCTCATCCGCCGAATTGCTTCACGAGCTGCATCTTGGATTCCGTTGAAGAAGGTGTCCCGGGTAGAGGAGCATCAAAGGTGTGACATGCTTCTTCATCTCCCACGTTGGCGAGATCAGCACTTCCACTCTCCAACGTTCTTGATCTCCATAGGTTCCCGAATATCCTTGGTACACGGGGCGTGCCGTAACACCCAACTCTTGAAGAAGATCCCAAAGGCAGTCGGCTAGGTGTCCAGCTAGGATTCCATGGCTGGCTGTGGTAGGACGTTCAGCCATCTACAATTTTGAAAAAGAAAAGGAGTTAGTCACCAATTATGCATATTATTTTTATATATATACATATTTTTTTAAAGAATAGACGAGTGAAGGAATGAAGGAGGTAAGAGGTAGAAGGATTTTCAAAATGTTCTTATTATATATATTTTTTTTTGAAAATAAATCCTTAAGGTCATCCATTCTATTCTACCTACGGTCACGTCTTAGGGTCAACATGCTCGATACCATCTCTGCTCGGGACCGGAGCAACAACTCCGTAACCCTCAGGTTATTCGCACTATCCTGTGAAAAGCTAGTGCACACATATTGAACAGTGATACATATCATGCATGATAACCAAACTTTATTATAAAGCAAAAGTGCACGGGCCTTATGGCCAAGATTACAATAAGGTGGCTTCATGGCCAAACATGAAATAAACAAATGAAGGTAATAAGAGGAGCAGCCCATCCTGCCTTCCCACAAGGCGAATTGATCTGTAAGACGTGGCCTATTCGTCGCGATCCTCAACATAGTTGACATCGTCGCCCTCCGCAACATTGTTTATAGCAAGGTGAGCACATAAAGTACTCCACAAGTTACACCAGAGATATAATGATTTGATGCATGCATAAGGGGTTACAAAGAAAGACATAATGTGGTTCATTTGCATAAACAGCATTATTGATTTAAATACAATAACGTAAGTGCAAAAGCTGAAGTTGATACAATATATAAAAACAAGATTTAACAAAATAATAACGTTAGTGCAGGCAACAACCTAACACTAACCTAACCACGGTATCCCACCCGACCATCTTTCCAAAAGTTTCACAAATTTCCATAAACCAAATTTTATTAAAACCAAAATCTAATCCGTGAAAAACCATACTAAGCATGTCCTTGATGTGGACACGGCTATCCAGATAGTTTGTTACTCGCAGAGGTGTACAACTTACCCACAAGACATGTTCTCCTGCTTTGCCACCGGATTACACACTTCCTTAGGTGTGCGGCCGAGGAGATCATGATAAGGTGTTCCAATGTTCCATTACCAAATTAGCTACGCCGCCACTAAGGTTTCACCACAACATGAATCCACATGTTGGAGCCCTCTTGTGCCATGTGAGACTTCTCATGGCCTACACCACGCTCACATTCAGCCTATAGCGAAACTAAATGGAACTTCACAAATTACTTAGCCAGATCTGTCCCATACTGCACTTGTGGTAGTACGGTGTGACTTTGTAATAGTAGTTCACAGTCCGGTCCTAAATTTGACTTAGGCCTACCGCATACCCCTTGTGCCCGGCAACAACATCGAGTCAACAAACTACGACGCATGCCGCAAGCACCCACCACCATACCAATGCCTAAGTCTAAAACAGGTTTTATCCATTTTATTTTATCAAAATTTTATAGACCTTCTTGACTCACCAAAGTCAAGAATAGATTTTATAAACCAACATTTCGTGTGAAACCAATCTTCCCACCTAAATTAATCTAAGCATGGCTAAGCAATTTATAAAATGTTCTAGTTAATACTAATGTACCAACTAGGCTTTCATCTATGGTGACAAGGTATGTCTGCTCAAATTCGAGATTGGCCATACAAAGGGAATTGGGTGTAACTAAAGTTTTAAGCACATTTGAACTAATTTGAATAAAAGTATGCATGCATATTAATTGAAAAACAACATAAATAATTTAAATTACTGGGATCAACATGGTCAAAGGTGTAACTTGCCTTGCTCAAGTCTTGCTGCGATTCGTCAAGAAATACTCCGGATTCGTCGTAATCTATACGCAAAGAACCAAAAGAAATTCAAAAAATCAAATAAAATCCAAAAATTCAAAAAGAGTCCAGAAATGGATAGTTTAGGATTTTAGAAAAATTTAGAAATTTGAACGAGTTAAATCGGAGTTAAAATGAAGAAGTTATGGCCTTCGGAAGTTCTCACGACCACGGCAAACGTGATCGGGCGGAGCTACGACCACGGCAAATGCGATCGGCGGAGCTACGACCACATAGTCGACTTACGACCATATGGAAGGTTTACGACCACGCAGTCGACATACGACCACACGGAAGGTTTACGACTACTCAGGGAAAATTACGACTACGGCCACAGACCAGTCTACGACTACACTGAGAACCTACGACTTCGACTACCAGAGAACCTACGACTTCGACTACCAGAGAACTTACGACTACGACTACACAGAAAACTTACGACTTCGACTACCAGAGAACTTACGACTTCGACTACTGAGAACTTACGACTCGACTACACGAAAACCCACGACTTGACTCACACGTAAAACCTACGACTTCGACTACAGAGAACTTACGACTCGACCACACGAGAGAACTTACGACTCGACTACACAGAGAACCTACGACTTTGACTACACAGAAAACCTACGACTTCGACTACCAGAGAACTTACGACTTCGACTACACAGAGAACTTACGACTTCGAGGCCGAATACGACCACTCAAACAGGTTATCGGCTACCTAGTCATTTACGACCACATAGTCACTACGACTACTCAGGCAGCTACGGCTACAGCTAAGACTTATGACTACACGGATCTACGACCACACGGAAGGGTGTTACCTTCGGAAACTGGTTGGCCGCGGGGTGGTCGGAGGGAATCAGGCAGAGTGGCCGGAGACGACGGATGGTCGTAGAGGTTCGGTTACGAGTGGAGACGGTCGGTCGACGAGAAGAAGCGCGCGCCGAGTCTTCAGCAACAACGGGCTCCGGTGGTGCGCGCTCGCGGAGGGGAATGGTGGTCACCGCGCTTGGGGATCACGAAGGCGCCATCGGCGAGGCGCGGAAGAGACCAGGCGGCGCCAATTCCTCGCCGAGCTTCGCACGACGGCGGACGAGGAAGCACGGTCGGGCCGATTCGGTTCAGGGCGGAGGGGAAAGAGGTGGTGGCGCACGGAAGGCGAAGGAGGGATAACGGCTCGGAAGGAGCTTTATAGGGCAGGGACGGAGGTACTGGGCTCGCGGAGTTAAGGACTTTAGAAACAATGATAACGGCGAGAGGCTTTAAGGCGTAAAACGGACGGAGGTGGGCGGTTACTAGCGCGAGCTTAAGGGCCAATAATGGCTTCGCTGTCGTCGAGGAAGGAGTAACCAAGCTTTTAAAGCTCTGATGGGCTGTTAATGGAGGCCGGCCGGTTGGGGAAGAAGGGAAGAAGGAAACTTCTAAATTTCTTTTTTTTTTAATTTCCAGAAGTAAATTCTCAAGAGTTAATCAAAACTTAGGGAGGGTTAAGAAAAGAAAAGAAAAGAAAAAGAAAAAAAATAAAATAAACTCTTTTTTTTTGCTTTAATAAAATATTTTAAATACATTTTCTTGCTTTAGATTTTTAAATAAAATCCAAATAAACTCCAGAAAATCAATAAAAGGCAAAACAAAAATTTTGGGATGTTACAAGGCATGCCCTGTTGGTCGGAGCCGCAGTGGTTGACTGTCATGGACAGGGGTATGTGGTTGGGCCTAAGTCAAATTAAGAACCGGTCTGTGAGCTACTGTTGCAAAGCTCTATCGTACTACCACATGGCTGGTATGGGACAACCCTGGCTGAATAATTTGCGAAGTCCCAACCTAAGTCATGTTGTAGGTTGAAAGTGAGCGTTGTTGGTGCCATGAGAAGTCTCACTTGGGCAAGCGTGGTTAAGCCATGTGAAGTCTCGCTCAGGCTCAAGAGGGGATCCCGGTCTGGTGGATTCCTTACTGGGGTGAAACCTTAGAGTTGGCTTGGCCAAGTTGAAAGCTTTGTATTGTAAAGGCCTTGTCACGACTCCCCACCGCACACCTAAGGAAGTGTGTAATCTAGTGGTACAACGGGATGATCGTGTCTTGTGGGTAAAGCTATACAACCTCTGCAGAGTGTATAATCTATCATGGATAGCCGTGCCCACGGTCATGGGCATGCTGACTAAAAGTTTTTCATGGGTTAGACTTTGTTTTTCAAAAAGGATTTTTCAAAAACCTTATGGATGGATGGAACCCATGAGAGAGATTGGAAGCATGTGGATGGATGGAATCCACGAGTGTTTGGAAATGTGTGGATGGATGGAATCCATATGTGATCTTTTTGAAAAGTTGGTCCGGGTGGGATGCCCGTGGATAGGTTGGTGTTTGGTCGTAGCCTGCACTGACAGTATTATTTTCAATTACAAGTATTATTTTTACTTACTGTATTAAATTCTGCATTTTCAATCTATTTAATGTATTTCCTTAAATGCTGTTTTATGCAAACTAAACCTATAAGCCTTCCATTGAAGCCTTTATCATTATGTTGCATTTCTCCGTGTGATTTGCGGAGTACAAGTTTGTACTCGCCTTGCACCCTCCCTACATAAAGGAAGATGACGTCAACTACGGTGAAGATCAGGACGAGTAGGCCGTGTCTTACTATCGTTTGCCTGTGGGCAGGCTTGGGCTCCGCTATTTATCAGTTTGCTTTTGCAGTTATTTGCTTTATTTACTTTTGCCAATGGGCGTTGATATAAGACTTGGCCATAAGGTCGTATCCTTTATTTAATATAATTGGTCAATTGTGCTTGGTATTTATCTTTGTGTGTACTGTGTGCACTAGCTGATCCTGGACTAGTGCGATTTACATGGAGGATCCAGGAGTCGTTACTCCGGGTTCTGACACTATAGCCTTAGCCCAAAACTTCCTCGGTGTAGAGTACTCATCAAGCATCGTCCTGGCCATCTCGACCAAGGTACAGTTCTTTCTCTTCACAACGCCATTCTGCTGAGGGACGTAAGGAGAAGAGAACTGGTGCTCTACACCTGTCTCACCGCAAAACCTCTCAAAGTAGGAATTCTTGAACTCCGTGCCATTATCACTGCAGATCGCTCGTAAGGCACCAGGAAGCTCAACAGAAAGCCTACTAAACAAACCCCGAAAATGGGTAAATGTCTCATCCTTCGAGGCTAAGAAAAACACGCAAGAAAACCTCGAGAAGTCATTGACCACGACAAGAACATATCACTTCCCTCCTACTGACTGCACTCGAGCTGGTCCAACTGTGTCCATGTGGAGCAGCTGTCCTGGTGCATCGGTCATAGTCACTGTGACCGGAGGATGAGAAGCGGCAACCATCTTGCCGTGACGGCAAAGAGCACAAACTAGATCTTTGACCATCTTGAGTTTAGGCAGACCACGAATGAGATCGTGGCCGCTAACTCGGGTCAAATGGTCAAATCCAATATGACCAAGTCTCCTATGCCACAAAGTAAGGTCACGGGACTCAGAAGCAACTAAACACCTGAGAGGATCACCAAAAGACTCAACAAAATCAGCACGAAAGATCCTCCCATATCTAGAAATCCCGCAAACCAGACTCCCCGAAGAATCAAGAATTTTACAAGCATTTTTCTTAAAGCTCACCTTGAAACCATCATCGATAAGCTGAGAAACAGAAAGCAAATTGTACTGCAGCTTACTCACTAAGGCAACATCCTTTAAAATAAATGAATCATTAACGCGCACAGTACCTTTCGCGATGACGCGCCCAGACGAAACGTCTCCAAATGTGATAGTCTCATCACCTAGAGCACGGACTAGGGAAGGGAACCAACGGGAGTCTCCGGTCATGTATCGAGAATAGCCGAAGTCAACAAGCCAAACCTCTCCCTTCCCTGCCCGGTGAACCAGAGTCAACAAGAGAGTAAAGGCTCAGTACTGGGATAAATCAAAAGAGATTTTGGAACCCAATACTGAATCACACGTCGAGCAGAAGAAGTAGTCACACCCGACTGACCTCTAACTACCCTACGCTCACTGTCGCTCAAAAAGCCAGAAAGTCTATGTGCAGACCTGGAGCTGTCGTTGGGTCTGACTGCTATGGGAGAGCGAGTCGGAGTACCAACAACACGCTGATCATGCCGTGGGTAGCCATCTCGACGGGGGCAACGAGTTCTACCCTCAGAACGGCGGAAGTCACGATTAGAGGCATATTGGGACGAAAACCAGAAAACTCAGAAAAATCAAGTCCTCGATGCTGCCCAAACCCATCAACAGAAGCAACTCTAGACCTCGTGTTGGTCTTAGGTGCACTCAAGGTCTGGGGCTGACCCTGAATATGCCTAAGATCCTCAACACGGTCTCTACACGCGATCTTGGCATGCCTGAAGCATCTCTCGACCAAGTGTCCATCCTTCTGCTCATGATATCCGCCGTCCTGAGGGTAGATCTCGTTTCCCCCATCGAGATAGCTACCCGCAGCATGATCAGCATGTTGCTGGTGTCTTGACTCGCTCCTCCGTAGCAGTCAAGCCCAACAATAGCTTCGTGTCCGCACACGCACCTTCCGGCTTGTTGAGCGACGAGAGCGAGGGTAGCTAGAGGTCAGTCGTGTGTGGCTACTTCTTCTACTCGACGTGTTACTCAGTATTGGGTGCCAAAATCACTCTTGATTTACCCCAGTACTGAGACTTTACTCTCTCGTTGACTCAGGTTAGCCGGGCAGGGAAGAGAGAGCTTTGACTCGTTGACTCCGGGTGTTCTCAACACATGACCGGAGACTCTCGTTGGTTCTCTTCCCTAGCTCATGCTCCACGTGATGAGACGATCACCTTCGGAGATGCTTCGTCTGGGCGCGTCATCGCCAAAGGTACAGTGCGCGTTAATGAGTCTTTTATTTTGCAAGATGTTGCCTTGGTTACTAAGCTGCAGTATAATTTGCTTTCTGTTTCTCAGCTTACCGATGACGGCTTTGAGGTGAGCTTTAAGAAAAACGCTTGCAAAATTCTTGATTCTTCAGGTAGTCTGGTTTGTGGGATTCTCGTTATGGGAGGATCTTTCGTGCTGATTTTTCGAGTCTTCCGTGATCCTCTCCGTGTTTAGTTGCGCTCGAGTCCCGTGACCTTACCTTCCGCATAGGAGACTTGGTCATATTGATTTGACCATTTGACTCGAAAGTTAGCGCCACGATCTCATTCGTGGTCCGCCAAAGCTCAAGATGGTCAAAGATATTGTTTGCGCTCCTTAACGGCATGGCAAGATGGTTGCCGCTTCTCACCCACCGGTCACAGTGACTATGACCGATGCACCAGGACAGCTGCTCCATATGTATGGATACAGTTGGACTAGCCCGAGTGTAGTCAGCAGGAGGGAAGTGGTATGTTCTTGTCATGGTCGATGACTTCTCGAGGTTCTCTTGGGTGTTTTTCTTAGCCTCGAAGGATGAGACGTTTACACATTTTCGAGGACTGTTTAGTAGGGTCTCTGTTGAGCTCCCGGGTGCCTTACGAGCGATCCGCAGTGACAATGGCACGGAGTTCAAGAATTCCTACTTAGAGAGGTTTTAAGATGAGACAGGTGTAGAGCACCAGTTCTCTTCTCCGCACGTCCCACAGCAGAATGGCGTCGTGGAGAGGAAGAACCATACCTTGGTCGAGATGGCCAGGACGATGCTTGATGAGTATTCTACACCTAGGAAGTTTTGGGCTGAGGCTATAGCGACCGCGTGCCATGTTTCGAACAGAGTTTTTCTTCGGGCACACTTGCATCGCACTTCCTATGAGCTGAGATATGGTCGAAAGCCCAGTGTCTCTCATTTTCGTGTGTTTGGTTGCAAGTGTTTCATTTTGAAGTTCGGAACCTAGATAAGTTCGAGTCATGTTCTTGTGATGGTATCTTTCTAGGCTACTCGACTTCTTCGCGGGCGTATAGGGTTTGGAACTGCGAGTTTAGTAAGTTGGTAGAGACCTGTGAGGTGACTTTCGACGAGGCCAGTCCAGGGACTAGGCCTGATATCTCACGTTCTTTAGAGCAGTCTGAGCCCATCTTTATGGATGATGAGGACGATGGAGATGAGGGTTGTCTACCCGATCCAGTCTCTCATCCTCCCCTTGAGGTGCTTTCTTCCACTGCACCTCCAGGCGATCAGCCCATGCCTTCGGCTTCCTCTGGAGCTAGTGGCTCTGTTCCTACCTCAACACCTCATGAGGTAGAGGCCACTTCTTCATCTCATCCAGGACCTCCCCGACATATCCAGAAAAACCATCCTTCTGAGCAGATGATTGGAGACCTCTTTGAGCAAGTCACACGCTCAAAATCTGGCATATCACATTTCTGTCTCCATTCTGCCTTTGTTGCCTCATTCGAGCCCAAGGACATTTGTCATGCTCTTTCTGATGAGTCTTGGGTCAATGCCATGCATGAGGAGTTAGAAAATTTTGAGAGAAACAAGGTCTGGTCGCTTGTTGAGCCCCCTCGAGGTCACAATATCATTGGGACTAAGTGGGTGTTCAAGAACAAGCAGAGTGAGGATGGGGTTGTCATTCGGAACAAGGCTAGACTGGTAGCTCAGGGATTCTTCCAGGTTGAGGGTCTAGATTTTGAGGAGACCTTTGCCCCTGTAGCTAGACTTGAGGCCATTAGAATTCTGCTTGCTTTCGCAGCTTCTAAGGGTTTCAAGCTATACCAGATGGATGTCAAGAGTGCCTTCCTCAATGGGTTTATTTTGAAAGAAGTCTATGTGAGACAGCCTCCAGGTTTCGAGAACCCCAAATACCCAAACCATGTCTACAAGCTTTCCAAAGCCTTGTATGGACTTAAACAGGCCCCTAGAGCTTGGTATGAGAGGCTTAAGTCCTATCTGTTGAGTCATGGTTTTGAGATGGGTAAAGTAGATAAGACCTTCTTCATCCGTAGGCATGGCGCTGACCTACTGCTCGTTCAGATTTATGTGGATGACATCATCTTTGGCGGCTCTTCTCATACTTCTCTGATGTCATGAGCACTGAGTTTGAGATGAGTATGATGGGCGAGTTGACCTTCTTCCTTGGCTTCCAGATCAAGCTGACTCGGCAAGGTACTTTTTGCATCAGGGTAAGTACACTCGTGACCTCCTGAGATGCTTTGACATGAGTGATGGTAAGCCCGTGTCAACTCCCATGGCGTCCACAGCTTATCTTGACCCAGATGAGGATGGCGAGCCAGTTGACCAAAAAGAGTACAGAAGCATAATTGGCTCCCTCTTGTACCTCACTGCCTCGAGACCAGACATACACTTCTCCGTGTGTCTTTGTGCTCGGTTTCAGGCCTCTCCTCGCGTATCTCACCGCCAGGCAGTGAAGCGCATTCTTCGATACCTTCAAGCTACCATTGACTATGGTATCTGGTACTCTTCCTCTTCCTGTCTTTCCCTTAGAGCCTACTCAGACGCAGACTTTGCCGGCTGTAGGATAAATAAGAAGAGCATTTCTGGCACCTGCCAATTCATTGGCACTTTTCTTGTCTCTTGATCTTCTAGGAAGCAATCCGGTGTTGCACAGTCCACTGCAGAGGCCGAGTACGTTGCCGCAACCAGTTGCTGCAGTCAGGTGTTCCACTATTTTGTGATAACACTTCTGCCATTAACATTGCCAAGAACCCAGTGCAGCATTCTCAGACCAAGCATATTGATATTAGATATCACTTCCTTCGAGACCATGTGGAGAAGGGTGACATAGTGCTCCAGTTTGTTGAGAGTGACCACCAGTTGGCTGATATCTTTACCAAGCCTTTGGATAGCTCTAGGTTTTTAGCTCTGCGGGGAGAGCTTGGGGTGGTCTGTCCTTATGGACTATTTGTGCTTCATGTTTTATCATGTTTATTATGCTCTTACTCCTTTCTGTTGCATCGCATATGGGTGCATTGGGGTTAGTCCTTCTAGCATAGATTAGTGTATTTCTCTTGTCTAGTTGTTTAGACTTCTTCCTCTCATCTTGTGATTCTAGGATGCTGCTTATTAGCTGCTTCACTTCTCACTAGGTTGAGCTCACTCACTTCTTATAGGTTCTAGCGAGGGTTGGGCCACCCTCGGGTAGACAGGGTACGTATTTGCTCCTTAGTGTGTTAAATGACCAGCTGATAATCCTATAGTCATATGGGGTAGATGAGAGTCAGTCTGAGCCATAGTATTCTCTATATCTTGTTTATGCTTTAAGGACTGTCTTTTCTGTTTTTCTTGCCAGCTTCTCAATTTTATTGCTTTGGTTTAGGGGGAGTTCATTGGGGAGCTTCTAGATCTTAATATTGTCATAACTCAACTTGAACTAAAGTTGCATCTCATGTTGAGGGGGAGCTGGATTTTCTTGCATTTTAGCATTTTACATTGTAATATAACTACATGGAGCCTTGATTATTATCCTAATTATGACATGTTTACAATGAATTACATCTTGCCATGATTTGAGCTTACTCGCTAGATATATCATGATTTTATATGTGTAGTCTAGTCTTTGCCATGATAGGTTCATTAAAATGCTCAACTTGAACTAATTCATGTCATGTTTGCTCTTGAGACTAGTATACCTTTAGTTATCCTTTTATGAGTCATGCCATGTCAAATAGGCTGAGTTGAGTCTTGAATCTATATTGAGCTTTAGATTGAGCTATGTTAGTTCCTTGATGAAACATGAGTTAGTACAACCTTTTAAGAAAGCAAAAAGATCTCTTTGTGCGAAAGAACTGATCTCACCAATTCTTTCTCATGAGACTACTTGTCATTGCACTAGGCATGAACTCAGGGGGAGTTTCGGATGACCAAAACTATCTTCTTAAGCTTCTAGCTTGGAGTAGTCGCATAAGGCTTGAGATCTAGCATATGACTAAAAATGTTGGTTGGAAACGATCATGAGCTTTAAAAGAAAAACTTATGTCAAATGTGCTCAATTTGCTTAATTACACAAAAAGACCAAGTACTTGAACAAGTGATTCATTCTTGAGCTTGTAGCACTCTAAATTGACTCAATACTAGCTTCTTGGTTCCACTTAGATTATTGACATGGTTTGCATCATATTTGGATACCTTTAGCTAGACTAGAATCATGGTTGACTTGACATGCTAAGAAATTCGACTAAATTTCAGATTGTGACTTATTTGGCTTAGCTTCATTATACATGTCTTGTCATGATCTTGATAGCATTCTTATATGTCATGGCTTGATGTAATACTCCACGGTCATTTTGGATAATCTTCATGGCTCTAAATGCTTAGATTGAATAAAATTGCATGGCCATTCCATTCATTCTCATAATTGTATTCTCTTCCTTGCTCCTTGATGATTTTATTGCCAAAAGGGGGAGAATAGCGGAGAAAAAGCCATTTGGGAACTTTCTGGAGCTTTGGAGAACAATTTGCTCTTTCTGTTTGTGCTCCGTTTGTCGATATGGTCATAAGCTTCTTTGTTTCTCTTTAGACCATGTTTGACTTTCCTTTATTTTTCAAACAAACTCAACTTTACGCTTTTTCTAGGTTTGTCAATATACTCATCAAGGGGGAAATTGAGAGACAATGTGGATGCGACCCCATGCTTGTGATGAGTAATTGACGAGTTTTCTGAAAGATTGAGTTTGGTGCCATGATGGCATTTGGCTCAGTCGGGTTTGGTGAGTAAAACTTGAGGCGTATTCTTCTTCCCGATTGGTCGTTTGGGCAAATTCATGCTTAAGTATGATTTATTGATGCTAATGAGGATTACCTATTTTGAGCGGTGCTATGTAATGTATTTCTTGTCTGTGATGACTGCAGGACGTCGAGGCGAGTTGTGGCGAGGCACGGGATGACCGGACTAGGCGTAGGCGGTGCCGAGGTCAGAACGGTCGAGGTGTGCCGAAGACAGCGAGGGCTCGAGGTGGTTGCGAGGCTTGGAAGGCAAGGAATGAGGAAGCTTCCTGGAAGGTGCACGAGGGGCGTTTTGGTGAATATGCAAAGCTGCACTAAAGGAAGTGGGTTATGGATAAAGCATTGGAGTTGTTGGAGGCTTAATGGGCAAAGCATGTTGCAAACCCATTACTGGAAGGGTATAAAAAGATGCATGTCTCCTGGTGTAGGTGTGTGTGTGAGAGGGGTTAGAGACTCTTTTTGCTTTGTGCTTTAGTTAGTATGGAGTAGGTGAGGAGAGACAGAAGGATGTTGTGCTCTGTTCTCTCATGTGAGTCTTTGATTTGAGTTCTTGTGTATCCTGAGATTATGAGAGAGGGAATGCGTTGATCCTCCATGTAATCATTCATCTCTCTTCCTGTAAATCAATATGAGAATGTTTGTGTTGGAATGTCTTCATTTCTTTGCTTTCTCTGTTGTTTTTCAGTCTCTGTTGCCTCACTACCCACTTGCTTCTTTTTGATGATTGTATTGAATCTTTGGGCAAGGAGCAGTAAAATGGATTCCTCTAGGATGGGATGATGTTTCTAGACCATTTGGTCAGCTAGTTCCCTAGAGCGTAATCAGAGAATCAAAGATTCCTTTTCTTCCATTTGCTCTGTTCCTAGATTTCTAGGGTTTCCATGCAGGGGAAGATGGAATCTTTTGATCCTCTTCATAACTTGGCATGATATTTGAGTTTTAATCTCCTAAGAACATTGCTAAGCTGATTGCAAAGTTTCTTGGGCAAAGAATTAGAGGATGTTGTGATGTGACGATGGCCCGATCTTCCGAGAGGTACCGATAAGTCGATTGTGGAGATCTCGACGTTGATGATCCAAAGGCTCACCAAAACAGATCGAACCCTCGCAATCACTACACCATCGCTCGTTGGTTATCAACCGTGCCGAACACGATTGACCTCGCCAAGAAGGCTATCTCCTGCAAGTGAATCGAGAACACAAGCAAGAGAGTAAAAGATGCAATCTGAAATTGCGAATAATGTTTAAGTTCACAAGTTGGGGTTCCTCAAACCGAACATGCGTAAAGCGCTAAGCGAGAATAAACTCTTAAGAAAAACCGAGGAAAACTAAAGGGGTGTGGTCTCTTTAAATAGGGAGGGGAAGCCACACTTATCTAATGAAAAGGGATGTGGTACTATTCCTAGTTACTGTTCACACGCGTGGTACTGTTCACATGAACAGTTCCGCCCAAATGGCCCAAGTTACAAGGCCCTCGGCCCACTTTGACTCGGATTGGAAAAGTGACATGTCTTCTTTCGCAGTTTCTGATCTGCTCAAATGGAGTTTGGAGGTGAGACTAGATTCATCTGAAAGTAGACTTCAAGAGCTTTCCAACGAGTACTCATGGGCCCCAGAAGCCTTCTAGATCAAAAGTTATGGCCGTTTGAAGTTGGCTTGTCAGGCTGAATCCGAATTGATCTGGAGGCCGAATTGGATTCCAAAACCTGTCCAACTTGAATCCTTGCTTCAATTGGTTCCAAAGTGATGTGGTGCTACAAATATATATATTTTCATCATTAGGTAGCATCATATTCTCATTTAAAATATGTTGAAGTTGAAGAAACGAATTCACCTTTAGTTCATTCTTGATATTGGCCGCTATGGTCGTGACGTGTTGGTGGCGTGGTCACATCATCCTCCCTTCTTGATGAAAAACCGTCCTCGGTTTTAACACATGTGTAGTGTCACGTATTGCATGATCTTGATTATAAATCTTGGTGTATGATAACAAACGCAACAAACTCTCATTATGTAATATCATAAATTCTTTATCAAATAAAGTAAAATCTCTTTGAAACGAGCTCACCTCATAATTTAAGTGATGCGTAGGAGCTCTTGTAATTGGAACAACAAGTATAGCAAATATGGTTGTATCCATAGGGTTCATGTTCTTATCATGTTGAGTAATCTGAAAAAGAGCCTCATCCTGCACTCATTTTCAGATTTCAACTCAACCATTGATTCTGTGTTTCTCTGATATGCAATTTCTTTTCTAGAGGCCCTTCAGCTATTTAGAATAGGTTAGTGCTCCCTTAGCCAGAGGGAAACAGCTACAATTCTTCTTCTTGGCCAAAGTCTGAATTTTCAGTAATTCCTGTGCAGTCGGGTTTAGTCTCTCGCTCTCTGCCTGCCTGGTCTTCAGAGAATTGGTCAGACCGGCCAATATTTGGCGGTCAGACCGGAACTTGTGAAGCGGTCAGACCGGCGATCACTCGGCGGTCAGACCGGCCCTGAGGTGGCGGTCAGACCGGGCCAAGGCTGGCGGTCAGGCTGGCTTCAAGCCGGCGGTCAGACCGGGCCAAGGCTGGCGATCAGGCCGGCTTCAAGCCGGCGGTCTGACTAGCCGCATGCCTGCAGTCTGACCAGTTACCAAGGGTTTGCAGCAGATGTTTATTTTTGATGTGCTTTATGTTCTTCTCTCTATTATTTTAAGGTTCTGTCTTCTCCTCTGTTTATTTGAGTTGCCAGTGAGTATGAATGTTTTCTCTTCATAGCTTGTGTAGCTATCGGAGAAAGATCATTCACCCCCCTCTGTTGCCAATCTCGATCCAACAAGCATGCTCCTCCGCATTGTTGGAGTAGATGAGGATATCATCAATGAACACTACTATGAACTTGTCCAAATACTCCATGAATACCTTGTTCATGAAGTTCATAAAGTAGGCTGGAGCATTGGTTAGACCAAAAGACATAACCATAAACTTGTACAGTCCATATCTAGTCGTAAAAGCTGTTTTGGATATATCCTCAGCCCTAATCTTCAGCTGGTGATAGCCTGACCTTAGGTCTATCTTGGAGAATATAGTAGTTCCACCTAACTGGTCGAACAAATCATCGATTCTCGGGAGAGGGTATTTGTTCTTAATGGTCACTTCATTCAAGGCCCGGTAGTCTACACACATCCTGGCGGTACCGTCCTTCTTCTTTACAAACAACACCGGAGATCCCCATGGTGAGGAGCTAGGTCTGATAAATCCTTTGTCCTGCAACTCTTGGAGTTGTTTCTTCAGTTCTTCCAACTCATCAATGGTCATCCTATAGGGCCTCTTGGAAACTGGGGCAGCTCCCAGTTTTAGGTTAATGACAAACTCCATGTCTCTATCTGGGGGCATACCTAGCAGTTCTTCTGGGAATACTTCAGGATAATCCTGTACTACTAGCATTCCTTCTATGGTATGTCTTCACAATAGTATACTGCATGGCCCCATCGGTAGGGTCGGTCTACCTTCACATCTAGGGTTAATCCGGGGCATTTGGTCAGTTTCGCCCTCCTGGTGGCACAATCTATGACCCCATGATGTCTGGCTAACTAGTACATTCCTAATATGATGTCCAAGGTCTGGGAGCTCAATACTATTAGGTCTGCTAGGAAGTCACATTTCTCCATAGTAACTTCTACCCAGGGCATACTAGGGTAGCAGTGATTATGCCAGCGGGTGAACTAAGTACTACTGGCTTCTTTAGGGGGTAAATAGGTAGCCCAAGCCTATCAGCATATCCCTTGGATATAAATGAATGTGAAGCTCCTAAATCAGATAGAGTTTGTGCTGGTACTGACTTAATAGAAAACGTAGCAAACAATACTCCGACGGCCTCTTGAGCCTCATTGGCGGTGATGTGGTTGACCCGGCCGCGATTTGGTGCCGAGGCGGTCTTGTTGGAGCGAGGGGCTTTGATGGAGACGAGGTGCCCGATCTTTCGATGAGACTGATAACTATCGATTTCGGTGGAGATGACCCTCACGATCCGACTACAACCGTACGATGACGCTTGCGCCTTAGCAATCGCTGAACCAACTCCGAGATGTTATTGATCTAGCTGGAAGTGCGATCAACCTGAACATGAAGTTCAATTGTCGGGACCCGGAGCAGCAACTCCAGAACCCTCTGTGTTAATCGCACTATCCCAGGAAAAGCTAGTGCACACAGTATCACAAAGACAATTATCATGCATAATGACAAACTTTATTTAGCTAATATGAGCTTGATGGCCAAAGTTTACAATAATAGCAAAAGAAGACAGCGGAAGAAATACATAAAGCAGCAGCCCATCCAGCCTTCCCACAAGGCGAATGACTGTAAGACGTGGCCTATTCGCAATCCTCATCGAAGTCGTCGAAGGCTTCCTCTGGAAAGAGTTGGATAGAGCAACATGAGTACAAAAAGTACTCCACAAGTTACACCAGGAGGTTTAACAGAATTGATGCATGCATATGTAATATCAAAGGAAGGCATAATATGGTTAATTTGCATAAAAGGCAACATTGAAGTAAATATCATAAGTAAGTGCAAAAGCTGAATTTGATACATTAAGTAAAACAATGTTGTAAACAAAATAGATACCGTTAGTGCAGGTCCATCCCCCACACCAACCTAACCACGGGCATCCCACCCGGACCATCTTTCCAAAAGATACCATATGGATTCCATCCATCCATACACTTTTAAAATCTCTCATGGATTCCATCCATCCATAAGGTTTTCGCAAACCATTTTTGAAAAGCAAAGTCTAATCTGTGAAAAACTTCACTCAGCTTTCCCATGATCGTAGGCACGGCTATCCAGGATAGATTATACACTCTGCAGAGGTTGTACAGCTTTACCCACAAGACATGATCATCCCGGTTTGCCACGCGAGTTACACACTTCCTTATGTGTGCGGCGAGGAGATCATGACAAGGCCTTTACAATGATCTGTTGTCAACATAATCACGCCGCCACTAAGGTTTCACCACAACATGAATCCACATGTTGGAGCCCTCTTGTGCCGTGTGAGACTTCTCACGCCTACGCCGCGCCACATTCAGCCTATAGCGAGATCATGTTGGAACTTCACAAATTACTCGGCAGTGTCCGTCCCATACGGACTTGTGGTAGTACGATAGGGCTTTGCAATAGTAGCTCATGACTCGGTCCTTAACTTGACTTAGGCCTAACCACAACCCCTTGTGCCTGGCAATCAACATCGAGTCACCAAACTACGATGCATGCCAGCAAGCACCCACCACCGTACCAATGCCTAAGTCTAAACCAGTTTTATATTTTGTTTGGAAATTATTTTATAAACATTCTTGACTCACCAAAGTCGAGAATCCAATTTTAAAGTTCATCATTTTATGTGAAAGATCATCCCAAACCATAATCAGTATAAGCATGGCTAAGCATTTCTACAAAATTCCCAGTTAGTGCTATTGTACTAACTAGGTTTTATCTAGGGTTGACAAGGTATAATGGTAAGCAATATCAAATTTGGATGTCCAAAGAATTTGGGTATAACTAGAGTTCAAAACTGAATTTAAACTAACTTGAATAAAATTATGCATGCAATAATAATTTAAAAACAATATAATTAATTTAAAATATTAGGTTCAACATGATCAAAGGTGTAACTTGCCTTGCTCGAAGACCTGGTGCAAATCGTCGGCGTCGTTCTCTTCGAATTCGCGAAATCTACGCGCGAAGAACCAAACAAATAAATTCAAATAAAATCAAAATAAAATCCAAAAATTATAAAATATATACTGGCAGATAGAATATGATTTTATATGAATTTAGGAGAAAGAATCAATAGATTCGGAGTTTGGACGACGGAGAACGAGCAATTGGAAGTTTGGATGGACTGGAAATTCCAGAAATTGCAAAACGAGGGAATATTCTCTGGAATCTTATTTTTGGCTGATTTTTGGAGTATATTGGAGTGTATGACACGTGGGGCCCGGTTGTCATTGGGTGCAGAATTTTATTTTAATATTTTATGACAAGTGGGTCCCGCTTGTCATTGACTAGAGGTGAACAAAAATGTGGCCAAAAGTCCAACCGAAAATGCATGCCCAAGATTTGAACTCACAACCTCATGCATGCATGCACTAACATGCCTCCACTAGCCAAGTGGGCACTTGGTATTACTTGACAAAAGAACAACAAAAGGCAAAATGAATAGGGATGAACAAGGTTTGGGAAGGAAGTCACAGGAGGCACTCATGGCGCGCTGGGAGGAGAGCTTCGCGGCGGCCGGTGGCCGGCGGCGGCGGCGAACGGCGGCGGGAGAGGAGGGGCGGCGGCGCACTCACCGCAACGGCGGGGCACCGGCGGCCAGCGCGCAAGGAGGAGGCGGCAGTGGAATGGGGCCGCGGAGTGAGGTGGCCGCGCGGCGGTGGCGGCCGGCGCAGCGCAGCGCGGAGAGGAGGGGGTGAGGGCCGGCCAAGAAGGGGGAATGGAGAGAATGGTGGTGGGGAGGCCCTTTTATAGAAAGAGGGAGGAGTGAAGGATTTCGGTTTTGAGAGGTTTAAAGATGGCAAACGGCCGGGAGATTGATGAGGGTGATTAGAGCGTCCGTTTCTATGCTTTAATCGGGAGTTAAGAGGGAGAAACGCAGAGTTTTGAAGCTTTTATTTGTCATCCATGGTGGAGGAGAGAGAGAGTTAGGGGAGGAAGAAGGAGAGGTTGAAGAAACATATGACATGTGGGGTCCATATGTCATAGGGAGAGAGAGGAAGTGAAAGGGTACGGGCCGTCGGATTTGCGACACGTGGCAAGTGGATGCTTCATGGCTCTTGGATTTTATGAAGGGGTAAGTGATCATGTGTGGCTAGGATTAAAACGTGGAGAGAGAGTGATTCAATCTGAGAGCGACACATGGCGGGCTTGGAATAATTTGATTTTTATTTTCGGAATAAATTTCAGAAAATACTAGAAACTTTATAAACACTTGGAAAAATAATATTTAATGTCTAAAAATTCCAGAAAAATTATAGAATATTCCTGGAGCTCTTTTAGACTTAGGAAAAATATTTTTAATTTCAGATTTGCATTTAATAATTTTATAAAATACTTTTTAACCTTTAAAATTGATTTTTTTAATTCTAGAAAACTCTCAAAAAATAATTAACATTTCAGGGAAGGCTAGGAAAAAATAAAATAAACTCTTTTTGGCTTTACTAAAATATTTTAAATTCATTTTCTTGCTTTAGACTTTGAAATAAAATCCAGATAAATCCAAATAAACTCCAGAAAATCAATAAAATGCAAATAAAATCTTCAAAATTTAGGCAACCAAAGAACACTTTATTTTATTTTAAATTAAATTAATTAAATTTTTTTACTGAAATTTTCAAAATAAACAACTGGGCTGTTGCTTCAATCCCTGCGAGCAATTGAAGAACTAGCAAGAATAAGATGTAGGCAATCTAGTATTGTGAATAATATTGAACCATAGATGAAAACAAAGTTGGGATCCCGAAAAGCTGTTGTTGGATTGGAAACGGCAACAGAGGGGGGTGAATGGTGCCTTTAAAAATTGCCCCCAAGGTGTCCACAATATTCTCTACTCTCCAGTAGCTATTGAAGCTACGAAGACGGAGAACAAAAGCTGACTGGAAACCCAAAAACAAATTTGACAAGAAACTGCCTAAGACTTGGGCTACAAGACTATAAGCAAAGAACCAACAAAGTCATGAAAAGCTATGAAAAAGGAAGATGATTGCTCACTGGCAAGGAAACTACAAAAGATCAGCTCAACACATTTCCACGGCAAGAAACTGCAGACATATGCTGCCACGGCAGAGAAATAGACAAGAAATTTCAGCCGGCCGAAAACTTGATTTCTGCAGCAAATAGCAGGCCAAAACAGCAGCAGAAAGTAGACAAAAACAGCAGCAAAATAAAATAAAATCTGCTGCCAGCGAATCAGCACAAAAGAAAGGAAAATCTGCTGCCAAACGAGCACTCAAAACAGCACAAAAGATGAAGTATGCTGCCAGCTAAAAAGTAGTAAGAAGGACTGCATTTCACTGTAGGAACTGCTGCCACGGCAAAGGAAGCTGCTGAAACTGCTGCCACGGCAAACGAAAGCTATTGAAACTGTTGCCACGGCAAAAGGAAATGAAAGCTAGCTGGAGCTGTCGAAAGGAGTTTTGCTGCCAAGACCAAAGATTGACAAAGCACAAACAGTAGCAAAAACTGGTACTTGGTTGAAATGGCTGCTCTCCAAAAACTAAAGACTGCAAGTTAATCCATAGAGCACCAAAAACAATCCTAAAAGCTAAAAACAAGAAACTTGCCGACAGCTGGTTTTTGGGAGGAATTAGTAGCAAGAACTGAACATGCACTGCATGAGCCGACAGGAGAAATGGAGCTAAAGATTAAAAGATTGAGGAAGACCAAATCACAGCATGAGCATCACTTAACAGAAGAAAAACTGAGCAAATAAAAGAGGGTTGCAGTTAAGTGATACTTCTTGGAAAAATGCCGCTCAGAAGGACCATGAAGAGAGACCCAAAACCATCACCAATAGAGATAGTCCTCCATATCTAATCAAAAAAGAAAACAGAAGAACAATCCAAAGCATAAGGTTTCTCCCATTGAAATTGATACAAAGACAAGAATGCTTATACAAGATTGCTCTCAGCTCATCTCTCTCTCAATCTCACACTAAGTCCCCATACATGCTTGAAAGATCAAGAACTCTACATATTTTCCTCACAACTCACATGGAGAGAAACTCAAAACATAGAACACTCAAAACCCACTCTCTCAATTTCAGCACTAGAGAGCACCTCTCTATTTATAGCCTCCATAATGGGTTCACACCACACTTTACCCATTAGCTCTTAACAACTCATAGCACTTTATCCATAACTCACTTCCTTTAGTGCAGCTTTGCGTATTCACCAAAACGCCCCTCGCGCACCTTCCAGGAAGCTTCCTCATTCCTTGCCCTCCAAGCCACGCAGCCACCTCGAGTCCTCATCGTCTTTGCCACATCCTGACCGCTCTGACCTCAGCACCGCCTGTGCCTAGTTCGGTCATCCGTGCCTCGCCACGACCTTGCCTCAAAGTCCTGCAGCCATCACAGACAAGAAACAAATCACATAGCACCACTCAAAAATATTGTAACCATACATTAGCATCAGAAGAAATACTCAAAGTCCAAACTGATCGAAACAAAAAATAAACGACTTAAGCCCGTTCGACCTAGTTCGGTAAGGTCCGACCGAAGCCAACTACACCACGCAACGACATGGCTCGAACCACTCAAACCAAACTCAAACTATCCAGAACACGTGTCAATTACTCATCACAAACATGGGGTCACAACCACATGGTCTCTCAGCTGTCCTGACAGGTGGTCGTCTGACACAACTGAAGAACAGAAGTTTGCACAATGGCTAAATCTAAACTCAACGAAATCCAAGTCCTAGCAAGGGAGGCGGCGGCTCCTATATAGGGAGAACGACCAGGGGTGGCGTCCAAGTGCACGCCCTAGGGTAACAAGGCGCAGATGCATGTTAAGGAGGAGCCGGCCAAGTAGCGGCTGTGAGCATCTGAGGACGCTTGTAGATTTGACTTTTATCGCGCCCCCTTGTAAACATCCTCCGACGAATGCAGAAAGGGCTATAGTTGGAGTATGTCTCCTATGTCTTCGTCACTTCTTACGACCGTACTTTCCTCTGGTAGACTCGTAGGACTTCACGCTCACCTATACACTAGGTAGACTGTGAAGGAACGCGCGTAGGCTACGATAGCAGAAAATAAAAATTTCTACCGCGCACACCGTGACATCATGCTAAGGAGGGATCATAGATCGTTACCACTAGGCGCTTGCAATGAAGAAGAGTTGGAGAAGCCGATCCAACCACGCGCGCCGAGGTAGTAGTGGAAGTAGCCGATCGTCCCGAACAGATCGTCTCTCCACGCGATCAACCACACCACGAGCAGATCCAATCGTAGTTTGTTGATGCCGATCAATGCCGCAACGAGCAGCGCCTCCACCAGTATCCACACGTCCGGAATTTGAACGCCGATCGCGAGTGTACCAAAGACTCGCGAGCGCTAGGGTTTGGCTCGGGAGGTGGCGGCTAGGGTTTTGCTCGGGAGGAACAGGCGTACATCCTCACCCCGCCTCCAAATATATAGACCTCCTCACTTGGGCCTCGTGGACCGAGGCCCAATAGGAGTCTATCCGGATCTCTATCCGAATTGAGCCCACATCCGAATCACATTCGAATTAGTGTTCCAACCCGTTAAGTGTGCGACCAGAGGTTCACGTATACTTGGTCGCGACGGAAACACCTTTCCGGTCACCTCGTTAATAGCGGCCTCTAGCAAGACATATTAACCCCAAAGTATACGTAAAGATCATATCACTGAACTGTAATGTTCTCATGTACGAATCCCTTTGCCTCACGATATAGATTAAGCTCAAGGCGAGACTGTGTCATCCTCTTAATAGCTCAATCACTCTCTCGATTCCGTGATAGATTATAAACTTGTGATTAACTCCTCAATCACATTGGCATGGACATGCACTTTCATAATCCATTACATCGAGGGGCCCAGAGATATCTCTCCCATAAGGAGGGGCAAATTCTATCTTGATCATTCACATCCCACTACATGTTTCATAGCAAACCGAAGACTACTTTTATGACTACCCGATTCACGGAGTAGTGGTTAGTAGTCCCAAAATAGGCTACTACGCATATTGGGAACCATGATGATCTCAAGTCTAAGGATTCTACATAAACACTACTTGAGACCAACTAATGACACATGGAATCTCTCAGTTGTCTCATGGCGGGTCTATCCAACATATGTTCACTAACACATGTCCATATTATTGATTTGGTATCTCCATACCATGATCCATGAGACATGATCATCAATCAATACATATGCTGATCTTTGAATCATATTTGTTCCTCATATGATATATGATCGGGATCATTTAGAAATAGCAACATTTTGGCATTAAGAGTCTCATGAATAAGTCACATACTCATTGATCAATAATGATAATGTCTATTTCAAGGAACAAAGCAATGTATCATAAACATAGTATGTGATATATTCAACATCTCCATGTTGCCTCTAGGGCATATCACCAACAGACTGTTGGACCAAATGGCGACAGAGGGGGGGTGAATGTCGGCTACTTCAAAATACGACCCCTCAAAGGTACGATCAAAGCACTCTCTCCGATAGCTACTAGGAGCTATGAAAAGAAGAAAACCATATTCTAAAACCCTACTGAAAACTCAAGAGAAAAGGCTATTAAAAAAGGCTCAAGAAAAACCACCAAAAGTGTACTCAAGCAACAGAGGGCGGTCAGACCGCAGCCTTGAGGCCGGTCAGACCGCTCCTGAGCCACCGGTCTGACCGCCTCCTTGCGGCCGGTCTGACCGCCAAGGCAAGGGCGGTCTGACAGCCAAGGCCTGACCGGTCTGACTGGATACCCTGAACTTAGGCACAAAGAGACCCGAGGAAAAAACTGAAATTTGCTGATTTTTCTGAGCAACTACAAATTTAAGCAAACTGAAGTATCTCTACTGGTTCTTTCTAGCCAAGAGAGCAAAAAACATATTATAAACATCAATAGACTCCTGGAAACATACGATTTCAACAAAAGAACAAGGAATTTAGGTTTTTGACAAATATCTGTAACTTCTACAGACAATGAGTTAAAACATAAATTACTCAAAAATCTCTTATGCTTTGCTCATAAGCTTTTGCAAGAAGGTTAGCAACAACCTCAGGACAAACCAGCAAGAGTATTATGCCATCTCCCAAAGGGAATCAAAATCTACCTCAAACCCTAGAAGGGAAAAAGAAGAACAGAGAAGGCCAAAATGCAAGAACTAAAATTAAACTTGATTTGCTCTTGGGAAACATCAATCAAATGATCTTGAGGCATCATCCCAACATAGAGCAACCCATTTTGGGCCTTCTCCACAAGAATCGAGCCAAAACACAAAAACTCAAAAATCAAGCCAAGAAGATAACGAAGGTAAAAACTGGCACGAACAGAAAATGGACTTCAGAGATTTCATTCAAGGGAACAAGAAGATTACAGAGAAATCCCGATACGCATGAACATTAGAACAAGGGATGATTACAAGGAGTCTCAATCCATCCTCTCCCTCTCAAAGGCTCAAGAACACACACTACATCCTTTCTGGAGAGAAGACAACGAAGGGAGCACTACAGGAGACACATCCTGCTCTCTCCTACAAACTAAAGCCTCAAAGCAAAACCAACTAAAGAGCAAAGTGAAAAACACCCCCAAGACTATGACTACATGTAGGAAACCCTCTCCTTTATATAGCCATCCACTAATGGATTTTCCTTTTGCATTGCCTATTAAGCCTCCACCATTACCCGCTAATGCTAATCAAACCCGCTTCCATATGCAGCTTCGCGTTTTTACCGAAACGCCCCTCCTGCACCTTCTGGGAAGCTTCCGCGTTTCTTGTCATCCAAGCCTCGCAACCACCTCGAGTCTCCGCCGTCTTCGACACATCTCGACCGTTTTGACCTCAGCGCCACCTGCGTCTAGTCCGGTCACCTCGTGTCTCGCCACGACTCCACCTCGACGTCCTACAGCCATCACACGCAAGAAACACATCAAATAGCACCGCTCGACAAATGTAAACATAAATCACATCCATGAACCATACTTACGCATGAAGAAGCCCAAACCTGTCAAATTACCATAATATGCATCCTAATCACTTTGACCAGATTTGACCAAGTTCGACCGAAACCGAATGCACCATGCAAACGACATGGTCCGAACCACATAAATCAAACTCGACTTTCCTAAACCGATGTCAATTACTCATCACACCCATGGGGACATAACCACATGGTCTCTCAATCTCCCCTTTGATGAGTATATTGACAAACCCAAAAAAAGGCACAAAGTTGAGTTTGAAAGGAAAGAAAGTTAAACATGCTCCAAAGAAGAAAAAGAAGATCATGACCACGTTGACACAAGGAGCAAAAGAAAGAACAAGTTTTCCTCAAGGCTCCCAAAATGGCTTTTTCTCCAACGATTCTCCCCCTTTTGGCAATAAACACATCAAGGAAGCAAAAGAGAGAATAAGTCACGATAAATGGATGAAATAGCTGAAGTTGGTTTATTTTAAGCATTTGAAGCCATGAGAATTATCCAAAATGACCATATGAGAATTACATCAAGCCATAACACTCAAGTATGCTATCAAGATCATGACAATGTATGTATAGACAAGCTAAGCCAAATAAGTCATAATCTGAAATTTAGTTCAATTACTTAGCAAGTCAAGTCAACCATGATTTTAGTCTAGCTAAAGGTATCCAAAAATGATGCAGGCCATGTCAATAGACTAAGTGGAACCAAGAAGCTAGTGTTGAGTCAAATTAGAGTGCTACAAGTTCTAGAATGAGACATTTGTTCATGTGGTTGTAAGTCTTGTAATTTTAGCAAATTGAGCACAAATGACATAATTTTACTTAAGAAATCACATGATCATTTCTAATCAGATTTTTGTGTAGTCATGTGCTAGATCTCAAGCCTTATGCGACCACTCCAAGCAAGAAGCTTAAGAAGATGGTCTAGGTCATCCAAAACTCCCCCTGAGTTCATGCCTTGTGCAATGGCAAGCTGTCTCATGAAACAGAATTGGTGAGATCATCAGTTTTTTCGCACAAAAGAGATCTTTTTGCATTTTCATGAACATAAGACATGTACTAACTCATGTGTCATCGAGAAACTAGAATAGCTCAATCTAAAGCTCAATATAGATTCAAGACTCAACTCAGCCTATTTGACATGGCATGAATCATAAAAGGATAACTAAAGAAAGACTAGTTTCGAGAACTAACATGACAATTTTTAATTCAAGTTGAGCAATTTTAATTAACTCATCATGGCAAAAGCTAGTCTACACATATGAAGTCATGATCAATCTAGCAAATAAGCACAAGTCATGGCAATGTGTAATGCATTGTAATCATGTCATGAAAGGATAATAATCAAGGCTCCATGTAATTCTATGACAATGCAGAATGACATGCAAGAAAATCCAGCTCCCCCTCAACATGTGACGCAACTTTTAGTTCAAGTAGAGTTATGTCAATATTAAGATCTAGAAGCTCCCAATTGAACTCCCCCTGAACCAAAGCGATAAAATCGAGAAGCTGGGAAGAAAATCAGAAAGGGCAGTCCTTAAAGCATAGATAAGATATAGAGGATACTATGGCTCAGACTAACTCTCAACTACCCCATATGACTCTAGGACTATCAACTGATCATCTAACACACTAAGGAGCAAACACATACCCTGTCTACCTGAGGGTGGCCCGACCCTCGATAGAACCTATAAGAAGTGAGTGAGCTCAACCTAGTGAGAAGAGAACAGCTAATAAGCAGCATCCTAGAATCACAAGATAAGAGTAAGAAGTCTAAACAACTAGACAAGAGAAGCACTCTAATTTATGCTAGGAGGACTAACCCAATGCACCCGTATGCAATGCAACAGAAAGGAGTAAGAGCATAATTAATATAATAAAGCAGTAAAGCCGAAAGCTCCCCCTCACAACAGTCCATAAGGACAAACCACCCCAAGCTCTCCCCGCAAGGCTGAAAACCTAGAGCTATCCAAAGGCTTGGTGAAGATATCGGCTAACTAGTGGTCACTCTCCACAAACTGGAGCACTATGTCACCCTTCTCCACATGGTATCGAAGGAAGTGACATCTGATATCAATATGCTTGGTCCGAGAATGCTGCACTGGGTTCTTAGCAATGTTAATCGCAGAAGTGTTATCACAAAAGAGTGGAAAACTGTCGATAACTAACCCAAAGTCCCGTAGGGTCGAGACCATCCAAAGCACCTGGCTACAGTAACTGGCTGCAGCAACGTACTTGGCCTCTGCAGTGGATTGTGCAACACCGGACTGCTTCCTCGAGGACCAGGAAACAAGAGAAGTGCCAATGAATTGGTAGGTGTCTGAAGTGCTCTTCCTATCTATCCTACTGTCAGCAAAGTCTGCATCCGAAAAGGCTCTCAAGGAAAGACAAGATGAGGAAGAGTACCAGATACCATAATCAATGGTAGATCGAAGGTACCAAAGAATGCGCTTCACCGCCTGGCGGTGAGATACTCGAAGAGAAGCCTGAAACCGAGCACAAAGACACACAGCAAAGTGTATGTCTGGTCTCGAGGCAGTGAGGTATAAGAGGGAGCCAATCATGCTACGATACTCCTTCTGATCAACTGGCTCGCCGTCCTCATCTGGGTCAAGTGAAGCTGTGGATGCCATGGGAGTTGACACGGGCTTACCATCACTCATGTCAAAGCGTCTCAGGAGGTCACGAGTGTACTTGCCCTGATGCAAGAAGGTACCCTCCCGAGTCTGTTTGATCTGGAAGCCAAGGAAGAAGGTCAACTCACCCATCATGCTCATCTCAAACTCGGTGCTCATGACATCCGAGAACTGTGAAACAAGAGCATGAGAAGAGCCGCCAAAGATAATGTCATCCACATAAATCTGGACGAGCAGAAGGTATGTGCCATGCCTACGAATGAACAAGGTCTTATCCACCTTACCCATCTCAAAACCATGACTCAACAAATAGGACTTAAGCCTCTCATATCAAGCTCTAGGGGCCTGCTTAAGTCCATACAGCGCTTTGAAAAGCTTGAAGACATGGTTGGGTATCTCGGGTTCTCGAAACCTGGAGGCTGTCTCACCTAGACTTCTTCCTCAATAAAGCCATTGAGGAAGGCACTCTTGATATCCATCTGGTAAAGCTTGAAACCCTTAGAAGCCACAAAAGCAAGCAGGATTCTAATGGCTTCAAGTCTAGCTACAGGGGCAAATGTCTCCTTGAAATCTAGACCCTCAACCTGAGAAAAGCCCTGAGCTACCAGTCTAGCCTTGTTTCGAATGACTACCCCATCCTCACTTTGCTTGTTCTTGAACACCCACTTAGTCCAAATGATATTGTGACCTCGAGAGGGCTTAACAAGCGACCAGACCTTATTTCTCTCGAAATTCTCTAGCTCCTCATGCATGGCATTGACCCAAGACTCGTCGGAGAGAGCATGACCAACATCCTTGGGCTCAAAGGAGGCAACAAAGGCAGAATGGAGATAGAAATGAGACATACCGGATCTTGAGCGGGTGACTCGCTCAAAAAGGTCTCCAATAATCTGCTCAGAAGGATGGTCTTTTTGGATGTGTCTAGGAGGTCCTAGATGAGAAGAAGAAGTGGCCTCTACCTCGTGAGCTGAAGAGGTAGGAACAGAGCCACTAGCTCCAGAGGAAGCAGAAGGCATGGGCTGATCGCCTCGAGGTGCGGTGGAAGACGGCACCTCGGGTAGAGGATGAGGAACTGGATCGGGTAAACAACCCTCATCTCCATCATTCTCATCATCCACAAAGATGGGCTCGGACTGCTCTAAAGAACCTGTGATATCGGGCCTAGTCCCCAGACTGGCCTAGTCGAAGGTCACCTCACAAGTCTCTACCAACTTGCTAGACTCGCAATTCCAAACCCTATACGCCCGCGAAGAAGTCGAGTAACCTAGAAAGATACCATCACAAGAACGTGACTCAAACTTATCTAGGTTACCAGACTTCAGAATGAAACACTTGCAACCAAACACGCGAAAATGCGAGACACTGGGCTTTCGCCCATATCTCAACTCATAAGAAGTGTGATGCAAGTGTGCCCGAAGAAAAACTCGATTGGAAACATGGCACGCGGTCGCAATAGCCTCAGCCCAAAACTTCCTAGGAGTAGAGTACTCATCGAGCATCGTCCTGGCCATCTCGACCAAGGTACGGTTCTTCCTCTCCACGACGTCATTCTGCTGTGGGACGTGCAGAGAAGAGAACTGGTGCTCTATACCCGTCTTATCACAGAACCTCTCAAAGTAGGAATTCTTGAACTCTGTGCCATTATCACTGCGGATTGCTCGTAAGGCACCCGGGAGCTCAACAGAAAGCCTACTAAAAAGACTTCGGAAATGTGTAAACGTCTCATCCTTCGAGGCTAAGAAAAACACCCAAGAAACCTCGAGAAGCCATCAACCACGACAAGAACAACCACTTCCCTCCTGCTGACTGCACTCGAGCTGGTCCAACTGTATCCATATGGAGCAGCTGTCCTGGTGCATCGGTCATAGTAACTGTGACCGGAGGATGGGAAGCGTCAACCATCTTGCCGTGCCGGCAAGGAGCACAAACTAGATCTTTGACCATTTTGAGTTTCGGCAGACCACGAATGAGATCGTGGCTGCTAACTCGGGTCAAATGGTCAAATCCAATATGACCAAGTCTCCTATGCCAGAAAGAAAGGTCACGGGACTCAGAAGCAACCAAACACCGGAGAGGATCACCAGAAGACTCAGAAAAATCAGCATGAAAGATCCTCCCAAAATGAGAAATCCCGCAAACTAGACTACCCGAAGAATCAAGAATTTTGCAATTGTTTTTCTTAAAGCTCACCTCAAAACCGTCATCGGTAAGCTGAGAGACTGAAAGCAAATTATACTACAGCTTACTAGCCAAGGCAACATTTTTCAAAATGAAAGAATCATTAACACGCACTATACCTTTGGCGATGACGCATCCAGATGAAGCATCTTCGAAGGTGATCGTCTCATCACCTGGAGCACGGGCAAGGGAAGAAAACCAACGGGAGTATCCGGTCATGTGTCGTGAACACCCGGAGTCTACAAGCCAAACTTTTCCCTTCCCTGCCCGGCGAACCTGAGTCAACAAGAGAGTAAAGTCTCAGTACTGGGATAAATCAAGAGTGATTTTGGCACCCAATACTGAGTAACACGTCGAGCAGATAAAGTAGTCAAACACGACTGACCTCTATCTACCCTACGTTCTCTGTCACTCAAAGAAGCAGACGGTCTATGTGTAGACCTAAAGCTGTTGTTGGGCTTGACTGCTACAGAGGAGCGAGTCAAGACACCAGCAACATGCTGATCACGCCGCAGGTAGCTATCTCGACGGGGGAAACGAGATCTACCCTCAGGACGGCGGGAGTCACGACAAGGAGCATATCGAGGACGAAAACCAGAAAACTCGGAAAAACCAAGTCCTTGATGCTGCCCTAACCCATCCAGCTGAACAGTCTTAGACCTCGTGTGGGTCTTAGGGGCACTCACGGTCTGGGGCTGACCCTGAATATGCCTAAGAGCCTCAGCACGATCTCTCCGTGCGATCTTGGCACGCCTGAAGCATCACTCGATTGAGTGTCCATCCTTCTGACAGAAGGTGCAATGGTACTTCATCTTCTGAGAGGTAGAAGTACCACGGTGAGGCTTCGCCTTCTGAGAGGCCGAAGCAGCAGGTGGACTCACCTTGCTATCAGAAATCCCTTGGACAAAGCCCGCTAACTTAAATTGGACTAGAAATCGTATCCTAGACCTACAGCTATGGGTCTAAGCACGGCAGGTGGATGCTTCCTCATGTCCTCATAGAAATCGTATCCTAGACCTTGATTAAATTTGCAAATCTTGGATTGATCTAGAATAAGATTCAGCTTCTTCTTGCCTCCTACAAACCTCTCGAGAGTGTTCATAAGGTAATGACACTCCCGAAAGAGAGATTTGCAAGAAGAGCAGGGAGAAGAAGAGACAGCAGGAGGTAAGGGAGCAGATGAAGAACCAATAGCAGAAGAGTGAATGGCTTGTGCACGCACAGCCGACTCGGAAGGGACAGTCCTACTGCTAGCAGTTTGGTTCACGTCGTTAAGCGTCTCAACCTTACCCTTGGGCTTCTCTCCCACACCAGCAATCACATCACAATCAGTTGATAGCTTCACTAGTTGACCCTTAGTTAGCTTCACACATTTTTCATTCAAAGCAACGAGTTCAAGTTTTAGTTTATCGCAACTAATGCATGGTGAGCTAACAGGGTCCTTAGTCGCGAACTGAGCCACTTTCTTATTAGTGTCAATCATTTCTTGAAATTGTTTTGAGACAGATTCAAGTTAAGTAGTTAACTTAGGACAGTTCAAACATGAAGCAATGGGCTCAAGTAGTGAAGCTTGCAGTTCAGCAATTTTATGGTCTGCCCGTTTTAGATTCATCTTCAACTTATTGCAATTTTCGAAAGACTCGGGCAAATCCAGAAGCATGGTGTAAAGACCTCTAAATGCGTTGTCCTTATCCTCACATGAGGTGCATGCACTAGTCTCAATAGTAGTAGATGGAATAGAAGCAATCCTACTCATTTCTAGTTCAGCCAAGAGACTAATATTCTCCACCTTAACAATGCCAAGTTCAGAGGACAGACTATCATGCGAGGTCCTTAATTTCTCCATGTCACCCAACAGAGCACAGCATGTATCACATTCATCACGGGAGGAAGCAGATGTAAGTCAAGTAAGCTCCCGTGACAGTCTATCTACTTCCTTCTCCAACCCACTACACCTAGCTCTAGATCTAGCATGAAATCTACCTAGCTTAAGAAAAGCATCATTAAGCTGGTCGTAGGTGGGGGATACCTCGTCGGAGTCAGAGTACAGCTCGCTATCGCTCAGTTTGCCCTCAAGGGCCATGAAGCACATGCCGGAGAAGTCGTCGCCGCCCTTGGGGTCTTGCTCGTCCGTTCCATCGTCGTCGCTCCACCCCTCCACCTCGCTGAGGTCGAGGTCGTCGAAAGCGGTGAGGACGCGGTGGAAGAGCTTCTTGGCTTTGCCAAGGTCGTGGAACTTCTTCTTGCTTTGGGTGTGAGCAGTAGGCTTCTTGTTGTGGTTCTTGTCGATGTAGTCATTCTTGCTCACACTGCCGTAGTCACCTTTGCCCTTCCCCAGCTTGGGGCAGTTTGCTCGAATGTGGTTGGGGCCACCACACTCGAAGCAAATCACGGGTCCTCCTCTCTTTCCGTCCCTCCTCCTCTTATAAGCATGGGAAAATCTCCGAGCTAGGAGGGCTAACTGCTCATCCACAAGCTGCTCTAACTGATCATCAGTTATGTCACAGAGAGCAGCAAGGGAGAATCCGCAAGTCGACTCGGAAGAAGGTCCAGAAGTGGGATCGGTGACTAAGGCCATCGACTGCGACTTCGACCTACGAGAGACTATGTCAATCTCGTGAGTCTTGAGGCGTGAATACAACGCGTCAAGAGTCAAGGTCGAGAGGTCGGTGGTGTCCTTGATGGTAGTCACCTTCATCTCCCAAACGCGTAAGTCAAGAGCCGCGAGCATCTGACGAGCGTTGTCCGAGTCGGGCTATGTGAGACCGACCGCTCGGAGGTTGCTCAAGATTTTGTGAAAACGCGCAAAACACTCATCAAGGGACTCGCCAGCGAGCATTTCAAACTTGTTGTAATCTCGCTTGAACTGGTCCTGTCGCACCGTCTTTATTTGGGTGGTGCCCTCATGGTAAGCATCGAGGGTCTCCCAAATATCGAAGGCAGACGAAAGATGAGATATGCGGTCAAACTCGCTACAACTCAGGCCCTAGATTATGATGTTCCTTGCCTTAGCGTTTGCCTCAACATCATGCATATTTCCAGCATTGATGTTCTCATCGGCAGGAACAACAAACCGAACCTTAACCTTCCTCCAGATGGCATATCCTTGGGCCTGGATGTAGGTCTCCATCCGGCTTTTCCAGAATGGATAATCGATGCCATCAAAGATCGAAGGCTTGGTCGAGTACTTGTCTGTCGCCATGGCTCTAGAGACCGGTTAAGATCTATGGAAAAGAGCTAACCGGCTCTGATACCAATTGTTGGACTGAAATGGCGACAGAGGGGGGGTGAATGTCGGCTACTTCAAAATATAACCCCTCAAAGGTGCGATCAAAGAACTCTCTCCGATAGCTACTAGGAGCTATGAAAAGATGAAGAAGAACTCTCTCCCGAATCGTCGAAGTCTACACGTGAAAATAACCCACCAAATTCAAATAAATTCAAATTGACTTCAAATATTTGAATTGAGGCCAGAAATGGATAGAGGAGAATTTTTTATGAATTTAGAAATTTGAATGGGCTCAATCGGAGTTAGGACGAAGGAGAACGGGCTCCGGGAAGTTTAAAAAGAGAGAAAATGGAAAATCAGGATTTTTGGAATTATTTTCCTAAAGAAAAATCTGAATTATTGCGTCAGCAGAGAATTTAATTTCAGCTGATTTATTTTTCTATGGGAAATTCGGGCTTATTGCGCCAGCTGACGTCAGCCCTGGGGTAAACCCCACTGACATGCGGGCCCAGGTCCATGGACCGAGCCGATAGAGGAGAGGGAGTGGTGAGGTGGCACGGGTGGCGGGGCCGGGCTGGTGTGGCACCGACGTGGCAGAGGCGGCCGAGGTGGCGCCGACGTGGGGTGCCACGCAGATGCCACGCGGCACCACGTGGCGGCCGGCCGGGCGCTTCAGGCGGACCTCGCCGCGAGCAGCAGCGTGATTGTCGCCGGCGAGGGGCGGAGGAGGTAGAGGAGGCGCGGGGGAGTGCGGTGGTGGGGGCGGCGGTTACCGGAGACGGCGGGGAGTGGCAGGTGGTGACCGCAAAGCGGTGGCGACGCTCGGGGAACGGTGGGCGGGGTGCTCCGGCGGTGGAGACGTTCGGCCGAGGAGCGGAGGGGGTCGGGGGCGTCACGGCAAAGCTGGGGGTGGGGACGGCGAGGCGCGGCGGGGCCCGAGACTCCAGCGATTGCTCGCCGGACTTGATGGCGGCGGCGGCGAGCGAGGCGCACGGCGCGGGGCACTTAGAGTGGCGGAGAGGGCAATTCGAGGGCGGCGGGAGATGGGGCGAGGTGAGGGGTTGCTCGGGCGGGGGTTAAATAGGGACAAGAGGGATCGGGCCGGTGTGAATCGGTCACCGGAGTAGCGGCGGTTGCGGGCGGCCGTTTCGGGAAGAGGGGAAGGAGGTGGGCGCGCGGGGCACGGGTCGTGCGGAAGGGGAGGTGGGCGAGTGGGGGAGGGCGGCGGTTCGACCAGGAGGAGTGGGGGAAGCGGCCGGGTAGGGCGGGGGTTGGTTGCAGGCGGCAGCAGTGCGGGAGGAAGGAGGAGGCGCGGCCGAAGGTAGAAGGAGGGCCCGACAGGTGGGGCCAGCTGTCGGTGAGAGCGGGGCGCGGGCGGCGGAGATTGAGCCGCGTGGCGGGGCACGCATCGGCCGGCCGAGAGAGGGGCAAGGTGGGGATGAGGCCGCGTGGCGGGAAAGGGGATCGGGCGGCTGCGGGTGAAGGGGAGGGGAGGAAGGTGGGAGGAGGCGACGGCCGGATGGCGGCGGCATGGAGAAGATCTGCCGGTCCACGTGGCGGCCAAAGGGAGGGGGAGGTTTTTATAATTTTTATTTTCTGATTTAATTTTCAGAAAAGCCTGGAATATTCAATAAGCCTCAGAAAAATATAAAATTACTTCCAAAAATTCCAGGAAAATTCAAAGAAGCTCCTGGTGACTTTTTGGACTTAAAAAATATTTCCAACTAATGTTGGCTCTGTAATTTTATATTGAAAATACTTTTTAATTTCAAAAATACATATTAAACTCCAAAAAACTCTGAAAAATCAAATAAGAGCCAAATAAATCCAAATAATTAATTTGAAATAAGATTTTTATAGAAAATAAAAATATCATTTTATTTAATAATAATGTTTAGGTTTTACTTATAATATTTTCAAATCCATCTTTTTCAAAAACAGAAATTCAAGGCAAATTTAAAATTTAGGCACAAAAATACTTATTTTAATTTAAATTTTATTTTAATTAATTTTTATTATTTTTTATTTTAAGAAAACCTGGTCATTACACTTCCCCATGACGGTGCACCTGTTGTTGTTCTGCATCAAAGCAGAGATGGTAGTATGGTAGTGGAGAGTTAGGTGAGCAATGCTTGGGCCTCCCCCATGGCCTGGATGGCATATATATTCACATGGGGAGTGTTTTACAATTATATCCTTACACCCAAGTATCCCTCTCAAGGGCATTTATGTCATTACACATGCCCCATTTTGGGCTTTACAACGTCCTAACAGGTCGGCTAGGCTTAGGTGGGGGCCACCCCTACAACAGAACCACAACAACATTATCCGATAGCATATCGTTGACTTCATTAGCGATGTCGTTATTAGTACCTTCCTATGTTATATGCTCTTCACCATAACTGGTCCGACATGCATACCCCTTTTTGAAACCACTTCAAATCAAGTGTGTTTCAGTTTGCGCTCTGTTCTTAAACACCATTAGATTTTGTAGTCAATGCATAGATAGTAAATATATTCCACCCCCTTATTCAACATATCCTCCTCAGCATCGCTTGCAAAGGCGGACATGCCATTAATATACTCTTCACATGGTTCTCAGCGCACATCCAGCTTCGGTCCTACGCTACACATATAACAATTTAGTGTTAAATATTGAATAATTTAATTAGTATACTAGCTATATATGATCTAAAGTAGCTATTAACTTATGTGCAAACTTATGTTGATTTCCAGCTTCTAGTTATATTCCCATTACTGCACTTGTTAGTATTATACTCGCATGGAACACTTGAATATCTGAGCCTTATCACCTCAGTAAAATTTATAATGGTACGACTTTCAAAAATAAGTCCGTAATTTATACACCACTGCTTAGTACTGCTTAGATAATCGGGGGCACCAAGAATGCCCCCAAAACATCACTTTTAATCATGTGAAACTGGTTTGGAAAGTCATGGTGGTAATGACTGGTATATTTTGATATGATTATTTTATGTTCCCAAAAACCTCAAATTGCTTAGCTATCTAGGCGGATGGTTCGGGGGCTTGTGCAGTGGTGCACAAGATTGTGGTTAGTGGTAGAATTGCCTAGATAACCCTAAGGATTGAATATTGTCATGACCTCCTGTGTAACACGAGTTGCAACCACAAGTCTGTAAAGTACAACTTGGCTTAGTAGATATACTAGACCCTGAAAGTCATCTCATCGGTGGAGGAGGTGAGGTAGTGCAAGTGGCTGTCTGTGTGACGACTTGAATGGGACACTCGCAGAGGGTGAAGTTTTCCGCGGCGTGCTAGTCAGTGTGGGTAGTCCAGCTGCTAGCAGCATAGGGGAAGAATATCCCACACAACTTATGGGACCCGTCGCAAGTGGGAGAAGCTGTAGGGGCCCAGATTATACAATCCGGAATCCTCTGTGATTCCACCGCACTATTCCCTGGATCAATAGATAGTGCTCACAGATTACAGTTCTGAATATCAAAGTACATATCATGCGGAAGCGTAAATATAATAGTAAACTTACTCACGGGCCGATTGGGCCAAAATCAACAAAATGCAGCAGCGGAAACGAAGTACACAGGTGAGACCCTCAAGACATGCCCACAGGCAGCCAACTGGAGGTTTGCGACCTAGCCCTTAACATCTTCATCTTCCTTGCCACCATGACCAAATAATGTTGCTGAAGCGCAGTGATCTGATTCCTGATTCTGGATTTGTGGTGAAAGTGAGTGTGAGCACAAACCACCATGCTCCGCGAGCCAATACACATGATGCAAATAAATAGTATGCATGGCTTATCAAAGGAGAGGCTCGGGTTATTTTGTTTGCCAAAAACCGCTTTTAGTAGCATTATTATTATTTATTCATTAGTGTCATTGTTGCTGCCTAAACTCCACCTAGTGCTTACCATAATTGACATAATCCACCAAAATACACTTTCTTTATTGATCACTGTCTAAGACTCCAAACAACGAGCGACATTATTTATTTAATCCATCGAGCACATACTTTCTAAATTGATGGCTGTCTAAAACTCCAAACAGCGAGTATCATCAATTATGCAATCCACGGATCAATTGTTGCCTCAATCTCCGAATAGTGAGTATCATAATTTATATAATCCACCGATCAAGTGCTGTCTAAAACTCCGAACAGCTAGCAACATCATTTATCTAATCCACCAATATCTTTTGTGTTATGAATTCCTAATAATCCAATCTTGTAATAACTATTCATCAAATCTTCACTTCTGAATTTTATTGATCCTCTAACGTAATTACTTTTAAATCCACTGACATCATTTGTATCAGGACTTTCTAATAATTCAATCCTTTTGTTATTGATCCAAAACCATAATTTGATCTTCCAATAATCCCTCTTATTTAACTCTAACTAGTTCACTAGTATACCTCCACCAAGAATATCAGTGATCAAATCCACGATTCCTTAGTATACATCCACCAATATTGTCGGACCCAGATTTTACAATCTGGAATCTTCTGTGATTCCACTGCACTATTCTCTGGATCAGTAGATAGTGCTATAGATTACAGTTCTGAATATCAAAGTACATATCATGCGGAAGCGTAAATAAAATAGTAGACTTACTCATAGGCCGATTAGGCCGAAATCAATAAATTGCAGCAGCGGAAGAACGAAGCACACAGATGGGACTTTCAGGACATGCCCACAGGCAGCCAACTGAAGGTTCGCAACCTAGCCCTTGACATCTTCATCTTCTCTGCCAGCTTGTCCAATCTTGTTGCTGAGGCGAGGTGATTTGATTCCTGATTCTGAATTTTGTCGCAAAAGTGAGTGTGAGCTCTCTAACCCCGTGCTCTGCGAGCCAATACACAGAATGCAAATAAATAGTATGCATGGCTTAACAAAGGAGAGGCTAGGGTTATTTTATTTGCCAAAAATCGCTTTTAGTAGCTTTGTTATTATTTAATCATAGTGTTATCACTACTGCCTATACACCACCTAGTGACTACCATAATCGACTTAATCCACCGAAATACACTTTCTTTATTGATTGCTGTCTAAGACTCCAAACAGCGATTATCATCAATTATGCAATCCACCAATCATACCTTCATTGTTGCCTAAATCTCCAAACAGCTTGTGACATCCTTTATCTAATATCAGCCAATTAATCCACCAATTTATTTTGTATTCAAAATTTCTAACAATCCAATCCCTTTTGTTCTTGATACTCATCCAAAATGTATTCTTCCAATAATCAACCTTATTTTCCAGTATCTATTTCTAACTAATTCACTAATATACATCCTCCAAGAATATCCTTGATCGGGTCTACGAATCACTAGTATACATCCACCGAACATTTTGCTGATCAAGATTACAATCCAATACTGGTTATTGTTCCTCCAAATTCCCAAGATTCAAACTATCCATCTAGTATTTGATCAAATCCTATTAATCCCATCATTGTCAACATCTTCCAAGAATTCATACTAATTATCAGTGTTGTAATCCAACAATTACCTTTATACTCCCTAATACTCCAAAATCATTTAAATCATCTATCTTACCTATATATCCATTTAGACTCCACCAAATTATTTCTCCCAGAATTCATACTATCGTTATCCCTATTATGATCAACATAAATCCACCAACTTCTTTATGCAATTACCATAAACAGCCATCTTCTTTTCTTACGACTCTATTTATTCTTCCCATATTTTATTTTGTAAGAATAGAAATGCCACCATTTGAAATACAATATAAAATTTTCTGAGACCTAGCAACTTTGGAACAAGACATAATGTTCAAGGAATATTAACATGATTTTCCATACATATGGCATCACACCATATAACACCCTTCAGCGTTATAGCCGCTTAACTTACCACTGGGACGACACCCAGGACAATTCAAATCAGGGCTTTCCACTGCCCTTCGCTTTTCCATTCCCATTTTCCAAACATTTTTAAATAGAACTATATCTAGTTAAGTTTCCATGTCCGCCCTTGACCGTGGGCATGGCTGTTCGAATAGTTTTGACTCTGCAGAGTTTGTACACATTCACCACAAGAGACAATCAACTCGTTGCCCCACATGATGCCTTAGACATGTGGTTGAGCAGACCATCACAGTGACTTTTCAAAGTATCTAGTCCCTTTTCTCATTCACCTTGTGGGTAGCCGCCCACTTGCGGTGGGTCCCATCTATGCGCGGGATGTTTCCCACAGCCACTAACACAGCTCGGGCTTCTACTTTCCGCAATGTTAGGACAGCTGGGAAACTTCACCCACCACTGGTGTCCCTTCAGGCCCCCTTGCCATAGCGTAGCCCCATCAATCCACTACCAGTGAGATGAGTCTGGGGATTTCGATAAATCTACTTAGCCAAGTTGTATTTTACAGACTTGTGGTTGTACTGTTTTACACAGGAGGTCATGACAAGATTCTGTCCTTAGTGATATCTGGGCGGTTCTACCACAAACCACACTCTCATGCACCCCTGCACCATACCTCCGAACCATCCGCCCAGATAAATAAGCAATTTGAGGTTTTTGGGAATGTAAAATAACCATATCCAACATACACCAGTCATTACCACCATAACTGCCCAACCAATTTTTCTCAGGATTAAAAGTGAGGCTTGGGCGCTCTCACGCCCATGAGTATCTAAAACTAAGCATGGCATATAATTACGGACTTACTTTCGAAAAGTTACCATTATAATTTTGTTAAGGTGACAAGGTTCACATATTCAAGTATTCCAAAGGAGGTGTAATATTAATCAAGCAAGCAATGGGCATATAACTAAAATCTTAAATTAACATGTATTTGCATATAAAATAATAGCATGCAATTTGATAATTTAAACCAAAGTAGGTTGCAGAAAACGTAGGTTCAACATGATCAAAGTATGGACTCGCCTGGCGCGGTTTACCGCGATCTTGAGCTCACACGAAGTTGTCTCATACAATGATCTTTAATTCCTGGTCTTCATCAATCTCGGTCTCGCTTGATTCATAGAATCGTCCGGACTTCAATTTCTAATTACGTGCTAGGCAACTGAATTCAAATAAAGGTAAATAACTCAAAAGATCCAAATAAATCCAAGTAAACTCAATTTAGATTTATTATGAGTGATTAGGATGATTTGTTGCGAGGTCAGTGGTAGAATACGACAACTTGATCTTTTATTAATAATCTCTTTTATTATTTTTGTATTTATCAAGGAAGTTCCATGAGTTAGGGTATTCTTATGAAGTGGTGTATTTTATCGAGTAGTAATGTTCAGGGCATATAATTTACATATATAAGTAATATTTGCAAATCTTGCGTATTGAGTTAATCTTATCGCCTATATTCTTAGCATTTTGTGGTACTACATTTTATGTACTTTAGTCATTACTAGGCTAAGTTTAATTTGAATTAGGTCTATTTATACGGATCCTAGCCTACTATATATATACCATTATGCTAGATTTTATTATGTACTAAGACATGTGTTGAGATTTAGTTAATGGCACTATTTTTATCCTGCTTATACCTTAGCTACTCTTAGGCTTAGCTCTATATTTGATTCATTTATCTAGGCAGAGATCTTTGTACCAGGTAGTATTCCATTATTCTATTTAATAAGATACATCACTGAGATTTATTAGGTGACAGCATGCTAAATATTGAACATATGTTGTAATTATAATTAAGAGCATTTTTACTAAGTTTGGATGTTTAGCCAAAGTTGTTTCTCTTTATCAATGCCCTAACTAATATTTAGTCTTTTCAATTTATTTATGCAAACCACATTAAATATCACCAAAAATTCAATTGAGCTCTAAAATTTGTGGTTTCAGTTCCACTGGACAGATCTTGAATTTAGAAATTTGTTTCATTCAATTTGGAGTTAAAATGAACAAGTTATGCCCATTTTAAATTCTCGGTTTAATTAGAAAATATTAAATCTCTGATAGGTGGGTCCCACTCTCTACTTTTAAGTTTATGTTTTCTTTTTATTTCCACTCCTCTGTGCTAGTGACATGTGGGACCAGCTACAGGGGCATGGCCCACGTGTTAGTGAGGGGTTTCAAATGATAATCTGGCATTAGTATTGATGACAGTTGGTTAGGATTAATTAATTAACCTCTGTCCAAACTAAATGAGCTTACTTATATTCAAATTAATCTTTAACACTCCCATTAATCCTTTTTAATACTTTTCCTAATCTCTTTTAACATTTCCCCAATTACCCTTAGTATCTCCTAATTACTCTCCCTCTACTGTAGCCAGCAAAAATTTCTTTAAAATCCTACTCTAATTCTGCGGCCAAGGGGAGTCGAACTCAGGCCGCCTGGGTGAACGCGCACTGGGCTAGCCAAGTGATCAAGCGATGTTACCTGACGGGAAGGGGCAGAGAACTCGCTGAGCCGAGGCCAACGCGAAGAGGAAGCTCTGGCAGCAGTGCCGCGGCGAGGCGCCGAGTGGAGTCAGGGAGTGCTAAAATACGTTCCTGGTGTGACGGAGTTGTCGGCGGTGAAGTCGGCGGGGGCTGAGGAGACCCGAGGCGGACCGGCGACGAGCGGCGGCTTAGGAGAGGCTTCAGCGCCAGTGGGGTACGGGTAGGGATGAGCCCGGGTGAGGCCAGGGACGTCTTCGCCTAGCTCTGAGGGAGGTTTTGGGAGGAGGAATCGAACTATCTCGCCGGGAATTGTCGGAGAGCTAGGTGGCCGGCCGTGGGGGAGAAGGGTGGCGTCGGCGGAGGAGGGAGCACTAGAACTCGATTGCCTGGAGGAGAGTGGAGTGTGGAGTGTGTGGAAGGAGACAGTGGCTTTGGTTGCTTTTATGGTGGACCGGGCGGGGCTGGCAACAGACGGGGGCGGCCGTTTGGTCGTGTCGGAGCGGCGGAGCAGCGGGATTCGGGGGGATACGCGCATGACTGCTCGGGCAGGCTTGCACCGCGCACGCAAGCAAACAGGTGAGCCGGGCATGTGTGCCACGAGGCGGGGAATCGCTGCGCACGGCAGAGAGAGGAGCGAGCCACGGGAGGAAGGAGAGAGGGGAAAACAGCGGGGTGCGTGGCCACCGGCGGGGAGCGAGCGGGAGGAGCAGGCCCATGGCAGTGGCAGAGCGAGGAGCGGGTTGGGCTGCACCGAGGAGAAACGGCGGGCGAGGAGGGAAGCGATCGAGGCGTGTGGTCGGGGAGGAAGAAAGGGAACAGGGCGGCGGTTGGGTGGTTGGGCAGTTCGACGGCCGCAAGGCCTCTTTTTCCTTTTCCTTTATATATATATTATTCTATTTAATTACTTATTCATTTTATATACATATATATGTATATATATATTTATATTTCTTTTATGTTTATTCTTGTGTATATACATATACATTTTTATGTTTTGCTCTAAGCTTTTTGTGCCATTATTTCCAAAAATGAAATTTGATGTTTTAATTCAAGTGTCTCCCTTTCTTTTATGGATCATCTTTTCAGATTCGAATTTATAATCTTGAGTTTTCATTATTTGCATATTCACCTTTTTGGTATTACTAATGTTTGTCTTTGTCTTTTATGAATTTCTCCAATTTTTTTAGAACCTCAATCAAATTCAGGAAAACTGCATGAAATCCAAATTCCAATAGAATATATTGCAAAAAAATAATTTAAGAAATTCAGATTTTCAAATTTTAAATTTTTGGGATGTTACAAATATCTTCATTGATCAAGGTTATACTCCAATAATTGTTATCATTCCTCCAAATTCCCAATGATTCAATTGACCCACTCAGTAATCGATCAAATTCTATTAATCCCATTATCACCACCATCTCCCAAGAATTTATATTAGTTATCAATGTTGTAATCCAGCAATTACCTTTGTACCTCCTAATTCTCCAAAAATCATTTAAATCGTCTATCTAGCCTATATATTCATTTAGTCTCCACCAATTTATTTCTCTAGAATCCACACTATCGTATCCTCTTTATGAGAGACGTGAATCCACCAACATCTTTATATGTTTACCTCAACAACCATCTTCTTTTCTTACAACTCGATTTACTCTTCCTAACATTTTACTTTGTGGGAAGAATTATCATTATTTTAAAATATAATGCATAAAAATTTCCTGAGACCTAGCAGTTTTGAACAAAAATATAATGTGTAAGAGAATGCAATAATAATATCAATCCAGATTCCATCCACCATTACATGGTCTCTGCACCATATACTAGACCTTCAGCGTTATAGCCGCTTACACTATCACTGGGACGACACCGTGACAACACAAATCAGTGCTTTCCATCGCCCCACTTTTCCATTCCCACCCACAAAGTTTTTGAAATAGAACTATATCTGATTAAGTTCCCATGTTCGCCCTTGACCGTGGGCACGTCTATTCGAATAGTTTTGACTCTGCAGATTTTGCACACTTTACCCACAAGAAACAGTTTACTCGTTGCCCCGCACAATTCCTTAGTTGTGCAGTTGAGCGAACCATCACAGTAACCGTTCAAAGTACCTCGCCCCTTCCATCATCTCACCCCTATGAGCTTGTCCCGCTTATGGCAGGTCTCATAGGTTGTGCGGGAGTTCCCCTCCTATGCGCCTAGCAGCTGGCTACCCACACTGCTAGCACGCCGCAGAAGAACTTCACCCTCGCGAGTGTCGTTCAAGCCATCACCTGCATGACCACTTGCACTACCTCACCTCCTCCACCTATGATGATGACTTTGTGGTCCAAAGAATCTACTAAGCCAAGTTGTACTTTACAGACTTATGGTTGCACTTGTTTTACACAGGAGGTCATGACAAGATTCAGTCCTTAGGGTTATCTGGATAGTTCTACCACAAACCATACTCTCGTGCACCCTTGCACCATACCCACGAACCATCCGCCCAGATAAATAAGAAAATTTGAGATTTTTGGGAGCATAAAATAACCATATCCAACATACTCCAGCCATTACCACCATGACTACCCAACCAAACTTTCTCATGATTAAAAGCGATGATTGGGCGCTCTCGCACCCATGAGTATCTAAGCAATACTAAGCATAGCATATAATTATGGACTTATTTTCGAAAGGTTACTATTATAATTTTTGCTAGGGCGACAAGGTACACAATTTCAAATATTCCAAAGGAGGTGTAATATTAATCGAGGTACACAATGGGGTATAACTAGAATCTTAAATTAAACATGTATTTGCATATAAAATAACAGCATGCAATTTGATAATTTAAACAAAAGTAATTTGCTAAAAATATAGGTTCAACATGATCAAAGTATTGACTCGCCTTGGTCACAGTGGGTTTGGTCATGGTTGTCTTGAGCGGCTTCTGCTTTAGCTTCCTCCTCTTGAGCTTCGTACGCTATTTTTACGTGCGTGAAAATTTGGATAAACATTAGCAAACCAAATAAACAATCGCAAGAAAATCCAAATAACTCCAAAATTCATGATTTCAGTTCCATTAGGGAGACTTTGAACTTTGGGTGAATTTAGAGATGTGTTTCACTTAGTTCGGGGTTAGAGTGAATTGTTTATATTTACTTGTAACTCAATCATAAATCAATTATATGTATTATGGCTTTGACTTTAATTTGGAGACCATAGCCTAAAGGTTTATAGCTTATTGTTCACCTTATCCTATAGGCAAAAGGGATTCTCCTAATCGCTAGGGCATAATGATAATGGTTGATTTCATAACAAGTATCACTATGCAAGGGTTTAAGTTCTATTGTTTAGTCATTCCTTATTTACCAAGTTATCATTTCATGAGAGCATATCTGTAAACACATTCCCATTAAGCCTTTAGTTAATAAAGATTTGAAATGCATATTCAAGGCATATTGATTAACCCATGGCTAAATGTTAGGGCATATGTTTAATTATGGTCCAGGGTAATCTTTTTAATTTAAGACCTTGCTTTTATAGTTATCAATTTTATTCCCCTTAAATTTAACTTTGATATATATATATATAGGCAAAATAACAGAGGTACCATGGTGCCCAAACTCCATAATTAAAACTTTCCATCCATGATTAATACTTTCCATCTATGATTGATTCCTTTCCAAATTGATGCATTTTTGAATTAATGAATCTTAATAGGTTTACATGATATATTGCACCTGCACGCGTCTAAAAGCAATCTAACAACAGAGAGGCTTGGTGCCCGGGCACCATGGTGTATATATATATATATATATATATATATATATATATATATATATATATATATATATATATATATATATATATATATATATATATATATATATATATATATATATATATATATATATATATATATATATATATATATATATATATATATATATATATATATATATATATATATATATATATATATATATATATATATATATATATATATATATATATATATATATATATATATATATATATATATATATATATATATATATATATATATATATATATATATATATATATATATTATACATTGAAATGGGACACCTAGGTGCCTGACACCTAGGCTCCTGTAGTTAGATTGCTTTTAGATACGTGCTAGAGCAATGGTATGTATGGTATGTAATATATTAGGCATGCTAAATCAATCGTGGAAGGAAAGTCTTAATCATGGATGGAAAGTCTCAATCACATTAGCACGCATCTAAAAGCAATCCAAAGGTAGGAGACTAGGTGTCCGCACACCTAGGTGACCTCGTTATTTATACTATATATATATATATATATATATATATATATATATATATATATATATATATATATATATATATATATATATATATATATATATATATATATATATATATATATATATATGTATGTATGTATGTATGTATGTATGTATGTATGTATGTATGTATGTATGTATGTATGTATGTATGTATGTGTTGTAGGTGGCCCCCACCTAAGCCTAGCAGGCCTGTTAGAGGAATGTAAGGCCCAAAACGGGATATGTGTAATGACATAAGTGCCCCTGAGGGGGATACCCAGATGTGAGGATATAACTGTAAAAGCACTCCCCATGTGGATATATATATATATACAGCACAGGACATGGGGAGAGACCCGAAGCCATTCACTTACTTAACTCTCCACTACCACACTCTCTCTCTGTTTGGTCTGTAACGACAACAGTTGGCGCCGTCCGTGGGGAGGACAAGAGCAAGCCTCCAGGTCTGAAGGAGGATGGCACCAAAGAAAGCTTCACCGTTGGCGGCGAAGAAGAAGGCGAAAGCGGCAAAGTCTCGCGTCAGCACTAGGGCTTCGGCTTTAGCAGCCGCAGGTACGAACAGTGGCGCAGGTGCGACCGTGAACCCCGCCACCGACGCGACGCCCAACCCCGCCACCGACGCGATGCCCAACTCCGCCACCGACGCGACGACCAACCCCGCCAGCGACACAACGCCAGACCCCACCAGCACCGCCCCGACGACCAACCCCGGCGATGGCAATGCAAGCGCATCCGTTTTTCCACCCGGCGCAGAAGCGGTGAATGGTCCCAGCGGCGACGCGGACCTCGTCACCGGCCCCAGGGTCCTCCAGGACAACGCGGCGGGCAGCCTGGGCGCACAGGCCATGGTCACTGCCGTGCCGGTAATACCGCCAAGCGCACCGACGGCCCCAACCACGTCCGCAGTGGAGGCTGCCTTGCTAGCGGCCCTTAGCGCGTTTCAGCAGGAGCTAACAGACCTCTACGGGTCTGTGCAAGACATGCAAGAGGCTCGAAGCCAACACGCCCCCCCCCCACAGCGGTGGCATCCGAACCCGCTCCAGAGAGGGCGGATAGCCGCGACGCCCCTACGTCTAGTCGCGTCCCCGCTCTCCGCGGGCCTACAGCAGACGGCGTGGCCTGAGGACTTCAAGTTCCCGAGCGTCATCGAGGCATACAAGGGTGACTCCAACCTGCGAGAATTCATGCGCGTGTTTGAGACCGCTATCGAAGCCGCTGGCAGAGACGACACCACGAAGGCAAAAGGACTTCCCCTCGCGTTACAAGGGGTGGCGCTGTCATGGTTCTTCACCATTGAACCACAGTCCATCTATGCCTGGAAACAGATCCGGGATCGACTTTACAACAACTTCCAGGGAAACTACGTCGAGCGTGTCGATGCGGACCAGCTCTTCGCAGTCAAACAAAAACCTGAGGAGCGGCTCCAGGATTACTTCAAGCACTTCGCGAAAGTACGTTGCCAGGTCAAGGACGTCAACGAAACAACCGTCATAAACGCAGCAATACAAGGCCTCCGACCGGGACCGATGGCCGAGTACAACGCGCGCAAGCCTATTAGGACGGTCACGAAGCTCTTCGACAAGATGGAAGAGTACGCCAGAGCGGAGGAGGACGCGCGGAGGTGACACGGTGATGACTCTGACACCAACAAGGCGGAAGGCTCGGCAAAGAGCGAAGGCTCGCCAAAGCAGGGCTCTTCGAAAGGTAAGCGCAAGCAAGAGCAACCGAAGGGCGCCTCCGAACGCAAGGACCGCCAACACAATGACCCGTCAGGCGATAGGCCCAAGCGCGACCAACGCAAGTCCAGGAAACCTCGTTACGTCTTTGACATCGAGGGCGGCTCCGAAGACAATGCCTCTGCAGGTCGCGGAGGCAGAGGGCGCCGGGGCCGAGGACGGGGGCGTGGCCAGGGTCGCGACGACAGAACCCGCGAAGAGTACGGCGACCAGCACCACGGGCAGTGGTGCGAAATCCATGGCCGAGGCAACCATGACACGCGTGCTTGTGCCACTATCGCAGCGCTACCAGAGCGCCGCCAGGACAAAACCGGAAACACGCGCGCCGCCGTGGCCCACGCCCAACACCCCTAGGACCAAGGAATACAGCCCGTGAAGGCCTCCTCGCGAATTCGTGCACATGTGCAACAACCCGGGAGGGCCTCCTGCGATTACAAGCCCGAAGGAGCCCAATGCGGGATCATCAACGCCATTTCCGGAGGCTCCTCATTGGAGTTCGCCTCGGCGCGGCAACGGAAGGCCTACACGAGGAGGGTGCACCACGTCGCGGCATACCCGGCACTGGCACCGCCGGAATGGGCACAACACGAAGTCACATTCACGCCACGACGCCGAGCGTGGAGTTTCCCACCAAGACCCTTTGGTCGTCCGGTCCTTGTAGCCGGATGCGAAGTCGCGCGCCCTAGTCGATGGAGGAAGCTCCGCGAACATCTTGTTCGCGCGCCTTCGACCAAATGGGGATCCTCGAGTCGATTGGGCCCTTGGGCATCCCGCCGCAAGGATTTGGAGGCGCCTTTGCGCTTTGGGCCGATATGCCTCCAATTCTCCTTCGCCAAACAACAACGTGAGGAGCGAAGATGCCATCTTCGACGTGGTCGACATTGCATACCCTACAATGCCATATTAGGCGGCCACTCCTAAATACTCCGGGCGCCCCGCATCACGGCTCTGGCATGAAGCTTCCCGGACCGCTGGCCATCATCATCGTCCATGGCGACCAGGACATGGCTCGACGCATAGAGCTTGGCGCCAGAGGTCCATGCCATGCGGCTCGCCAAGGCACCTAAGCCGGGTGTGCAGGTGCGGAGCCCTCGGGCGCCCCCGGAGAGTGTCTCGCGTTCCTCGGGCACAAGGTTGCCCCGGCAGCAGCGGCTCGTCAGCGGTCGCCCCGTCCTCATAGCGGTTAGTGGTCGGTATCCCCCCTTTTTTGTAATTGCTCACCCGCACAAACGGAAATTTAATAAAGTTCACCGTTTGCACAAATTCTTGTTCTTCGCAACAAAGACACGCGTTCGCGTGCGCACTCTCCGTCAAAGATACGGGTATGAGTATAAACAAAGACGCGTCCGCGCGCGCACTCTTTGTCAAAAATACGGGTATGAGTATAAACAAAGACACGCGTTCGCGCATGCACTCTTTGTCAAAGATACGGGTATGAGTATAAACAAAGACACGCGTCCGCGCGCGCACTCTTTGTCAAAAATACGGGTATGAGTATAAACAAAGACACGCGTTCGCGCGCGCACTCTTTGTCAAAGATACGGGTATGAGTATAAACAAAGACACGCGTTCGCGCGCGGACTCTCCGTCAAAGATGCGGGTATGAGTATAAACAAAGACACGCGTTCGCGCGTGCAGTCTTCGTCAAAGATACGGGTATGAGTATAAACCAAGACGAGCGGGGGGACGCCTCCGCACGCACTCTACGGAGTATAAATAAGACGTAGCGTCGAGGTCCGCCTCCGCACGCACTCTACGGAGTATAAATAAGACGTAGCGCGAGGTCTGCCTCCGCACGCACTCTACGGAGTATAAATAAGACGTAGCGTCGAGGTCCGCCTCCGCACGCACTCTCCGGAGTATAAAAAAGATGCGGATGCTATCCCTGCGCACTCTACGGAGTATAAACAAGACGCGAACCCCGCGCACGCATGGGCGTTGCCCCAGTGCGTACTCTTTGGAGTATAAATAAGACATGGATGTCGATCCCATGCACCCTCCGGAGTATAAAAAAGACGCGAATGCTATCCCTGCGCACTCTACGGAGTATAAACAAGACGTGAACCCCGCGCACGCATGGGCGTTGCCCCAGTGCGTACTTTTTAGAGTATAAATAAGATGTGGATATCGATCCCACGCACTCTCCGGAGTATAAAAAAGACGCGGATGCTATTCCTACGCACTCTACGGAGTATAAACAAGACGTGAACCCCGCGCACGCATGGGCGTTGCCCCAGTGCGTACTCTTCGGAGTATAAATAAGACGTGGATGTCGATCCCACGCTCCCTCTGGAGTATAAAAAAGACGCGGATGCTATCCCTGCGCACTCTACGGACTATAAACAAGACGCGAATCCCGCGCACGCATGGGCGTTGTCCCAGTGCGTACTCTTTGGAGTATAAACAAGACGTGGATGTTGGCCCCACGTACTCAGGAGTGCAAAAAAAAAGAGGACGCAAATGTTACCCCGGTTAATTCTACGGAGTGCAAAGTGCACCACGGGGGCCCACTCCCACGCGCAGCCCGCGAAGTACCAAGGCGACGTGTCAGAGGCTAGCTCCCGCGCGAGCGCACGTGCGAGCGAGAAACACTAGAGGCTGTCCTTGCATAATCTTGGGAAGGAGCGCTCGCGCGTCTACCTCGACTAAGGTGCCAGCTCCGCCGCCACCACTTCGGAGGGTAGGGGACGGAGCGCTCGCGCCGCTACTTCGACTAAGGCGCCAGCTCCGTTGCCACCACTTCGAAGGATAGGAGAAGTTGCCTATCGTTTAGAACTACCTGAAAGCTTATCAGAAGTGCATAATGTGTTCCACGTATCTCAACTCAAGAAATGCCTTAGAGTCCCTGAAGAGAAGGCTCCAGTCGAGTCAATTTGTCTTCAGAAAGATTTGACTTATTCGGAGCATCCGGTCCGAATATTGGATACCATGGAAAAGCAGACAAGGCACCGCACCATTCGACTCTTCAAGGTTCAATGGAGCAACCACTCCGAGCGGGAAGCAACTTGGGAGCGTGAGGAGCAGCTCAGAGCCGACTATCCGTCCCTCGTTTCAGTCGATTCGAATCTCTGGGTCGAGATTCATTTTAAAGTGGGTGTGACACCCCATTTTTAAATTGCTTAATTGCCTTGTTTTATTTGGTTCTTAGAAAATTAATCTCAAAAATTCAAATCTTTAAATCTATTTATCCCAGCCCAAAAAAAATCCCTTTTGGCCCTACCCAATTTCCCTCTTTTCCTCTTTTCCCGGATGGGCCAGTCTTCTCTACCCCCTCTCTTTTTCTTTTTCCCCCAGCCCAGCCTTTTCTTTTCTCCAGGCCGGCCTTTTTCTCCCCTGGGCCCATTCCCTTTTCCCTCAGGCTTCGCGCTCGCCCGGTGTGGCCCCTCCCCGTCTTCCTCCCGCGTGGCGGCGCCTTCTCCCTCTTTCTCTCTCCCGCGCGCGCCGCTCTCCGCCGAGCCAAACCACTGCGCCGCTCGTGGTTTTCCTCACCTCGCAGCCCCCGCGCATCCCCGTGGTAGCTCCGCCGCGATCCCCAGCGCCCCCGCCGGCTTTGGCGTCCGGCCCCCTCGCTGTAGGCGCTCCGCGCGTCGACCCCCGTTCATCGCCATGGCAAACCGCTGGAGCCGCCCCCGGTTTCGTCGTCCGGCCACATCGCTGCTCGCCCACTCCAGCATGGCCATCGTCGCCGCATTCAATGAGCGCCAGTAGCGCGACGTCCTCCCCCGCCTTTCCCGGCGCCATCATCCCCGCCGTGCTGCCCCGTGTCGGCGCGGCCGCGCCTCTGTACCCGGGCCGTAGCCACCGGACGCCGCGACCCATGCCGCGCGCCACCCCTCCCCTAGGCGGTCGTAAGGCGTGGTACGCCGCCCATGCCGCCCGTTCACCCTAGGCCGTTCGCCCTAGCGCCGCCTCGCCCGTCTCGCCGTAGCCAGCCATAGCGGGGGATGTACCGCCGCACATACCCACGCCCATCCCCGTCCGCCACTTTTTCGCAGCTATAAAATGCAGTCTTTTGCCCGAGATTTCCCCTCTCCCACCTCCTTAGCCACGCAAAAACTCACCGCCACCGGCGGCCGTTCTTCGGGGCGCCACCGTCGCCAGCGCCCTCTGGCGAGCCCCGCTCGGCATTGCTCTTCTCCCCGACCCTTTTACCTTCTCTAGAAGCTCCCCTCGCGCCTAATCGGGTCTTCCCCTCTCTTTGCAGCCACCGGCCCCGTTTCTTCCCCATCTCCGGCCAACTCCGGCGCCGCCAATCCAGGGGGTCCCGGCCGATTCCTCGCACTCAGAGCACCTCGCCACCCTCAGAACTCGATCGAGCCGCCGATTGGAAGCCTTCGCCCGTCATCCCGGCCCGATCGACCCTCCGCTGCAGGTGAGCCGTCGCCGCCGACCACCTCCACAGCCTCCCGAGCCGCTCTCTTCTCCGTGAGTGTCTATTCATCTCGAGAAACTCCTCTACTGTTCAATTGCACCCTCGTGGCCGAGTCGCCCTCCGAAGCGCCCTCGGCTCCGCCGTCGCCTAGCTCGCCGCCGGCGACCTCCCGACCCACCTCAGGCCGATTCACCCCACCGTTGGATGCGCACGGGGCTGGGGGGTTCCGTTTGTGCCTCTCCCGTGCGCCATGGCCTCTCGCCGGGCGGACCTCGCCATCGCCGGCCGGAGAGCCTCGCCTCGCGCTAATCCCGGTTGACCGTGGGGATTAGTCGGCGATGGGCGGACACCGTGGGCCCGATAGTTTTAAAAGTTAATGTTAGACTGTCAAGTGGACCCCACTTCGGTTTAAAGGAAACAAAAAATAATAATAATAACCGTTAGTTAATGGAGTCACTGACAGTGGGTCCTAAGCACTGTTCACACAGTAACGTGGCCCCACATGTCGGTCTCTGGCCGATTTTCAGAAAAGAAAATAATTAAAATGTCGTGGGCCCCGCATGTCATACACTGTGATTTTTTGAAATAAAAAAAATTAATCCGAAAATAAAATAAAAACCCGCGGGACCCATCTGTCAGAGAGTGAACTCTCTCTCCCCTTTTCATTTTTAGGATTTTCCTGAAAATGAAACTTCAAATCGCTCTATCTCCCTCATCGTAACTCCGATTCGGGTGAAACTTGTTTCTAATTTTTTCTAAATTCAAGCTCTTTCTGTTGGTTGTGGTTTGGTTTATGTTTGAGCTGTTTTGCTTATTATTTTATGTTATTTTGTTCTTTTTGCTTGTTGGGTGTGCTTCGGTGGTTCCTGTTCGAGTAGAGTTTGAAGCTGCTCCCGAGCCACAAGAAGATCCACTCCAAGACCAGCAAGATCCCACTACTTTAGACCCAGGCGAGTCAGCATTTTGATCATTTTGCTCCTAAGTTTTTCATAAAATTATCTTCATTTACATTACTCCAAATGTGCATTCGCTATTTCATATAATGGTATGTTAAGCGTTAAGGTAGTTACATGCCCACTTGACATTACAATAAAATATGCCATTCCTTGATAACTCGAATTACCTGCTCCTTGTCACCCTAGAAAATAAGGTTAGCTTTAATAGTTATAAGTCGAATTAAAAAGCCATGCTGTTGGTCTAGTCCAGGGTCATGTACCCTAATCATCCATCTTTAAACAAATGTGAGAACTTGTTTTGGGGCAGTCATGGGATGTACATGACTGAATACTTTGTAACTAGTTATCATATGCCTCTCAAAACCCTCAAAACATGCTTTACCTGTCTGGGCGGGTGGTAAGGATGGTTGGTGCTGATGTCGCACGAGAACCCGTGGTTTGTGGAATGAACCGCCTAGACAAATTAAGGACCGAATCTTGTGATGACCTCCTTGTGTAAAACAGTACAACCACAAGTCTACATGGGTACGACCTAGCTGATTAACTTGCAAAGGTCTAGTTTAGGTATCATCACGGTAGATGGGTGCCAGAGCACTGGTTTACCCGTACGGCGCAAGAGGGGCTTCGATCGTGGTGGATGTAGCCCTTCACGGTGAAACCTCGCCGGGTGGTATCTAGCTAGAACGGAGTAAGGTAAAGGCTTTGTGGTAAATCATCCGGGTCTCATGCCTAAGGAAGCATGTGGGCTATTAAGATGACTTACCTCTTGTGGTGAAAGTGTACAACCTCTGCAGAGTGTAAACTATTCGAATAGCCGTGCCCACGGTTAAGGGTGGACCTGGGAACCCACTCGAGTTAGTTCTATTTGAAAAACCTTTTGTGGGTGGGAAGGAAACTGGTTGGAGGGAAGTACTCCAATTTATGAATTTCCCTGGAGGGAAGTACTCCAGTGTTAGTATGGGTTATTCAAACTAAAAATCTAGCATAGGTGGTTGGAGCCATGTAACTGGTGGATGGAACCAGCACCGTCTTACTCTTACTGCACAATTTTTTTTTCAATCATCAAAGAATTGGTTATTAAAATGGCTAGTGCATAGGATTTGTAATTATGTTATTTGCAAATGTTGCTTTGCGCAAATAAAAGAGCCTAACCTTCCTTGTATGAAGCCTTGCATACTAGTATTTGCATTCTGTATGTTGGCTCGCGAGCACGGTTGTGTGTGCTCACGCTCGCTATCTACCCCCCTTTCCCCAGAGTTTGCCAATCAGGATCAGTACGACTACTACCAGGACCCGGCTAGCGAAGGGAATGAAGATGGTGGTAGTTAGGCCAGGATCTAGTCTCTCCTTACAGTCTGGCCGACCAATCTAACTGGAAGGTGCCCTTAACATTAGCCAGGTCCTCTGGGTAATATTAAGCGCACCGAGGTTATCCCGGTCGCTTGCCTGTGGGGATATGAGCCCTCCCTTTTGCTTCCGCCAATAATTCAATGGTGCACTGAACTTATGTGGCCAGAAGGCCCCTTTTGTAATACTTGTCCTTATACGGGACCTGTGTACTTTGCTATTGTAATATTATGGCCTGTGCCGTGTATGAAATGAATCAGCAATGTATCTGTGGGCACTATCTACTGATCCAGGGAATAGTGCAGTGAATCACAGAGGGTTCCGGGTTGGTTCAAATCCGGGGTCCGACAGCATGTGCGGTTATTGCAACTACGCGTCTACCTCGATCACCCTGCCCTCGCAAGGCGCAAATCGTCGTATACGGGCGAGCGTAGTAACCCTCCGAGTTTACCATGGGACAGCGTAGCCGGAGGGGCGGAGATGCACTTCGCAAGATTTAATCAAGACTATTCTTTGCATTCGCTAAGGACGCTTACAAAGGCGCACAAACACCTCCGGCGCACTAGGCCGCTACTCAGCAGGCTCATCCTTAACATACGTCCGTGCCGAGGCTCCACTCGAAGACGCCCGACCCGCCCAGAAATCCAACGCTTTCTCAGCCCTTTGCCAGCGCCGAAGACGCCGTCGGGTCGCAAGGTCGGAGATTAGCAGCCGGCCCCAGCTGTGTAGCTGCTCGGGACAAGTGGGCAGGAATCAGAACAGCGGGGAAACAACTCCGTAATTTACCAAGCAAAAAAAGACAAAACCCAGGCTTCGGTTACAACGCACACCAACACGCGACAACCTCCTGTCACACTGATGAAGACGAGGTGCCCGATCTTTCGATGAGATGGATAACTTTCGATTTTGGTGGAGGTGACCCTCACGATCCGACTACAACCGTACGACGACGCTTGCGCCTTAGCAATCGCTGAACCAACTCCGAGTGTTATTGATCTCGCTGGAGGCGCGATCAACCTGAACACGGTTCAATCCTGCGAGCAATCGAAGAACTAGCAAGAATAAGATATAGGCAATCTGACATTGCGAATATGAATGAAGCACAAATTATATTGCGAAACACAAAGGTGGGATTCGAAGATGTCTTGACAGTGGTCGCCCAACACAATCGAAGAACAAAAGTTTGCACAATGGCTAAACCTAAATTCAACGAAATCCAAGTCTTAGCAACGGCGCGGCTCCTTTATAGGAGAACGACCAGGGGCGTCCAAGGGCACGCCCTAGGGTTACAAGGCCCATGGGCCCAAGTGGAGGTGGCGCAGCACCCTTTTGACTCGGACTCAGAAAACAACGTGGAGTAATTTGATGATTACGGCCGGCTCAGATGGAATTTGAAGCTGAGGTTGGATCCGTTGGAAAATAGACTTCTAAGCTTTCCATGAAGTACAAGAACGTCCCAATCGGAGTCCGTATGAGGAAGTTATGCCCGTTTGAACTTGGTACCAACGCAGCAGTCCGAATCTGATTCCAGAACGTGTCCAACTCGAATTCTTGTTTGGCTTGGCCCCAAAGTGACGTGGTGAACTCCATTATTCCATCCAGGCATGTCCATGACTCCACGTCCTTCTCCTTCATCCTTTCCCAGGTTCCTAAGCACAATTAAATCACTTGCATTAGGTAGCGGTCTATTCTCAGTAATATATGAACCTAGGAATGAATTCACCTGGTAATTAAGTTGACGAGCACGAGCTCGAGTGAGTGGTCCTTGCAACCCTTGCTGTGGCTGAGTTGTATCCATGGAAGGGATGTCCTCATCACACACCTATGGGTTCGCGGTGTCCTCCGGGGCCGCAGTGCCATCCTCGTCACGCCGTGGGACCTCGTCCAGAAACTGGGCCAAGGTTTCCCTCGCCGTGCAAGTTATTCCGCAGCTCGACTATGGCTGCGGCCTCGCCGCAGTATTCCCATATCCGTTCATGGAAGAACTTCACGGCGCGACGTACGGAGCGCACGGTGACAGTACACGTAGCCAGCATGCGACTGTGGTCATACAGAGTCCTGTCACCACACGACGCGCCACTAGCGTCCCACCGCGTGTCAGTCAGCGCAAGGAATAAACGCAGGTCGCACGACCTGACATAGCCTTCGGCGCGCGTCGACGTGGCTCTTCGGACCCTAAACCGCGATAGCCCAAACGGGGTCACCGACCCTGGCCGCACCTGTCCAAAGGGACAACCGCAAATCTGCGTGACATGGGCAACCGAAGATCGGCAAGAAGCGCAACTGCTAGCAGCCGGTGATGCGCGTTGGAAGGTGAGCAGCCAGCGTGTGGCGCGCCTACAGCGTCGCGCCACGTGCCCCGCCCCTCTGGGGAAGGGGCTTGACCGCTGGCGGCCCGTCGCACGCCAATCATGGCCTGCCGCGTGTGCATCTCGAATGGACAAGCGCGTACGGATGCAGCAGCCCGCTCGTGCCAGCCCAGGGGTCGGCGCGATTCCCGGAGCCATTAAGGCGCACTACCGCGAGGTCGCGCTCACCCCAGGGAGTGCCTTGTTTCAAGCAGTACACCACTCGGTTATAGCGCTCCCGCGCGCGTGGCACTAGGGAGTACATCGCCAGCTCCACTGCCACCACTTCGAAGGGTAGGGGACGGAGCGCTTGCGCGTCTACTTCGACTAGGCGCCAGCTCTGCTGCCACCACTTCGAAGGGTAGGGGACGGAGCGCTCGCGCATCTACTTCGACTAGGCGCCAGCTCCGCTGCCACCACTTCGAAGGGTAGGGGACGGAGCGCTCACGCGTCTCGCCGACCAGGCGCCCGGCTCGCGCCACCACTGGCGTAGGGGCGGAGCGCCGCGCGTCTCGCCGACCAGGCGCCGGCTCCGCTGTCACCACTCGAGGGTAGGGAAGGCGCTCGCGCGTCTCACCGACCAGGCGCTAGCTCCGCGCCACCACCGGCGGGTAGGGACCGAGCGCCGCGTGTCTACTTTGAGTAGGCACCAGCTCCGCTGCCACCACTTGGGGTAGGGACGAGCGCTCGTGCGTCTACTTCGACTAGGCGCCAGCTCTGCTACCACCACTTCGAAGGGTACAAGACGGAGCGCTCGTGCATCTACTTCGACTAGGCGCCAGCTCTGCCGCCACCACTTCGAAGAATAGGGGACGGAGCGCCCGCGCGTTTACCTCCGCGCGCGTAGCACCCTTGACCCACCCCGCAAGTGCCTGCTCTCCGCGGCCACTGTCTTTTAAGATAGGGGACCAGCGCCCTCGGAACACGGTGGGACGGCACGTCCGCGGCGCTCGACTTCGCCCCCTAGGCACTGCCTCGGTGGGAGGCACTGTCTCGGCGGGTCGGCATGGCTCCGGCACAGGACTCCGCTGTTCGCCATCAATGCGGCCATGGTCTCGACCTCGGCTTCGGATTTGAGGAGCGGACTCGCGCGCAGGGACTCGTCCGTCGGCATTCCCCACATATCTTACTGGCGGGGGCTACGTCACGACAAGTTTTGGCTTGTTCTCATAAACAGGCCACCTTCAGTATACCAGCATTCTTTCGAAAGTAATGCGGACGGGCTTGATCAGAAACCCCGACTGAAAGTAGGCCTGTCTAAGAGAACAGGGCAAACCTTGCCGTTGTATGTAGAAACACAGCACGAGCGTAGCAAGTACAGGCCGGCCTTTCGACCCCTAGCCCCCGCGAACTAGAGGCCACGTGACGTCACAGCTTTGCGGCAAGTTCTGACATGTTCTCATAGACAGATAAGCTTCAGTACATCAACATCCCTTGATGGTAACGCCGGTGGGCGCAATCAGAGAACGCAGATGGACTCAAGCATATCTGTCTACGAGAGCAGGTCAGGCCTTGCCATTTCCATGCGAAAGCGTGGTGTGCGAGCAGGACCCTGTGGACGTCCAAGACTTCTACAGCGAGCTGTGACGTATTCCCATAAATAGGCCGTCTATTGTTCATCAGCGCTCGCTGATATTAGCGACAGTAGACGCAATCATCAAACGCGGATGAACAATAGTTGGCCTACATGTGAGAAGATAACCGCGTGCATGTACAAGATGAGTAACCCGGGGTGAGCAAGGAACAGCCCGCGACACCGGCGCATTTATACCCAGGCTCACCCGGCGAGGAGTCGCCAGGCTGGCGGAAGGTCAATCGGCGGCGTGCCAATCGACGGGATCGCAATCAACGGGTACCCGGTGGTCCAACTGCCCGCGATGGACAAGTGAAACCGCTCACCGCCAACGAGGCGTGCACTGGTAGGCGGGCTGAAGCCGCAACAGCTCCCCACCGCGTGCCCCGCTTTTCTGGGGAAGGGGCGAACGGCCACGGTTGCGCAACCGCCAACAGCCCACGGCGCGCCAATCATGGCCTGCCATGTGTACAGCCCGACGGGGAAAGTGACAGGGAAAGTACGACCACAGCGGCCTGCCCCTGCCAGCCCAGGAGTCGGCGTGATTCAAGGGGCCATTAGAGCGCACCACCGGGACCGCGGAGCCTCGCCCACCTCCCACCCAGGGAACGCCATGGGCGCGAGGTCCGCCCCCGCTCCAGCTTCAGCTCCGCCGCCCGGGGAACTCGTGGCCGAACATGGCCCGGGCCACCAGGCCACCTCGCCAAGGCGGGCTCGGCTTCGACCTCGGCTTCGGCTTCGACCTTCGGCCCCGAAAGCAACCCCGAGCCAGCCACTGTTGGGCCCTGTAACCAAGGGAGGCTCCACCAGCTTGCCCAGGGCAATGCTATGGGGGCAGGGCAGGCACCACACCAAGTAGTAGGGCTTCGCCGGATGTTGGGAAAGCTCACAGGCCGCAGGGACGGAGGGGGCCAAAGGGCTCGGCAACATGGCTTCGACCCGTGAAGCCCTTCACCATGAGAGGCTCCTGTTGTAGGGGTGGCCCCCACCTAAGCCCAGCAGGCCTGTTAGAGGAATGTAAGGCCCAAAATGGGATATGTGTAATGACATAAGTGCCCCTGAGGGGGATACCCAAATGTGAGGATATAACTGTAAAAGCACTCCCCATGTGAATATATATATATATATACACACACACACACACAGCACAGGCCATGGGGAGAGACCCAAAGTCATTCACTTACTTAACTCTCCACTACCACATTCTCTCTTTGTTTGGTCTGTAACCACAACAGTATGTATGTATGTATGTATGTATGTATGTATGTATGTATGTATGTATGTATGTATGTATGTATGTATGTATGTATGTATGTATGTATGTATGTATGTATGTATGTATGTATGTATGTATGTATGTATGTATGTATGTATGTATGTATGTATGTATGTATGTATGTATTAATTAGGATTTTTATTAAATTTGGACATTTAAGCAAAATCATATTTTATTTATGTCCTTAATTGGTAATTAGACCTCAAACAGATATTTAAGCTATATTAGTTGCTCATATAGTAAATAATCAGATATTAAATGTTAAGTAACCTGGTTTTACATCCTAATTAAATTTATTGCATTCCCTAGATTATTCCCAAATTTTTCCATAATTTTTACGAATTAAAATGGATTAATAACAGTAAAAATAAAAAGATAGTAAAAATGTGCAAAGAGTATACTCGAACTCGGGACCTCTCGGGAGCCTGTGCTCTAACGCGCGCTGAGCTAGCCAAATGGGTCGACGTCCTGGGCTGCTTGAGAGCGTGCACGAAATGAAAAGAACCGTGGGTAGTGGGGCAAAACAGAGGATGCCGGCCGGCACTCGGTGTTGGTGTCGCCGGCGGCGGACGGTGGCCGGGGAGGCTGCGGCAACCGGTAAAACGGATACCTGGGGGGACGGGGAAGCCGGTGAGGGTGGTGGCGCGGCCCGAGATGGCGCCGGCTGGCTTGGGCGGCGGTTTGGGCGGTCAGCAGTGAGGTGGGAAAGGGGGCGGCGGCGCCGGCATGGAGGGGGGAAATTAGTGAGCGCGGGAGCAGGAGGGAGTCACGGGGGTGCTCACCGGCGAGTTGGCAGGGTCGGAGGGGGACCACGATGAGCTGGCGGCATGAGGCGAGGTCGGGCGGCAGTGGCGCACGATGCCGGCGGCTTGGGGTGGAGAGGAAGCTCCGGCGATGGGGGGAATGAGTTTGCGGTGCCACGGTGAAGCTCCAATGCTGCGGAATTGGCCGGAGGTCACTCAAATCAGCCAGTCTCCAGACGGCCGGCGACGAAGAAGAAGGGGATGGCCGGCGAACTGTGGGGATCCAAGGGTCGATTCCTGGAGGCAGGAGTGAGAGGGGGATATGGCGAGGTGGATGGGAGCATTCTCGCGCTTTTATGGGCCCCGAGCCGACCGGATGGTGTGCGGTAGTTGGCGGTAGGGCATGGCGCTAGCGTGGGAGGCGATGGGAGCAGGTGCGGTGGCGTGGTGTGAGGGGATGGGGGAGGGTGGCTGACGCCGTGCCGACGCGGGGCGACGTGAGCGTGCAGGTGGGGCCGGGGGGCAGGCGCAGCTGACACAAGGGCGACGGCGCACAGGGGAGAGCGACGTGGAGTTAGCTCTGCCATGAGAGTGAGGGGAGCTGGGAGAAAAAGAAAGGAGGAAGCCGGGTCCCGGTGGCAGTGAGGGGAGGAGAAGGGGCCACATGGAAATGAAAGAAGGAAGAAGGTGAAGGAAAAGAGGGGAAAAGAGAAAATGTTAAGCAAAGTTTTCAGAATTTAGACTTTTAATTTAAACTTGAAATTTTTATTAGGTTTTATTAATTTCCATTTTGCAGGAGGTTCAAAATTTTGAATTTCTCAATTTAATCATTTAGATGCGATTGCTCGACTCTCGCTCTGAGTTTAAAATTTAAATTTTAACTTGGATTTGAGTGTAATTTAAAAATTGGTTTAAAATTCATAATTCATTGATTTGTATTATTCTCATATCTTTTATTAACATTGTTACTATTTTCACTTTGGATTTTATTTCTCATTTTTATTTATTTGCATGCAACAACACTCCATAGTTTTCAAATAAAGATTCAGAAGAATTCAAATACCATCAAAATGCAAGAAAAGTTTTTAAAATTCCATATATTTGAATAACCAAACTTTTGGGATGTTACAGAAGCCCATATGGGTGAGATGATGGAAGGGGCGAGGTATTTTGAACAGTTACTGTGATGATCTACTCAACCACATGACTAAGGAATCGTGTGGGGCAACGAGCGGATTGTCTCTTGTGGGTAAAGTATGCAAACTCTTCAGAGTGAAAACTATTCGAATAGCCGTGCCCACGGTCAAGGGCGGACATGGGAACTCAACTAGATATAGTTCTACTTCAATAAACTTTGTGGGTGGGATTGAAAAAGTAGAGGGTGGTGGAAACCCTAATTTGTGTTGCCCTGGGTGTCGTCCCAGTGATAATATAAGTGGTTATAACGCTAAAAAATTAGTATATAGTGCAGAAATCATGTAACGGTGGATGGTATCTGGATCACTATTTATTGCCTTCTTTCTCACATTATGTTTTAAGTTCAAAATGCTAGGTCTTAGGAAATTTCTAAGTAACATATTCTAAAAAGCAATTGATGTAAATAAAATAACCCGAGCCTTCCTTGATAAGCCATGCATAATACTTGTTGCATACTGTGTATTGTCTCGTGGAGCACGGTGGATTTGTGCTCACACTCGCACTACCAAATAAAAAACAGGGACCCAAGACCACTACGCTTATGAAGATACCCCTATCGTAGATGAAGGAATCAATGAAGGGAATTAGGGCGGTTTCTTCGATTTCGGGTCCAGGACAAGTAGACTTAATGGAGATTGTGTGCACATATATTACCTAGGATTAGATACTATATGCTGCACACATTTACCCCTCAGTTGCTTGCCTGTAGACTATGGTCTTAGTTCTGCTTTTGCTTCTTCTGTTACCTTTGTAATGTAGACATTTGGCATGTTCGTCCCTTATGTAAACTGACGCCCGACGCGGTGTATTTTAAACTCTGGTTTGTAATATTATGGTTTAGTTTGCTTTATCGATGTATAAGATGATGCGACAATGTACTGTAAGCACTATCTACGATCCAGGAATAGTGCGGAGTTTCTGAGGATTCGGATTGAAAAATCCAGTCCGACGTGTTGGACTCGGTGGGACTCATCAAGAAGTGGTGGAGATCTATAGATATTAAGGCAACAAGACTCTGACTGGGCTTCATCGAGTGGCAGTGAGGAACTGTGGATAAAGGTAGATCTTGGGGAGAACAGTGGGAGTGAGGTGGGAGGCTTGGATCCGTCGATTTGCGTCTCGGTGAAGGTCTCCCGGACCCAGGCAGGTCGCCGGTCAGCTCGAGGGCAGCGGCAGAGGCGGAAGGGGTGAGGGGGCTGGACGCGGGGATGGGGAGGAAAGCGAGGCTATGGTGGGGAGGCAAGGAGGAGAAGGCTGGATCCGCTAAGGATTTGGGGTGGGGAGGGTTGGACGCTTGCGTGGCGTGGCGGCGGTGGTCTGGTGGAGGTGACACCAAGGCGGTCACAAGAGCTTGGAGATGGTTAGATGTTTTAGAATTTTAAAAATACTTGTTACTTGACGTGTCAGTTCCTATAAGTAGCATGTTACGTTGTCGAAAGAACCCTAAATGTGTAGACAAATGAAATGCCATGCACTTGTGCAGTAAAATATGGATACTTGGTGACAGTTTGGAATGTTGAATCGTAAATAAATCGGATAATAGATTAGATGGTTTAACGGGTCATGAATTACACTCGATCATTTCGGCTAAAAAGTGGCTTATGGCTGAAATTGCACTGTAGCTTGCTGAAATTACACTGTAGCTGATGATGGCTTATTTAACGTAATTAAATTTTAAAAAATAAAAATAGAAAAATAGATTAGACAACCATGGACAATGCAAACGAATACGAGAAAAAGAATAGGCAAAAAGCTCAAAAAATTAAAAGTTAGAAAAAGATGAAATTTAAAAATAGTAAAAAAAATAAATCAAAAACCTAAAGTTTAAGGAACTTAAGCTTTTCAGCTCCACCAAAACATGCGGATCCTAACGTAAGTTGAATGGCAGAGACCAATGCTAATTAATTCTTAATACTTGTACAGAATTCACGCTATGAGTCAAAGTCTTTTCACTACGTAGTGTTATGAAAAAACTGGATAGTGATGTTTTATTAAAAAAATATTGGAGGAAAGAAGTATTGAAGCAATGGCGAGGCATTCAAGAATTAAGTTGGTAAAATAGGTTTTAGTGCTTTGTCAATTGAGACGTGGCAGCGCGCAAGGCAGCGAGAGCTAAAGGGCGCATTAGCAAGGAATGGGGGTCTGTCGTGTGCGGCCGCCTCGCCTCTCTATACTGGTGGTGGCGTGGTGCCTACCGTCTTCAGTTTAACTTCCTCTCTCGATTGGTGCTCTCCTCTTGGATTGGATTGCTGCCCGTCACTGACTACTAGTGCACGTCAGCAGGAGGAGAAGCTGAATCAATCAGAAGCAAGGGAAGGCAGGGAGAAGCAAAATTAAGCAAGCAGCAAGGTCAAGGTAGTGCACATACTCATCCCAGGCTGGTATTTTCTTGCTTCTCCGCAACTCCTTGAGAGTTCCTACCAACCCTCTTCTCTTCCCTACATATATGTGATACTCCTGAGTTGCAGGACTTACTTGACAGTGAAGAGGGATTACGATTGAAGCAATCGACAAGAACATGGGCTGCAATTTCATGCCCCTGCAGCTGCAGCTGCAGCTGCTAGTTCTAGCACTAGCCTTCTTCTCTGCTGCTGCTCCCCAGGTCAGTACCCTGTTCATCACCATGAGCTTCTCCATCCATCCATCTCGATCTGCAATTCAACTAATTACTACTGTAACAACACCAGTACCTAAGACTAAGATCCACCCAAGTATTGCTCTTGCTGGTGGAATCCAATCAGAAATATCTTAATTCGTTTCTGGCACAGGTCTGCTTTATCCATTGATTGATTACTGAAAAAACAAATTATACCTGTACAAGTTAGGCTTCTTTTTCCCCCCTCTTTTAACTCGCTGCAGCATGAGCGTTGTCTTTCTATTCTCGGTCTTACTCAAGGGAATAGAAATAAACACGAGCAAGAATTTCTGCTCCTCCGAAACTAAAAAAGGAAAAGAAAAAGAATTATACCATGAGTTATGTAGTGAGCTGAATCACATTTATATGTACATGCAGGTAGTCGGAGCAGCGAAGCCAATCCCAAATCCCAACCTCAGTCTCAATGTTGGAGAGGGAGACAATTCCATAAGAATCATCCAGGTTACTATCGAGCTTCTTCTTTCCCCCTTCGAATCGAGCTCTTCCTATCTTGTCCTTCTCACCTTCTCTCAATGAATGTTCACTCATGATACTGCATATGGTATGGTATTCTACTTTCACAGAACGACATCATAGAGACGATCAACAAGCATCCCAATGCTGGGTGGACGGCTGCACAGAATCCTTACTTTGCAAACTATACTGTAAATAACAACACCCTCTTGTTGACATTGCATCCAAGGCATCATTTATCTTCTCTTTGTTTGGTGACCTCAAAATCATCCTCTTATGTGCAGGTTGCGCAATTTAAGCATATCCTTGGAGTGAAGCCAACACCTCGGAGTGTACTAAATGATGTTCCTGCCAAAACTTATTCAAAATCACTGAAGCTCCCAAAGGAGTTCGATGCCAGGTCTGCATGGTCTCACTGTAGCACAATTGGGACCATACTTGGTAAGTTTTATCAGTTGCCTCAACGCTAACCCCTTTCGACCGGAAACCGGTTCTACTTCCTTGATGAATATACTAATCCGCTTCATTTCCTCAATAATTTTCCAACAAACCATGGAAAATGCTGGTTTCATGAGCAGATCAAGTAAGCTATGCACGTCACCATAAATTGTTAGCCCCATAAGGGCTTATGGGTCAATGCAAGATGCTCAAGGTATTATATCATTGTTGAAAATGGCAGGGTCACTGTGGTTCGTGTTGGGCGTTTGGTGCTGTGGAGTGTCTCCAGGATCGTTTCTGCATTCATTTCAACATGGTGAGTGAATATAAAGGACATGTCTGTTCTCATGAGTCGTGGCTTCTTTAAAACAGGCATGCTTTGTCCTTCTCTTACATAACCAAGCTACTGTTTCTATTCCGTGCAGACTATTTCACTTTCTGTCAATGACCTACTGGCATGCTGTGGTTTTATGTGTGGCGATGGTTGTGATGGAGGCTATCCTATCATGGCATGGCGCTACTTCGTTCAAAATGGTGTTGTTACCGATGAGGTGTAGGCCTATTTCTACTCTCTAAAACTAGAAGCAACAATCCTACTATTATGAAGAATATTTATGTGATCTAACAGCAATACTTGGTGTACCGAATATGTCAAAAAAATGTTATGGAAACTGGATATTACATCAATTATTAATGCAAGCTATAATTGACATTCTGTTGTTTTTGAGGGGTATGCTTCAGTACACCTCTTTTAAAAAAAGGTTTACAAATCTTAAAGCAAAGTAGTTATTATTAGGTGGGGGAAAATATGCATAACCTAAAAAATAAATTAAATCAAAGATTTTTCCCTACATAATATTCAAGTTTATATCTATATCTAATCTTCAATTTGATTTATTTTTTATGATTTTTTTACAGATTTGCTATCATCTAATATTAAGTACATTGCTTTAAGATTTGTAAACCTTTTCTAAAAAGAGGTGTAATGAAGCAAACCCCTGTTTTTAAGACATGTTACTATTTAGTTAGTGCATGCATCATTTACTTTTGCACTAATGAGTTAGTGCAAGCTGTTATTGACATTCTGTTGTTTGTGAACACATGTTATTGATTTCATTTTGTATTCACAGTGTAGCACATAACACGAAATAGATGCACCATCATGAAAATTTTAGCTTGACATACCCAGAAAATGCTAAACTTTTTCCACTGTTTTGCAGTGCGATCCATACTTTGATCAAGATGGTTGCAAGCATCCAGGATGTGAACCTGCTTATCCTACACCAGTGTGTGAAAAGAAATGCAAGGTGCAGAACCAAGTTTGGCAGGAAAAGAAACATTTTAGTGTCAATGCATACAGAGTAAATTCTGATCCACATGACATCATGGCAGAGGTCTACAAAAATGGGCCTGTAGAAGTTGCTTTCACAGTTTATGAGGTAACATTGAGTTGCCATTCCCGAAGTTTGTTGTGCTTTTTTAATACGATGTAAAAGATGTTGGTTAACAGAAAACATGGTTGACTATGGGTTTCAGTTACTGCTATATTACTTTTAAAAGGACAAACAGAATATAAAGCTCAGGAAGGGTATAAATCTAAATAAAAGCTTAGGAAGGACAGGACAGAAGGAGAAAAAGGGAAAACAAACCAAACAAGCAACTATGCACTCTCTAGTTCTTTTTTTTGGGGGGGACAGAAATATTTGTCAGAACATTTTAATGGTACACTACATGGGACCATGTGCATACTGAAGTATGAAATGCTGTTGTGATCTTTCAAGCGTTGAGTTAGTTTCTATTGGGTAGTCATCTAATATACAGCTCATATGCTTTACTACTATATAACCTTATGAACTCTATCTTTAGAACAAAAAGAAAATATTCCATCTTTCGGACGAATTTCTATTGTGCTGATTTAATACTGCAAAATTTTCAAGGACTTTGCGCACTACAAATCAGGAGTATACAAGCACATCACTGGTGGCGTGATGGGCGGTCATGCTGTGAAGTTGATTGGATGGGGAACCAGTGATGCTGGCGAGGATTACTGGGTATTTTGTTCATTCTCCATATTATGTTATTTACTGACTGATGGTCAAATCCTAATTTGTTTTGTTTCATCCTTTCTGCCATGCAGCTTCTTGCAAACCAGTGGAACAGAGGCTGGGGTGATGTAAGTTTGTGACAAATACCCTGTTTTATGAAAGTACCACAGTGAAATTAGTAACATCTGTTCAGCTATTAATGAACTTTGGTTGGTACTACTCTGTAGGACGGATACTTCAAGATCGTAAGGGGCACTAATGAATGTGGCATTGAAGAAGACGTTGTTGCTGGTTTGCCCTCGACAAAGAACATGGCCAAAAACTATGAAGGCTCCCTTGGAATGGCTATAGTTTGATCAGTGTTTTTAGCCTCAAATACAGTTGAAATTAGCAGTTTGTAACTTTGTATACTCAATGAAATGGGTAATGTAGCCTTGATGGCTTCTGGATTCTGTATTCTATACATATGCACGTTCCAAGGCTGATACGTTGTTGCAGTCACAACACTTGTTCAGAAACGAAGTGGTATAATATTAATAAGAGCATATGACCGGTATTGCTTCAGAAACAAAACGACTTTGTGCTATGCTGATCTTTGGTAGCCAAGCCATGGGGAGGAGCACATGTTGATATGTACTGTAAAATGAAAGAATCCAAGTTGAGGCTTGAGGATGTGTATGCTGTAATGCTCTGCAATCTGTGCATTTTCTAGTATCCCCAAGTATTTCGCACTGCTCTCTTTCCGTCAGTCTATAGCTTCCCCAAGTAGATGAAAAATATCAGTGTATAGTGTCGCCAACTGCTAAACAACAACAGAAACATGACAAGATCATTTGAAATTATTGCTACACGAAATGCTAGTTTGCAATGCTCAACGTAGGCCTGAATGAAATACAATTGCAGGACCACATATATTTGGGTGGGCCTTCCATGCACAACGGGATAAGCAAACCGTATGCACGGCTGCATCACCAATCGCTCATGAATTTAACAACGCCAACTCTGTCGTAGAGACTGTAGAGCTACTGAAAATTGCAATGCACGGTAGTGTGCAAGTAAGTTCTCTACATAGGTCATGCAAAGATCATATACACCATGGTCACTGCTTACTTGAACCATTAGAAGCAGGAACCTTTGCGGGGTGATTTGATAAATCAGTCTCCAACAAGACCGACAGCATAGGTCATAGGCTTGCGCTGAAGTGGCAGCACGTTCTTTTAGCAAAGAGGACTTGATTACTTCCAGATCTGCATAGTTGGTCGTCGTCCTCGGTTGCAGGGTGCCCGCCGGACGAGGCAACGAATTGAGTGGGCTGTGTAAGTCACAATCGCAGCTGCACCTGGATTTCCTCACTGGGCGCGCTTGGATCCGTGCGTGGGAGATTTCTTCCCTGGATCTGCTCAGTGGTGGCGCATAGGCGTCGCTTTGTGGTTTCTTCAGTGGCGGACATTGCAGGAAGCGACTCGTCGTAGAGTTCAAGGGTGGCTATGCCATGGCCTTGAGGCGCGCAGGTCCCCGGTGGGTTGGTGGCGGTCTATTTTGTGAGTGGGTAGTACGTGGGGTCTTTGTGGAGTCTTGCGAAAGTCTTACCGGTGATTTTACCGGTCTCGACAACGATGACGCCTTCGGGTGCCATTTTCCTTCCTGGAGGTGTTGTCATGGTGCCCTATAGCCCTTATGTTTACTGATCTCCAGGTGAAAACCTTGCCTCGGTGAGGCGGGCGGCGTCAGCCTCCTTGGAGGCGTCGCCTCGGAGGTCCTTCTTCACGCACAGTAGACCGAAGGTTAGAGGGCACGGTCGGAAAAGGATAGGGGCTTGGTTGAAAATAAGGACGGAGAAGAAGTTATGAAGCTTAGTCTTTCTAGTTTTTTTTATAGTCCTTAAGCTTTATTTCTTGTTGTTTTATGCTCCTCAGGTTTTGAGGAATTGAGCCTAAGAGTTCGTGTATCTGTTGGCTGTGTATATCCCTCGTGGATATAGAGGCCGATTTTATATCCTTTATCTAAAAATACAGGGAACCATTGGACTGTAGGTCGTCAACCTTGCCACTCTGCATGGGTTTGTTCCTCCTCGTGGCATCCATCTCATGGCCAGTTATCGCAAATGTACGGCAGCGATAATTGCGTGAGCCTTCTTCACCGTCATTGTTGCTCTAGAGTACTTAGTCATGATATGTAGGAGCAAACTGTGTCAACAGCAAACTGTCAGGGCAAAACTGTAACTGAAAAAGGACATGCTAGTCTATTTGACAAGTGGAGGTACGGGATCAATACCTGGTGAACTTGTATCATGATAGAAATCACTGAACATGATTGCATTAAAGGGGCTTCCCTGAAGCTACTAGATGCACCGATGCTGGCATCTGCATGCGTAATCCTTGTAGGGAAATGCAAACAGGTGCCCAATAGCAGCAGCAAGCATCTCAACACATATCACAAAGTTTTGGAAATCAGCAGCATCTTCGGCATCCTTGATGAGTCTTTGACTTGGCACCTAGGAAAACCAGTACACGCTACGAAGCAGATTGATTTGCGTTTGGAAGAGATGTAATAACTTATAGTTACAGCTGTTTCACAAATATCACGAGTTTCAAAAAAATATGGAAAACAATCTTAATATGACAATCTTGGATGCGTGGATGCACACCTGCCTGTATGTAAGAAAAACAACTGATTTGATAATGATGAATTTCAGAACTGGATTGAATGGCTTGAGGAGATCTCTGCATGCCACATAGAACAAGGCTAGTGCGTACAATGCAACGGAATAGGAGACAGTGCAGATGATGATTGTAATATACAGATAAGCTTGGTCCACACTAAAGGTTCCGCCTTCGTACTTTCCTTTTGAATATAACATGAAGGTGGTGACAACCAATATTGGCTTAAGAATGACAAGACTGCAAGCAGCCTGCTTGCACCTCCTTATAAATATCCTGTGAGGTGGTGACTTCAGTAAGAAAATAAATTCAGTAATATGTAACAATGATGCTGGATTATTGGCTCACCCATCAAGAGGGATAGAAGGAAAACAGCATGTCATCAATAGCCGTGACGGCTTTAGAACATCACCATGCAGACCCAATACCACAGCACCAGCACCTCCCACCAGTGGCGGAGCCCAGGGGGGCTGAGCCAGCTACTCTGAGGCCGACTCTTAAGTTAACTCTATTTTTATGATTTTCATAAATTTTTATGTGCTTTGGTTGCGGGCCTCGGGCTCTGACCAGCAGTAGCCCGAGGCCTAGTTCTGATCAGCGGAGCAGGATTGTGGCTCCCCTTGGGCTCAAAACTAACTGGTTAAACCTAACCCCCAATTACTACCCACACCGAGTTATAACAAAAGTACAGCACAAATGCACAATTGATACGGTATTTGAGCTCCATAATTAATGATACAACTAAATAAGAAAAACTAATGTAAGACAATAGAGAAATACAAAAGATATATCCGAGCTAATCCAAGTCTATCGTGTCTTCATCAAAAATAGTACAAGAACCTGAACCTGCAAAGAAAAAATTGCACATGTCCTCCCCAACCGCCTAGCCTCCTCTCCTCTCTCGGCGCCTTCTCCACCCCCGCCTCCCTATGCCCTGTGGATGGACTAGAGGTTCAATTAGGCAAAGACCATACACCTAAATAAGATCATTGGTAAGAACATCAAAGGTGATCTTGTTGTGACACTAAATCTAGATGAGAGGAGAATAGAATCGAATCGAATCTTTGTAAGTAAAGCAGCAGCAGTAGCTAGGGTCACGCACGGGGATGCGGACGATGAATTGCTAGTAGACGGACTCGGTGTAGATGCGGAGGTTCTTCTTGATGTGCCGCAGCGACAACCCTGTCGCCGCCGCCCCGCTTAAAGTCGCCGCCGCAACGCACGCGGCCCACCTCCACGCCATCATCATCATCTCTTCTTCTCCTCTTCTTGCCGTCTCCGATTGATGGATTCTCTCTCCTTGCTCCCTTCTCTGTAGAAATCGATTTGATTAACTGACATTTCTTTCTTCTTTTTTGAGGACTAGATCAAATTGAATTGAGTGGGTTGCAGAATAGCATGAGGTTAAATCTTGCTTCAATTTTTCTAATGCTTTACTCCAATAGCTACAAAGTTATAAATACTAGAAACCAATACAAAAGCAAACAGATGAATAAACTAAAATTCCAAAAAAATCAAGCATCAACGATCAGATTGGAGACAAATAATGGTCTGGCCAGTTGCTGGCGGTCAAACCATTGACTACATGATGGTTTGATCGGCTTTAATGGTATAACTAGAGGGGGTTCAGTCTGACCGGTCTTCTCTATTTTAGAATAGAAAATTCAGACTGATGCATTTTTTGGTACAACTTCAAAAATACATATCAAACTGATATAAATTTTTGCTCACACCATGCTTAAGGTGTCGAACCCAGATTTTGTCCATCCAAAATTTTTTGTGATTACATCACACTACTCTCTGGATCAGTAGATAGTGCTCACAAATACATTACTGAATCATTTAACCCCTAGGACCCGAGTCAAGAGCGTCGAGAAACACAGACCGGCCGACCGGTTAGCAGCGCCGGTCGCTAATACATAAAACCCCTAGGACCCGAGTTCGATCCCAGCTGGCTACAAATGTTCCCCACCTTTTTGTTTTAATTTTTGCAGCTCATTTTAATTAATAAAAATCAGAAAAAAAAATAGGAACAATCTAGGAAAACTAATAAATTTAGTTAGGATATAAGACTAGATGGTTTATTGTTTAAATGGAGGTTAGCTATTATGAATAATTAATATTATTTGAGTAATTAACTCAAAGACTAAATATTAATTAAAGGAATTAATAAAGAAAATTTTCTTTGGTTAGGTATTCAAATTTAGTAAAGATCTTAATTGACAAGAAATTCTAGATAGAAGTTTAAAGTTTGGATATTATGTTTAGATAGAAAATCAAGGCTCTAAATTAAGAACTACCCTTAATTATAATTAAAATTTATGAATAATATTTAACATGCCTCCATTAAATATATTGTAATGGTAGCTTTTGCTAAATAGCAAATATTGAAAATAGAACCTTGTAAAACAAGCCTTGCCAGATAAATAGATTGTAATTAAAGCTAATGGCAACTAAAATGTAAAGGCTTTCTAAGTAAGGTATATATAAGCATCTATATGTATATATAAATAGGTGATTAGAGAAATGCGGATAGCATGTATGCAACCCACTAGTAAATATAGCAGTACGATTCTTGTGTTCACCGTAGACCCTATTAAAAATATATACATGTAACAGTATCATTAGAATACTGCTAATCATGAAATCTTAAATGATAGCTCTAGTTAATAGTGATAACAAAATGTACTCATGTATAGCAGGCTCGACTTATAAGGGATAAAATATCAATATCAATAATTTTCAGAGAACACTCAAATTAAGAGGGTTATATTAATATACCAGTGCTAAAATATAGCAACCCTAGGTCATCAAACATCAAAATAATCTCACCGACATATAAGTACTCTAAAGTAAATATTTAACCAATAACACGAGTAATTGAGGCCGCACAAAATGATACATATCAAATTACTAGTAATATGAATTAACTCGATAAGCTAAGAATTGTATACATTGCATACAACTTAAATCCTGTATATGGGCACTCGACAAAATAAAGCTCCCCTAATCTTGTACACTGAATCCTAGGTCCCTTGAAACACCCAATAACTCAGAATACAACTAAATTGAGTTTATTCGGATTTATTTGGATCTTTTGAGTTATTTGCTTTTATTTGGATTCAGTCGTTTGTCGCGTAATTAGAAATGGGGAGTCGTGAAGATTCAGTGAATCAAGCGAGATCAAGCTCAAAGTGAAGGTGAAGGATGGAAGCTCAAGAGAAAGCATCGTGTGAGCTCAAGTCCGCGATAAACCGTGCCAGGCGAGTCAATACTTTGATCATGTTGAACCTATATTTTATGCAAATTACTTTTGTTTAAATTATCAAATCGCATGCTGTTATTTTATGTGCAGATATTTGCTTGATTTAAGAATTTTAGCTATATGCCCATTGTTCAACTTGATTAGTATTACACCCCTTTTTGGGATATTGCATAAGTGAGCCTTGTCACCCTAGTGGAAAAATTATAATGGTTAGCTTTCGAAAATAAGTCCTTAATTATATGCCATGCATAGCACTGCTTAGAAACCCGGGGCAATAAAATGCCCCAAGCATCACTTTTAATCATGAGAAACTGATTTGGACGGTCATGGTGGGAATGACTGGTATATTTTGATAAGGTTATTTTATGCTCTCAAAAACCACAGCTTGCTTAAATATATGGGCGGATGGTTCGATGGTGTGAGTGTGTGGTCTGTGGAAGCACAAAGGGTTAGTGGTAGAACTGCCCATATACCACTAAGGACTGAATCTTGTCATGACCTCCTGTGTAAAACAGTACAACCACAAGTCTGCAAAGTGCAACTTGGCTAAGTAAATTTATCGAAACTCCCATACTCATCTCACTGTTTGTGGAAAGAAGTGGATACGCAATGGCAAGGGAGGCCTAAAGGGACACCAAGTGGAGAGTGAAGTTTCCCACTGTTCTAGCGTTGCGGGAAGTGGAGCCCGGCTACATTAGGAAGCGTGGGGAACATCCGTGCATAGATGGGACCCACCGCAAGTGGGAGAAGCCCATAAGGTGAGATGACAAAGGGCTAGATACTTTGAAAAGTCATTGTGATGGTCTGCTCAACCACATGTCTAAGGAATCGTGTGGGGCAACGAGTTGATCGTCTCTTGTGGTGAAAGTGTACAAACTCTGCAGAGTCAAAACTATTCGAATAGCCATGCCCACGGTCAAGGGTGGACATGGGAACTTAACCAGATATAGTTCTATTTCAAAAACTTTATGGGTGGGATTGGAAAAGTGAAGGGCCGCGGGAAGGCCCAAGTTTGGATTGTCCTGGGTGTCGCCCCAGTGGTATTGTAAGCGGATATAACGCTGAAAGATAAGCATATGGTGCAGATGCCATGTAACGGTTGATGAAAATCTGGATCACTACTATGAATATCGCATTCTTTTCACTCATTATGATTCAGTTTAAACTGCTAGGTCTCAGGATATTACTATGTATTATATTTCAAATGCAGTTTATGGCAAATAAAATAACCCGAGCCTTCCTTTGATAAGCCATGCATACTATTTATTTGCATTCTGTGTATTGGCTCACGGAGCACGGTGGTTTGTGCTCACACTCGCTCTCACAACAAATCCAGAATCAGGAATCAGATCGCTACGCTTCGGCAATACTATTGGTCATGATGGCGATGGAAATGAAGATGTCGAGGGCTAGGTCGCGAATCTCCAGTTGGTTGCCTGTGGGCATATCCTGAAGGTCCCACCTGTGTACTTCATTCCGCTGCTGCAATTTATTGATTTCAGCCTACTCGGCCCATGAGTAAGTCTACTATTTTATTTATGCCTCCGCATGATATGTAATTTGATGTCCATTATCAGAATCGTGTGCACTATCTACTGATCCAGGGAATAGTGCAGCTAAACACAGTAGATTCCGGATTATAAAATCTGGGTCTGACAATGACCGTGGACATAGCTGTTCGAATAATTTTTACTCTGCAGAAGTTACACACTTTACGCACAAGTAACAATCAACATGTTATGTTCCACATGTTTCCTTAGACATGCAGATCGAGGAGATCATTATGAGGCCTTTATAATACATCGCCCCTTTGTCGTCTCGACCCATGGAATTATTCCTTCCGCAGAAAGGTTCCATAGTTGTGTAGGAAGTTTAAACTCCAACAACTAGCACAATGGGACTACGATAATTCCCTGCGACTAGCATAATGGGCAAACATCACTCTCCACTTGGTGTCCCATTTAAGCCGGATCATAATCAACATGCACCAACCCCGCTCCTCCACCGTACAAGATGACTCCAAGGTCTACTAAATTACTTAGCCAAGTCGTACCCATTATAAACTTGTAGTTGTATTGTTTTACATTGAGAAGTCATCACATGATGCAACCTTAGGGTTATCTAGACGGTTCTACAACAAATTACACTCTCGTGCTCTATCTGTACCAACCCTGCTTACCATCCGCTTAGATATATAAGGCAAATTTTAGGGTTTTGAAAAGTATAAATTAGATTATCCCAACATACTAACCATTTTCCTCCAATGGTTGCTTGAAACTAGTATCATGTTTTTAAATTGATGTTAGAGCAATTTAATGCCTCTCACATATCAATGCAATGCCAAGTATGGCACTTTATATACAATATTTAACTATTACGATTTTATACAAGGTCGCTCGATCTTCTCGACATAGAACTGGATACTCATAGGAATCTTGATAAATCGTAGTGATCCTCCAATGCCAGTGCAAGGGATGAAAACTCTATAATCTGTCAAAACACACTCACGTCGATTTCACCGACCACCAAGCGAAGATCTATCGTGCACCCAATTTTCAGCGGAAAGGCTGAATGATCTTGATTGAGGAACACTACTAATTCTCCTTGGAATTTTAACAACCAAGAAGAACATGAACAAGAACTTTAGTATATTGATTTTTATCAAAAGGTGGTCTGCCCCCGAGAGAGATGGCGGTTGCATATAAGGGTTTGGCCACCCCTCTCACACACACACAACTTGGGTCCCAACTAGGGTTCCCTAATGCTCACACACTCGACCTAAGGCTATACTCGACTTAATTAGCCCAATCCTGAGCAAGTTGGGCTGAGTTCACGAAATGAAAAACATTAGTTCACAAAAGTATAAACATTACCATTTCTCTTATTTTAGCTACGGACTGGCTGCTCCAAGTTTGGGCTTGTTTCTCATTTGGATGTACTTGGCTTGTGTGGATTTGTGCCAGTCGAATGTGCCTTCTTCTCCTAGACTTTGGCCGCATGGATCTCCTTCCTTCTAGCCATATGGCCCTCTTTTCTCTTGGCCTTGACTGGTTGGTCCTTCTCTCCTTGCTCTTCCCTTGCTTCAAATCTAAGAACACACAACGTATTTGCATAAAGTAGAATATCATTCTCATCTAAAGCAATAGGAAACTCTGTGAGAAACAAGAGCACTGTTGTTGGAGTAGCTTAGTTCTAGCTCTTATCATAGGACCTTTTGAAGCCTCAATACTAGCTTTGTCATGCACACTTGGAGTGGAAGATGAATGTGTAGTAGAGATGCCCTCATCATCCTCTCCTTCATGAAAAGGAGTTGTCCTCGACTCTGCACAGTCTTGTCCAAAGAAGGGTGATAAATCAGCAATAGTAAAGGTAGTACTTACTCCATAATCATCTCCTAGAAGCTCAATTTGGTATGCGTTGTCATTGATCTTGGCAAGTACTTTGAAAGGTCCATCACCACGGACATCAATTTGGATTACGCTTCTTGAGCGTTCTTTGCGAAAGTGTACCCACACTAAGTCACTGGTTCAAAAAACATTTTCTTTCTAGATTTGTTAGCCTTGGAAGTATAAGCACGTACATTCTTTTCAATTACCTCTTTCATTGATGCATGGGGCTTTTTCACAAAGTCAGCACGCCTGGAAGCCCCTATATTAGCACGTTCTTGTAGTAGAAGTGGTAATAAATCAAGTGGTGTGATTGGTTTGAATCCATACACCACCTCAAATGGACACAATTGAGCTATAGAATGTACTACCCTATTATATACAAACTCCACATGCGGTAGACAACCTTTCCACTCTTTTAAGTTCTTCTTTATTATGGTCTATAGCAACATTAAAAGTGTGCGGTCCACCACCTCCGTTTGTCCATTTATTTGTGGTTGACAAGTCATTGAAAATAACAACTTTGTTCCAAACTTGGCCCACATAGTCTTCCAAAAGTAGCTCATGAACTTGACATCGCGATCTGAAATAATGGTTCTTGGTATTCCATGCAATCTCACAATCTCCTAAAAACAAGTCGATTACATGTGACGCATCATCGCTCTTATGATGAGGACTAAAATGTGCTATCTTAGAAAACCTATCCACAATAACAAAAACAGAATCCCTCCTCTTAGTACTAGGCAATCCTAACACAAAATTCATACTAATATCTTTCCAAGAAGCACTAGGAATTAGAAGTGGAGTATACAAACCGTGTGGATTGAGTTTCGACTTAGCTTTATGGCATGTGATGCATCTTTGAATAAATCTCTCAACATCTCGCCTCATCTTTAACCAATAGAAGTGATCGCCAACATCATATATGTCTTCTCTTTTCAAAATGTCCCATCAATCCCCCTGCATGAGACTCCTGCAAAAGTAGCAAACGCACAGAAGATTCTGGAACACATAGTTTATTCATGCAAAAGAGAAAACCATTATGAATATGAAATTTATCCAACCCTTTCTCATCTTTGCAATTAGAATATGGTACTGAAAATTCATGATCAGAAGTATACAAATCTCTCAAACATTCCAACCCTGGTACCTTCACTTCCAATTGAGTCAAAAGTATGTTTTCTAGACAATGCATCAGTTACCACATTCTCTTTGTCTTTCTTATATTTGACAATGTATGAAAAGGTCTCAATTAATTCTACCCACTTAGCGTGTCTATGATTCAATTTTGCTTGGCCCTTTAAGTATTTCGAAGCTTCATGATTAGAATGTACGACAAATTCCTTAGGCCAAAGATAATGTTGCCAAGTTTCCAAACACGCACAAGAACATACAATTCTTTATCATAAATAGGATAATTCAATTGTGCACTATGAAGTTTCTCACTAAAATATGCAATAGGCCTTGCATCAAAACACCACTAATACCTATTCCACTAGCATCACATTCAATCTCGAAGGTTTTAGTGAAATCAGGTAAAGCAAGCAATAGTGCTTCAGTCAAACATTTCTTCAATTCAGCAAAAGCTTTGTCTTGTTTTTCTCCCCACTCAAAAGTGACTTCCTTTTTAGTTAATTCATTTAATGAGGCAACAATGGTGCTAAAGTCCTTTACAAATCGTCGATAAAAACTAGTAAGTCTATGGAAGCTACAAATTTGACTAACATTCACAATAGTAGACCAATTTCGAATAGCTTCAATTTTAGACTCATCCACTTCAATTTCATAAGTAGAAACAACATAACCCAGAAACACAACCTTACTAGTGCAAAAAGTATACTTCTCAAGATTGGCATACAAGCATTCCTACCTAAGCACTTCTAGCACTTCTTTGATGTGCTCAACATGATCATCCAAGGAGCGGATATATATCAAGATATCATTGAAGTAAACTGCCACAAATTTTCCAATGAAGTGTCTCGAAAAATGGTTCATCAAGAGCATGAAAGTACTAGGAGTATTGAATAACCCAAAAGGTATCACTAACTATTTATACAAGCCAAATTTTGTTTTAAAAGCCATTTTCCATTCATCACCATATTTTATTCTTATTTGATGGTAGCCACTACGCAAGTCAATCTTAGAAAAGATAGTAGAACCACTTAACTCATCAAGCATATCATCTAGCCTAGGAATAGGATGACGATAGCGAACAGTTATGTTATTGATAGCTCTACAGTCTACGCACATTCTCCAAATACCATCTTTCTTAGAAATAAGAATGACAGGAATGGCATAAGAGCTAAGACTCTCACGTACGTACACTTTGTCCAAAAGTGCTTGCACTTACCGCTGAATTTCCTTTGTCTCCTCCGGGCTAGTGCGATGCAGCGGACGGTTGGGAAGAGGGGCTCTTGAAACCAAGTCAATTTGATGCTCAATACCTCAAATGTGTGGTAGACCAGCGGGCACCTCCTCTGGAAACACATCATTGTAAGCTTGCAAAACTTAAGAAACAACACTAGGAAAAGATATGAAGTCATTAGTAGTAATCAAAGCATCTTTGTATACTAAAACAAAGTGAAACATAGTGGGACCATCTCTCACCTTTCTCAACTCAGATTTTGTGGCTATTATTACTAGTTTTTTTTATCTCCATCACTCTTGACTTTTTCACTCAATTTCAGCTTTTCTTTCTCACTCACCTTTTGTGAAAGTACACTCTTTGGCTCCCGCCCTCTTTCACTCTCTATTTGCACTTCTTTTACACATTTGCAGCCACAATTTGGGAAGGAGTCAAAAGTCACAATGTTATTTCTTTGTTATTCCACATAAACTTATATTGATTTGTTCTATCCTCATGAATCACAGATCTATCATATTGCCATGGTCCTCCTAAAAGTAAATGACATACATCCATGCAAACTACATCACACTCTATAGTATCCCGATAATTACCAATCTGAAAACTAACATCAACAGTGTTCCAACATTAATAGAGCCATCATTATTCAACCATTTAATTTGATATGGATGTGGATGTTTCTTGTATTTCATTCCAAGTTTAGTATAAAGTTCTTTACTAGCCAAGTTATGACAACTACTACCATAAATAATAACCTTGCAACACTTACCATCTTTGCTTACCTAAGCTCTTGTTTGGAAGAGATTGCAGTGTTGTTTATGGTTGGACTTTGCTTGCATACTCAACACCAAAGGGGTACACACAAGGACAGGATCGGACTCGAGGTCACAATATTCACATGAATTTTGATGAATCGTAGTGATCCTCCAATGCCATGCAAGGACAAACACTCTTTAATCCGCCAAAACACACTCATGTTGATTTTGCCAACCACCAATCGAAGATCTATCGTGGATCCAATTCCTAGCGGAAAGGCTGAACGATCTTGATTGAGGAACTCTGCTAATTCTCCCTGGAATTTTGACAACTAGGAAGAATACGAACAAGAACTTTAGTAGATTGATTTTTTATCGAAAGGTGGTTTGCCCCCGAGAGAGATGTGGCGACTGCATATAAGGGTTCGGCCACCCCTCCCACACACGCACACACAACTTGGGCCCCACGCTCCACACATGGGCCTAGGGTTCCCTCACGCTCACACACTCGGCCTAAGGCCTTGCTCAATTTAATTAGCCCAATCATAAGCAAGTTGGGCTAAGTTCACAAAATAAAAACATTAGTTCACAAAAGTATAAACATTACCATTTCTCTTATTTTAGCTACGGGTTGGCCACAACAAGTTTGGGCTTGTTTCTCCTTGGATGTACTTGGCTTGTGTGGATTTGTGCCAGTCGAATGGGCCTTCTTCTAGTAGACTTTAGCCGCATGGATCTCCTTCCTTGTGGCCGCATGGCCCTCTTTTCCCTTGACCTTGATCGGTTGGTCCTTTTCTCCTTGTTCTTCCATTGCTTCAAATATAAGAACACACAACGTATTTGCATAAGTTAGAATACCATTCTCATCTAAAACAACAAAAAACTCTCTAAGAAATAAAAACACTTGTTGTTGAAGTAGCTTAGCTCTTGCTCTTGTCATAGGACCTTTTAGAGCATCAATACTAGCTTTGTCATGCACACTTGGAGTGAAGATGAATGTGTAGTAAAGATGTCCTCATCACAATTACTAGTAAATTTCTAGGTCGACAATAATTCAGCATTCAAGTGATCAAAGGAATAGGATATAATAGTAATACAATGATTAGGCATGTATCTAAAATCTTAAGATGAATATAATTTGCATAATAAATAAACAGCTTACAATTTGATAATTTGAATAGAAATAACTTGCATAAATGGTTAAAGTATTGACTCGCTTTTCTCGCTAGTTGTGTGATCTTGAGGGTTCGACTTGCCTCGAACTCTTGTTCGTTTTGAACTTCATACGCTATTAAACGATTGTGCATAAAATTGAATAAATACCAGAAAAGTAGAAATAAATTAAAATGGAAATTCAAATGAACTCTAAAATTCATGATTTCAGATCCATTAGAAATATCTTAATTTTAGATTAATTTAGAAATAAATTTAACTTGATTTGGATTTAGGATACCATGTTATGAATATACACATAATAGTCATGACAATAGCCATATCTTAGGAGTAGAAAACAGTACTAGTTTATCATTTGTTTCAATTTATATTGAAGCACAGCGAGGATGCTCATCTTGTTGGATGAGTAACAAAAAAATCTGAAACCTGAATCCTGATGCTTTCATGCTCATCACATCTTTTACTCTAGTATTCAGTATCGGCTCTATGCACTGGTTTTAAGTACAAAGTCGGGGTGTTCCCTTAGAAGCCATGCAGAGTATGTATGTTTTGGCTAAAACATATTATCGTTTTGCAAAATTTAAGGGGGGGTCTATATGATCAGTGCAGCAGTGAGTCCAACTTCTGTTGTGTTGATCGTGTGCTCCAACTTCTGTAGTGTTGATTGTGTGCTACCAAGCTTGGCAATTTTTAGATTGCGCCTTCTGTTGCTATCAACTTTCATGCATCCAGGAGGATGTAGTGTTTCTATGAACTCCCATGTATCCGGGCTGCAAGCTGCATAACCAACAAAAACAAATAATTGGGAGTTGTGATGAGGTCCATGCGTTACCAGCAAAGAACTGGGATTTCTGATAAGGTCATCAAAACCAAGTGAATTCTTGAACGTGATGTAATCTATTTTATAATGTTTGAGTATCCATTGATGCAAACAGATAATTAGTTGTTAAATTAAATTTCCGAATATGAATACCTTCTATAGGTTCTACTGATTTTTTTTTTGGAATTTTTCGATATTTTTCAGAAGTTTTCCCTAAGCGTTTATTCAAGCATTAGATATTAAGTACCCTGCTTGGTTGGACTGAAAAATAGTGACTTATGACTGAAATTGCATTGCAACTGGCTGAAATTGTACTGTAGCTGAAGATGCCTTATTTGACGTAATTAAATTTAAAAAAATTAAAAATAGAAAAAAAAATATTAGCTCATCACGGACAATGCAAACAAATACGGGGAAAAAAGAATTAGCAAAAAAGCTCATAAAAAGCCAAAAATTCGGAAAAAAGATCAAATTTATGAATAATAAAAAATAAATCAGAAATTAGAAGCTCAAGCCAAAATGGACGGGGCGTTATGCAATTGGCACTTGTACAGCAACGTTAACTTTCGGGTTAATTAGTAGGTTGCCGCAAAGCCCGCTAACTCGATTAGCGGACAACTTTGGGGATCATGGTCGGCCATATTTTGGAAAGCGGACAGTGTGAACGGACGTGGGTTGTCTTACAGACTTACAGTCCACCACACCTGCACCCCTGCTCTCACTTCCTTACTAAGCAATCCGCATACATGCTAACGTACGTGGTGCAAAAAAAAAAGAAGAGAATCCGCTTCACACATCATGTAGAAGTCGGCAATTTCAATTTGCACACAACGACGGTAAAAAACAATCTTTACCAAAAAAAAAAACATAAATAATGTTAGCATTTAGAAGTTGACAATTTCAATTTGCACACAACGACGGTAAAAAACAATCTTTACAAAAAAAACATAAATAATGTTCTCTAGCTTTTACAGCAGCATGCAAATAACTACACGGAGGCATTAGTTACTAGGAGAGTACATTGTCATCACTAGCACAGCATCCTCCCCTCCCACACCAGCTACAACAAAAACCACCGTCCTAGCTTAGCTTAGGAGCCCTGCTTCAGCTTCACCAAAACCCATAGGAGTTGAAGTGCTTCACCCTGAATTTCCACTCACCCTTCACAGCATCGAATGAGACGAACTCAGCGCCCTGCTCCTCTGCTTTCTTCACCAGCATCTCCTTGTACCTGTCCACCCTCGGACCCTCCGTGTACTGCTCACCTGTCTTCTTGCTCACGCACTTGATGTTCAGGAGAGTCACCACAGCAGGTTTATTCAGGTCCTCACCAACCGGGGGCTTCTTGCTATCGTCCTTGTAGACAATCACTTCACGGTTATTGAATTCCACAATCGATTCCAGATCAAGGCCCCTCACATCAGTTTCTCCAAGGAACTTGATGCTCCCGTACCCATGACGTCCAACAACGAAGTCCATGACCCGACAGCAGTAGCCTGGTTCAGCACGTTCTTTGGCGGCAAGCTCCTCTAGACTAGGCTCCGTGAAGTAATCTGCGTGCAAGAGCTTAGGCATGAGCCTCTCAACCGAAGTACCATTCCCATGCCTTGTCACAGCCTCAGGCTCATTTGATGCACGGCCATCACGGTGGATGCCATTTTCCACTCGGGTAGACAAGGTTGGTATCGTCACAGCCTTATTGCGCTCCCTCTCAGCCAGAGCATCTGCATAAGTTCCTCAAGTCAGCAACTGACAATTGCACATCTAGGTTCACAACCAACAGTTACACATGCCCGTGGAAGTTGAGGCGAAAAAAAAAAGAAAGAAGGAAAAAGAAAAAGAATAATCCCAAAGAAACGGGTAGGTTATCTTTGCTTCACATCTCATGGTGTATTATTTCGAAGGGAGGAGATATCACCAACCTTTAACGCTGTCAAAATTGCATGTTGATGAGAAGGAACTCCAATACTGCAATAACAAGATTTACCTTTATGTTTGTCAAAATCAGCTGAATCCTTCAGAACTGATTGCCTGTCAACCGAACTACGTGAAGGCCACTGATCAATTGGACGGATTATCAGATTTCTCGGGTTCTCTCTCGGGATGAAAAAAGCATTTGCTTTTGGTGTTAAAGGAGATTCCTCATCATTAGCAAAGAATGGAACCTAAAGGAATAACAAAAAATAAATGAGCACCACATTCAATGCTTTCCCAATGGCTGTCATACACCCCAAGAAGGAAACATAAAACGGAACTTGGCACAAAAAAATTATCTATGTTACCAGTCATTACCTTGCCATCAGATATCGGATTATATTTTCTTGGCAGCAATTTTATCCTTCTCTGCGACAAATGCCTAGGAACCAACATGGTTAATGTTCTGCTTGGAATAGGCTTCTCAGCAACCTGCAGGGCAGCACAATGTTTCAATCAAGCACATGTTACGTGCTCATAGGCACATAGCTCTAGATATCCTTAGTACCACAAAGTGCTAATGATACACATCTAGCCATCTCTACTGCCCATGCACTCTGCAGAAACAACTGGAAATACTTAAAAGATATTAAAACTAACCGGCAAACTTGATATTCCATATTGAACAGAAGGTGAGGATCCACCATTCCCAATAGACATCTGAGGCATTGCTGGAAGTGTCCCAAATGGATTTGAAACAAGAGCTGGCAGCATGACCATATTGGACTGGCTAGGGGTTCTGCAACAAATATGCAACAGGATATTACAAATTTACAAGTTAGAAAGAATAATGTATTAAGTTAAAAAAAGAAATTCAATGGCCCTATTAATATTGGCTCTAAAAGATGCTTTTATATAGTAAATAACTTTTCTACAGTACCTAACTTTCAAACGGGGTGCCTTTTCAAGACGGGGTCTATTAGTCGATTGTAGTACACACTACAATGGCTTCACTTATATCAGCCAAAATCGCACATGCGTCTCTCTCTACAATCTTCTTGACAAACTGTTACTATTCATAAGCCAAAACCAAAAACCTATATAAACGGGCCTTGTGAGGATAGCTGAATTATGATCTCAAAACCCTGTTATTTTACTATAGAGATAAATAACCATATGTCAGTTCAAAAGCTATCAGATATAAGCTATTGGCTCAAAGAACCATTAAGTAGTTCCTTCTTTCTCTACACCGTCCATTTCCCCATTAGATGTCAGTAGCACTGATGACATTATTGTTTGCCTTCACCTTATAGCAAATCAGCAACTTAACCCATCAAAAAGAAATTAATATAAAGGAAAATAAGAATCATGTGCATCTGAGAAGTAAATGCAAGCGATCATACGGCTGTCCAAAGGGGCCTGGTTCATAGTGTTGGAAACACCAGGGAATCCACCTGTCGAAGCTGCAGTATCCATGCAGGCATGCATACACACAAAATTAAGTTAAGATAGCCCAAAAATTATTGTTTAAGTAAAAGGAAAAACAGAGAATGAATAGGAAACAAAACACTAACCTGTTTGAGTAGGTTGGAAGGAAAACATGCTTGAAGTTTGAGCAGGGGCAGGTTGAAATGTTGCCTTAATCACAAGGAGCAAAAATCAACTTGTTAACGGTGAATTTCGCAAAGAAAAAGATATATAAAAAAATATTAAGGATTACATGATAATAGTAATATGATGTTTACCAATGTTATAAAAAAATAATTATCTAGCCTAAAAATGACAAGTGCAAGGGATGTTTACCGTCGAAAAAGGTGAAGATGCGCTGCCAAACAGCCCTCCAGTCATTCCAGGGGTAGGTGTGCTGAATATGCTTCCAGCGGTGAAAGCTGGAGTGCTTGAGGTAAAACCTGACGATGCCTGGCTAAATGGCTGGGTGTTATTAGCCAAGGACAAACCAGTACTGAATGGACTTGTGGTTGCCAATGATGTGTTAAATAGCGAAGATGAAGCGAAACCAGAAGTGGGATTTGTAAACAAAGATGGTGATGTACTTGCTGAAAATGCAGAACCACTTGTTTGTCCAAATAGTGTGCTACTTGTGGATGAAGGAAATGGGCTCGAACTTGCTGCTGATGTATTATTAAATGTTGGATTGAATATTGATGTTGAAGTGGAACCAAAACCAGTTGAAGCAAAAGTTGAGGGCTTAGCAGTAAACGGATTTGGTGATGTCGATGGAAATGGGCTTGGAGTTTGGGTAAATTGACCAGGAAAGCTAGGGGTCGCTGCTGGAGTTCCAGAAGGGTTTGGTCCACCTGAGGATTCAAACATTACGAATGTTACAGAAACAAGTTATATAGAGCCAATACATCTAATAATACACAATGAATAATGGTAACATCGAAGAGCATGTTTTATCAGTTGATTCTAATTAACAAAAAATACTACAACTAAGCTGTAGCTCCAGCACGTAATAGTTATTCCATTTCATAGAAAAATAAGCATGCTAAAAAGAATATATGCATTTAAAACAGGGTTTACAAATGAAGCAAACTACTCGATCCCAAACAATTTTTCTCACCTATGTCTCCACGCTGGTAATCTTCCCACCTCAATTCTTCATGACTCTTGCATTTGTATGCATCCATGGCTGATATCGAATCCAACTTTGCAGCAGGCTGAGTACCACTTGTAGCACTGTCAACATCTGGTGTTTGAGCATAAGGTTGTAATCTGGTCCCTCCAGCTTGACCCCCAAATGGTGCTTGCCCAAATGTTGGTGCTCCTGTTTGTGAGCCTGAAACTCAAAGAGAACAGGCAAATGGTGAAATAGGTAAAAAAGATGGCACAACCAGGGTAAAAACTGGGAGCTAATTCGGAAAAAAAGGCAATAAAAAAGGATTGCAGAAGAGAGAACAAAAGACTCGGCAATTACCCAACTGCTACAGCACATGGAATGGAAGAGAACAATGTTGTGTGCGTAACTCCAAGCCTAAATTATGTAAACATAACTGGGTAGAAATGAGGTGAAAATCCAATGGGAGAACCTACCAAATGGAGAAGTTTGTGCACCAAAAGGTGATGGACTTGTTCCAAAGGGACTGCTACCAATTGCAGATGCTGTTTGCCCAAAAGACGGTGAAGAACCAAAACTAAAAGCACTCGCTGATGTGCCAAATGAAGGTGTGCTTGAAGCTCCAAAACCAGGAGTACTACTCACACCAAATGCTGTGGTGCCTGAAGATCCAAAACCTGGAGTGGCGGATGAACCAAAGGCTGTAGAACCAAATGTTGGGGTGCTGGAAGAACCAAACAAAGATGTTGATGTTGAACCAAATGCTGGGGTTGTTGTAGTGCCAAAGGCGGTGCAGTTGTGGTGCTGAAGGATGGCGTAGTTGTGGTACCAAAAGTACTGCTGCCAAATGTTGGCTGTGTTTGCTGGAATGTGCCACCAAAAGGATTAGGCTGGCTAGGAGATGATCCAAAACCCCCAAAACTTGGCTTTTGTCCAAACAAAGATCCTGCAAAATTTGCAGAGTAGAGCGTCACATCACACATACTGCATCTATTGAGGAAATTTCAATTAAGTACCTATACGGAACAAATGTAGTATGCATCATCAGACACTACACGAAATGAAAAGATGAACAAATGTTGCGAAACACGAAAGTAACTGCCAAATGCCTTAAATGTTTCTGATATAAGCATGTTCAATTGAAATACTCGAAGAGGAACTTACTACCTTCAGAAAATCTAAGCAAGTTTACCATTGTTGACTATGATGAATCAAGCACATATGCATATGTACATGTTTAGTGTTATTAACTTTGACAAAGCGAAGTGCATAGTTATGTTGCCAATTTAAGGTGAATAAAATACCCTCCACGTTTTCCGAAACACCGAGTATGTGCATGAAAAGTGGAGATCCAGTAAATGCAGTTATGACAGAACTTGTTCTAAGCTCAAAGAAAATGAATGCATAGGTTGCAAGCATAGTGCAGACCACTGCCAAAGTTGGAGGATGTGGCGCCAAGCGCAGGGGATGGCGATGCACCAAAAGCTGGTGTGGAGGTCCCAAACGGAGAGGATGACGGGGTGCCAAACGTCCGAGTGGATGGCTGGCCAAAGGCGCCAGTGGATGTAGCGCCGAAAGGTGAGCTCCGGTCTGTGCCTCAAATGCGGTGGTCGGGCTGCCAAAGGGTTTCGGTGCAAAGGATTGTTGGTGACAGTGCTGGTCTGGCCAAACGCAGACTGGGCTCCGAATGGGCTGCTTGAGGTCTGCCCAAAGACGACTGCCCAAATGCTGCAAAGGGATGATCATCAAATGATGAGAAAACATGGCAGTAGTTGATAAACAGCATGGCAAGAATAAAAGATAGTAGCTAGTGATGTAATTGCAGCAAGTGAATGGAGGAGCTAAAATTGCAAGGAAGAAAAAAAAAGTAGTAGAATCTGCCTCTGCATTGCATTGCATTGTATCAGCTGAAAAGACGATGGTGCGTTGACACTAGAGCATAAAGGCATTAACACTGGATGTGATATGATATGACGAGGAATCGAAATTTGGGAACCCTAGCCGCGCCACCCCCAAAGCAGATATCCATCGAAGGAGGCGCGATGAGGGTGAGGTGCTAGCTAGATACTAATGGGAATAGAAGCAGTAATACCGATGCCATTAGAGGAGGAAACCTAGGGAGAGCACGATCGAAACAGGTCGGGCGAGGAGAGGGTACAAGGAAGGGAATATCTAAGCTTGACTAGAGAGGAGGGTGCACGCAGCTTACGATTGGTAGAGCCGAACATGGCGGCGGCTTCCTTCGTCGTCGTCTCCGGCTCCGGCGCCGTGTTGGCGGAGGATGGGGATCTGAATAGAATGCGGGACGCGACCAGACTGACAGAGCGCGGCTCGTGTCGTCGTTGGGGATCGGCCGCCACGCTATTTAGCGGCGGGGGATAGCTTACGACGCGACGCAACGCAACGCTGATAGTCCAGAAACTAACGCCATTCCCTACCGCGTAGCGTGCTATCAACGCGGCAGAGCGAGCAGAATAATCCTTTTTTTATTCCGAAATACAAAATTATGGGTCTGTTTGGTTTATCACCAGAAGTTGCCTAGCCACAAGTTAAGCGTGCCACAGTTTTTAGGTAGCTGTTTGGTTCACTGACATAACTGTGGCATGCCACACTTTCTTAGCACTCGGCCCCACACGTCATAGACTCAGTTTCTTGCCAAACTTTGCCACAAGTGTGGCTTCGATTTTGTTAGCCACACTTTTTGTGGCAGCCACATATTGCCTAAGCTTAGGCATGGCAAAGTTAGACACCAACCAAACAGGCCCTATATCTGCGATTTTTTTGGCAAAAGTAGCCTCTTATCGCCCAATGACCGAGCGATACGAAGGCAGTAGCTGACTAGGATGCAATCGCCCAATAGTTATACGATAGGTTCTGTCGCCCAACCGCTAGATGACAACTCATCCAGTCACCTAACTATTTGGCGATTAAAGCCTGCTTTTATGTAATTTTTTCTAAGAAAATTTTAAATTTAGTTCCTCGCGAACTATCCATAACTTAAAAATAGAGAATGCATATATAGATGGCTTGTCCTTCAAAGCAATATACGGGCCTGGGTTTCTGTCGTTCAGCACACGAATCATACGAGGAAGGTTATTGTATACCGCCTCAAACAAGCCAAACTGTCTTTTCAAAGTCTTCTGTTTCGCACGTCACGCCTTCGTGTAGCTAATATTGTACTTGAATTTCTTCTCGATAGCCACCATAATGTACTTGGCCTCCACGCCCTTCTTCACTATCTCTCTATACATCAAATTAGTTATAAAGGTCGACGTTAAGTTACGATGCCTCGGCAAAACACTGCTGAGCACGCAGGAGTGCGGCTCCTTCTTCGAAACAACACAGTGAGTCTCATACTTCAGTTTATGTGTGTGCACTCAACAAGGACAACCGCCCTGCTCGCACTTGACGGTATACTACTCCTGGCTAGATTTGACGACCAAGCGTCCATTGCATGGATATGACCCACGACCTAATAGTATCTGTAAGGATGCCTTATCAATAAATATTGGGTGCAAGTGGACCTCGTGGTATAGTACTCCCACGGTGATTCGTGCTCGTCATGCGCAGCTACACCCTTAGCGTCAAATCTGTTCCATTTCTGCGAGATGAGAGCTTCATGTCATCGGAACCGTCCTCGGCGTCTTCTTGTACAGTTTTCTCTCTAGCCCAGGCCATCTGGTCATCGCTCTCTATTTGATACACTATGTACTCCCCATGCTCTTCTTCATCAGCCTGTCCTATAGACTCATCATGCGATGACCAATCTTCGTCTCCTGCATCTACCGCATCATTCTCATCACGAGCAACATCCTCTACATCCTTCATAACACTGGCTCCAAAGCCTCTTCTTCACCAACATCTTGGCGCTGAGCTGCTCCTACCACCGAATAATATTCATTAGTAGGGCCTAGTACAGCTTCTTTTAGACATCCTTGCACAAATAGCACACACTCGTATCTCTGATCTTGGTAACCTTCAGAAAGTCCATCCACACAGCCATGCGTATTAGTCTTCTCAACTCCTATCTAATCTATGTGGGAGACCAACTCTAAAGCCCTTGTATGAAAACGCTCCACACCTCAGGGTTCAAGGAGAAGCTGCGACTGAGCTAGTGCATCACATCTATGATTCGAGCATTCTCGTTGTCCAGGTGTACCAGAGTGGCTTGCAGAAAACTGTTCAAGTCAACACCGTACAGACCTTCATGAACAGTGCCAACACTATAATGCACTTTCAATGTAGTGGGTCCCATCATAACTAAAGTCTACCTATAAATATTTTCAACAGTGCAACTAGTCAGATCAAATCGCACGATATGCAAGTACTACTGTACTGTAATTTACATTTGTACATTCGCCTATCATAAACGCCTACACTATCGTATGGTTAAGGCATCATTCATTCCCTCAGGCAGAGGCCACAATGAACATGCAGTACACTATTCTGATTCAACCCGAAGCCAACGTATTCCATACCGAGCAATATCCAACTTTGAAGCTAACTTAAGTGGCTTTCCAATCTTCTATATAGCTTTACCAATTACCTAAGTCAATTAGTCCATACTAATTAACCTATACTAATTAGTCCATATAAATCATTCATCCTCATGCACTCGGCCAGAGTACCTACTACAACTTACCGACTTTCTAATTATTCATGAATAATAGTCGGTCACGCATGCATCGACACAACACCGCTACTACTATAATACTTCTCATAAACAGCACTACTTCTCTCTCACGGACTACTTTCTTCTCTAACGAAAATTTTATACGGGTGCTACTTCTACTATTATAAATTAACAAGATTCCGATTTACTACTTCTTTCTCTAACTAAATTTTTCTAGGGTACTACTTATAATATTATAAATTAACAAGATTCTGATTTACTATTTCTTTCTCTAACTAAAATTTTCTACGAATGCTACTTATATATAAATTAACAAGATTCTGATTTACTATTTTATCTCTAACTACAATTTTCTACGGGTGCTACTTATACTATTATTTACACTAAATAAACTATTTACTTACTACAAAGAAATACACTAGAAGATAAAAAAATTACCTCACGGACGTATCTTTCTTCATCTTCATCTTCTTCTCCCTCTCCCTCTCATCTTCTCTTCTTCTCCCTCTGCTTTTTCCCTTTCTTTCCTCTCCTCTCTTCTCTTTCTTTCTCTTCCTTTCTTCCTTTCGTTCGGTCGGGCGGGCAATTGTCGCCGCGTCGTTTATGTAAGCCATCCAGTCGTCTAACCGTTTAGTGACTGAAAGCATATGTGGTCGAACGATTGGGCGACAAAATCTATCACCCAACCACTGGACGACTGCATTAATGCTGCCCAACGGTTTGGGCGACTGCATTAATGTTGCCCAATGGTTGGGCGACAGGTACCAGTCGCCCAACTGTTCGGCGATAAGAGGGTAATTTTACGAAAATTAAAATCATAGGTATAATTTTGTATTTTTGAATAAAAATAGATTATTCAAAAAATTCTCCTACAGCCTGCAGAGCTCATTTGCATGGGAAACGATGCTATCCAGACCTGTTCAAATGGGTAGCACGGGCTCAATTCGGCATGGACCCGTTAGACACGACCCGTTTAGCCCATCAGCTTGAATGGGCTGTGCCGTGCTGGCTCGTGGGCAGAGGGGCGACCCAGACACGGCCCAACGAGCTAACAGGCCATGCCATGCCAGCCCAGCACGATCCGTCACAACTGTGTCATGCCTTGGGCCATGTCTATAGTACTAGGCTATGGACCAGCCTGGCAGCCACGACCCATTTGGCTACCTCTAATTCTATCTATGTTTTATAAGCAAATACAAATATGAATGGAATGTACAACAAACATAAATACGGATTGTCACCTAATCAATCCGGTCAAATTCAAACATCTGCATAATCCATCGTTGTAGCAGCACATTTAATCATCGTAATTTATTGATTTAACCTACAGAAACATAAATTCACGTTAAAATTTAAAAAAAAACCCCAACTAACCCGACATATGCCCTACAATAGAACAGTATATTTGCATCCCTAAACAAAAACTATATTTGCATCCCTAAACAAAACAAGTCTAACAGTAATTGAAAACACTAGTAGGCAGCCTATCATAGTTGGACCCTCCCCGTTACAATAGGAGTGATCAGTTGGTATCCCTTAAATGGTTTTTCCGTTAGCCATAATGATTTTTTGGGGGTCTAAAATTCTGTGTATCTACTCGACGCCTAAATGGAATAGAATAGTACCAAACACTACTTTGTACTACGCTATTCTGGAGTATCTCTCAGGAGTCATGGATGAGTAAGAGTATAATTAATTTATCGAGTTGTCTCTATTTAGAAATGACATCAGGCCTAAGAAAGAATCGAATGAGAAAACTAGCTATATGCGCGTTGATTATCGTGAAGGGTTATTTTTTTTAAGGAAATAGCCAAGTGGAATTTCAAGTTATAATTCACTTTGAGTCATAAATCACTGTGAGTTGTAATTCACTTATTTGTAATATACTTGCTTATTTTAAAAAGGCATGGCTAGTATTTTCTGAGGCTAACCAAAAATAAAAAAAAATTGTAGCTATGCAAAAACTATCATAGATGGTTTTTAACACAAAACCGTATGTGATACGTAGACCATCACAGACAGTTTTTTTGTATTAGCCGTCTGTGATATATTGGATATCACAGACGGTGTTGTGACTTATCACAAACAGTTATTTTAAAAACCATCTGTGATAATATTCTTCTATATATTATAATACTTAAGACAAAAACTAACTCACTACTACTGCTACGCATCTCCTTCCTGCGGTTCCCCACTCAGCTCCCCCACCCCAGCCTCCTCCACACCTCCCCAGTTCGACTCTCCCACCCAGCTTTTGAGTGCCACTACCACCTTCGTCGCCACACCGTCGCCAAGGTGCACTCTTTTTTTCTTTGCCCACTTTGTTATCCTTTTTTGCATCTCTTGATCTCCACCTTCTCAGGGAGATGGGGTTACGGAATCATCCGATGTGCGGTGCTGCGCATGCATCTAATCGTTGAGAAAATTAGGGACCTACCATGACCATTAAATTGAATTTCTTGGTGGGGAGTGCAGGACTGAGATTCAGATGCCGTCACAGCTCATTGGGCCGATTGGTATCATATATCCATTCTTAAGTGCTAGCAAGTAGCAACTGCTAGCAGCGGTTTGTTCTATCGATAGTCGAGGGTGAAATTTGGGGTCAGCGCTGACATTTTCATATTGGAAACTTATTACACCTGGACATTTGTCAGAGACTTTGAGTGTTTGTTCATGATAATAATGTAGGATTCTTCTTCCTTGTGTTAGCATTTTATGACTTAGTAGTTGTTATAATTAATATTGCAGTGAATATCGGTATTGAATCATGGTAGCTTTGAACTGTCTGGATGTCAGTTTGTTTGGCTTCGAAGAATGTTCAGCTGATGATGTGTTCGTGCAATCTTTTCTTGCGATATATTGCCAACTGGTGAACGTTATTAAGAGCCTGCAATATATGCTTGTGAAAATTAAGCGTATATATGGTAGCCACCTAATCCATTGTTTCTTTAGAAAATGATGTTTGTTGAAAATTTTGTTGTAGTTTCTTTGGAAAATGATGTTCGTTGAAATGCAATTTGAATGCTTCATAGATAGCAACTAAGCAAGATCCTACAGTCTTTGGGTTAATTTTGCGAATCGTCCGATGACCGGACCAAAGGAGCAATTAAGTGAGAAGGCCAAGGCATATGGAAAATGCACGAGAACTGAATAACCATCATGAGGTCAATTCAGTTGGGGTCCTCTACATTCCAAGAAAGCGGCGCACTCGGACCACACAGTAGGATAGTTGGAAGACAACGGGTCCCCATCACCACACTGAGCTAGAAATCTCTAATGAGGGAAGAGAAAGAGCAGCTTTGGGTGGAAGTCTCAATGTCCTTTGATATCGGAGAAGAAGTCCAGGGCCTCGTGTGATGAGAGGCATTCTTGGCGATTGGCAAGGTATGGAAGAACTTCAAGAGCATGCTTGTCACGACGTACATAAACGAGGATAGGACATCGTTCACAAAATATCCTTTCCTCTATCCAGATATATGGGATGGCTTTTGTGCACATGAAGATGACCATGAAAATCTAGGAAGAAAGCATGATGCACAAGGCAATCCAGGCCCAAAACACTCACTCCCACAAACTTAGCATCACTGGGTACATGCGTAAAATCCTGCAATGGAGGAGGGAGGACAAGGAGGCAATCCTATCGGAGGCCTCCCGCCATTTCTTTGGGATCACAGGCGAGTGTGCCGGCGATTAAGAGCGAGGACATCTACCACGTCTTTGGGCGCTATATCCTTCGAGAACCCAACAGATCGGGAAGTATCACAAAGCTTGGTAAGATATCAAACTACCTAGCTAGTAATATGCCCATAACTTCATAGAAACTGAAATACCATGTTGGCCTCTTGTAGAAAACATTGGTGAGAATCCTCCCAAGGCAACTTCTAGGCTATTAGGGAGAGGGACGTATTATCCACGATCCTAGGAAATAAAGAGCACTGGGTCGCACGAGGCCTTGGGGTTTACATTCCCTAGAGGTAGGTATTCCCGGATGACTTCGACTTGTAAAAGAGTCGAGAAGATCGAAGACCGAGCACGAGGAGTGCATAAAGAGGAGATTTGTGCATAATTTTTAGGAAGCTAGCATGTTTAGAGGAAAGGCTCAAGCAAGTGCTTAGCCAATCACAAGGACCCTTGTTATTGTGGAAGCTAGTCTATATCATCGTAGGAGTAGCTGCGCATCTACACCAATCTAACCAAAGCGATGCCCAACTTTTGAATGATGAAATCCAAATAATGTATATGTCTGGAATACTCCAAAGATGGACATGTAGGATACCTTAACTAATTGTGTATCATTTTATAGAAGCCCACACCTGCAAGCTCCAAGTGAGGCTAGTTGAGTCCATTCCTATTGATTTGGGTGGGGATGGCGTTTCCATGCTAGGAAGGGTAGTCTTTGCACGGTGCTTAGTTGGCGCAGGTTACGCTAAGGTCAGTGGACATGGTACATGTCCAATTCATGGCCGTCCCACTAGAGAAGGCCCGAACGAAGACATCATAGCACTAGAGGATGCCGTGCACACTTTTGTCCAGTGGCCCAATAGGAACATCGCCCTGGACCCTGTAGTGCTATGATCTCCACACTATCATGCCTCTCCAATAGAACCCTCGATGACTCCACCTCAACCTTTGCTTCAGAAGGCCGCCGTATTCATGGCTGCGAGCGAGGATGATCATGAAAACATGCATGATGAGGATGATCCCTACATCGAGAATGATGATGAGGTAGATCCCTTTGACTCACTAATGCTCAAAATGATAATTAGCAGTTGATTACATAAAGAAAATTAAGCACTTTGAATGAATTGTGGAAAGAAATGATAAACTTAAATCTAAAAGTAAGTTCCTAATATTGCAAATGGATATACTTAGATCTTCTATTCCTAATCTTGACAACTGTGATATTTGCCTTAGTTTGCATGCCACAATTGATAAATTGAGATCATCTGAATCATCTTTGCTAGAGCGACTAGAAAATGATAGAGCTGAAATTATTGATATCAAGGCTAGTCTATGTTCTAGTTGCTTAGGAGCTGGTGACATTTTATAGAGCTAGTGATTCACCATTCTTGAACTATGATGAATTGGAAAAAAAAATCTTGCCATGGAAACTACAAAATCACTCCAATTCAGTACTGAATATTCTTGTTCTCTTTATGAGTTTAGGGAAGAAAAATTAAAAGAATTAACTAACAAGCGTAGTTATGCTAGAGCTGAATCTTGTGGAACTTGCCCTAAGCTCATTTCTAAAATTGAAGTCGTCACTAAAATCTTGAAAGACAAACATGATAAAGAAACTATTGCTTCTACTCATGCATCTAATGTTGATTCTATTACTCCAATAGCTTGTGCATTTTGTTCTAAAATTGGATAAGATCTAGATGACATGCATGAGTCATTTAGAGTTAAGTTTGATGAGCGAGTTGTGTAGAATCAAGGATGTCTTTTGTATCTTATGAGGCTTTGAATCTAGAAGTGGTCATGCATAAGGAAAGATATTCTAGAGTTGGTAAGAGCCAAGCCTGTGAGTCTTGTGTCATTCTAGCTAAGGAGAATGATTACTTGCAAAAAATTCTTAAGAAGTTCTCTAGTGGCAAAAAGAGCCTAAATCTAATTCTAGATCAATCCAAGGTTAGCAAAGCCAATAAATGTTTATAGTTCAACCACCATGAGTATTCAAAGAGTCATCCTCCTAAGGTTGCGAGAGTAATTAAGAGTGGTAAGATAGAGGTTGCCTCTTACGAGCCACCAAAATTGTATTCATGTCTGCAGGATTTGCCCAGTCCTTGTCTATCAATGTAGGTGCTTCTACTTTATCAGTCGACCTCTCAAAGGTCAAATACCATTTCACCTTTTGTAAGAAAGATGGTCATATCGTAGAGTTCTATTTTTGGCAAGCAAAGAAATTGCGTCGTGACCAAGCCGAGCCTTGAGGAGTGTTCGGGATCAGCCCCATCGGCTAGTGTCCCTAGAGTTGTTTCTAGACCTCACTTTTAGATGGGTTCTTTAATTCCTTTGGTGGATTTAAAGAGCGATGTGGTTTCAGGTTCCAATAGAGTGGGTTTAGATTCAGAGTTGCCTCTAGACAGGATTTTCATCATTTTGGTTCACGACAAGGATTTGAGAGGGGTTTTGGTAGCTCTAGGATGCATCATGTTGTATATCATGCTAACTCACACTTTGGATCTTTTTCTCCCAGTTGTGTGTCTCAGTACTGGATTCTTTGATCTTATATCACTAACCCTAGTACCAAGGCACATATTTCTTTTGTCTCCTTGATATAAGCTTGACCATGGGGAGAAGATCATGTCAACATATTTGGATCTCCTACCACACTTTGGGCATCTGGTAATCATTTTCACTTTTAGGATCGACTTACTCGGTTTGACTACATCTCACCGCCAAATGGCATGATGCAATTTCAATGCTTAAGCTTTGTCAATTCATTAGTTTCATTCTCAGTATTGCATATCATTTGAGAGTCAGGGTTTTTAGGTCAATTTCAGGTGTTGTGAGACCTTTCGCTTGTGTAATTCTCATGCACTTCTCTTCTCTACTAAATTCTCTAGAATTTCTTACTCTATCTAGGTTGAGCTTGCTTTTTCACTCACTAGTGCTTAGTAGTAGGGATAGCTAGTGTAGTTGATTTGCTCCTTAGTAGTGTGTTTTTCCATAGGCTAGAGACCATATGGTGTAGAGGTTCCCTTCTTGTAATAGATTTTCTTTCTTTTTCTTGCTTTTCCCTTGCAAGTGGTTCTTGTGGATAAGGGGAATTTTATCTTTGTGCTTCCTTTTTTGCATCATGCATACATGGCATTGCGTTATAAATTATGCATTTATATATGAGCTTTAACTATTATTTTCTATGAAGAAATCTTGAATTAATATTACTCTTTGCCATGTTATGCTTACTTAGCTAGCTTTATTGTACTTGTATATGTATGATTAAATATTTGTCATGCTAGCTTAACTTATTGTAACATCTTGATTTTCAGAGCCTTTTTGAAACTTTTAAAATAAAATTTACCATTTGGATTTTATGAAATTAATTCAAGTTAAATGGAATTTTTATGAACTAAAAAAGACTAAATAAAATTTTAACATCTGCTATAAGTATTTTATTTAAGTTCCTTGTACTTCAAGGATTTTCTAAAATTTTTGGGATTTTTCTGGATTTATTTGCTATTTTCTGGAGCTCAAATGAATTTAACTGAACTTCTAGAATTAGAAAATCCTGAGAAATCAATAGCCCCTTCGGCCCATTAAACCTCAACTATCTGATTTTCTCCTAGCCACATGTCAGGCATTCGGCCGTGCTCCACACCAAACGCTGGATCTCCTTGGTAAAATGTGTCGGCTATCCGAGTACGGGGGCCCTGTACATGTGTGCCATCCATTGTCTGCCGTCCGATCTCCTGAGCCGCCACATGTTGCACATCGGTGGGCGAGGGCACCGTGGATCTTCCTCGACCTGGACTCCTCCCTGTTCGCTCAGGTCACGGTGCCTCCGCCTTATCAGCGTCGGTGCCGTGCACAATGCTATCGTCTCGGCCTCCGCGCCTTTAAAGCCTGACCGTCTCCTCTCAGTTTTCCTGTCTCGAGCCTTTCCTGCTCTCATCGTCCATGCCAAGCCATTGCACCCAAGTCGCTGTCTTCATCTTCGACCCGATGCGCGGCCAGCGGTGTCGCTCCGCGTGCTCATAGCCTCGGCCGTTTACCCGCCGCTACGGTGAGTCACCATCACCGCCGCCGTCTCTCTCAACCAGTCGCCAGCGGTGAAACCCTGCCACACTACTCTACGCGTATGTCGCCATCGCCTACATCACCGCTCGCACATCACCTCGATTGGAGTGCCCACCAACGTCAATGTTGACACCGAGCCGCACCGCGCCGCGTGGCGCCGCCTCCTCGGTGAACCACGTCCACCGTGCACCAAGCCACCGATGTGTGGGTCCCATGGTTAAAGTATTTAGATCGATGGTTTGATTAATAGTCGTGATGACCATCAACTACTATAAACCTAAAGACACGAAAATTTTAGTTGTATTATCTCCATCGCGGGAAGAACACCAACTCCGTGCAGAATACTCAAAATCTTTTCAAAATGAGTAACAAGATTATCTATAGTTGTTCCTTCATGATAATCGCAAAGATTTTTTCAGATTAAGTGGCGAAGCAATATGAGCTACATGATCAAATTCTTTACAAGAAATCCCTTAAAAAAGCAAATTTACGAGCATGTGTGTTCAAATCTACATTAGCTTTATTTTCGATCGTAACATCGGCAAGGACAACATAAGGTTGAGAAACATTTTCCGGACATCATTACTTTGAGCCTCAATGTAACCTTGCATATGACACTTCTAAAATGCAAAGTCAATACCATCTAGCATGGGGGCGATTCACATACCTCTCGATTCCATCACTACCGCTCGATATCACTTGTAGGATCGTATGACACAATCGAGGAGGGTGAATGATTGATTGCCTACACTTTTGACACTTGAAACCAAACCTAAAAGCGAAGAAAAATAATCTAAATTATCGGATGTAGATTATGATCGCAAGATGTTGGTTCGATCGCATGTGCTCGATGAGCGCCGATCGTCTGACTATTCCCTTCAATCGCTCGCTATGTTGCTCTACTATGCGACACATGTAGTCGTAATCCCCGCTCAAAGACTTTGCGCTCAAGCGCTTGATTGCTCGAATGAGTACATGCTAGAGATAGAAGAAAATGATGCTCGAAAACTTGTCACCGATGCTAGCAAACTTTTCTTGGAATAGATCTAATCTATTATTTCTGTATCATGGATGTGGTTACAAAGTGCTCTCACGGCACCCCTAAAAGCACTCTCAATGAAAGCCCTCTAAAAACTCACGCGTTAGCCCTTAGCCTCTCCTTGCTTTTATAGGTTAACATCCAAGCCGTGTCCGCCTCAAACATGAACACACAACTCTATTTCTTCCTCAAATTAAGGGACCTAAAACCCTTCGTAACACAAGTTTTATCATATCTCTAAACCTTCCTGTTACGGACTCCTTCCATAACGTCTCCTCTAGGATGCACCTCCTATATATCCATCATGCATCACCAACTCTCCTATCGAAGCCTCCAAGATCACACCTCCTGTAGCTTCTCCACATCATCGGATGCTCTAGCATGAGCCCGATCACATCGCATGACATCTCGATTGCCTAGACCTCAGTTACCCCTCCTAGTCCGGTCTTCCTCGTCACCTAACATAATCGTCTTCACGCCTCCACGCATCATCTCCACCTTCGATCTCCATGTGCTCCGGCATGAATCCGACCACCTCGCATGACATCCCGACCGCTGGACCTCAGTTACCCTCGTCCGATCCTCCTCGTCGCGACCATAATCGTCTCACGCTTACTGCACATGCAAAAACCAAAGAAACTCTCGATATAAGTTCTCCACAACTTGACCGTCATCAGCACATACACTCACACAACCCTTGTCCATCCATAGACACAAACAAAACCATTCACGACCATCAACCAGGTCGTCCATGACCATCAACCGGTCGTCCACGACCATCAATTCCATCACTTTCCACAAATAGCTCGGACAACTTCTTATGACTGCTAGCAAAATGAATACTCAAGAAACACAAGTACACAGGAAATACTATCGCTCCACCAAAACACTCGGGAATAACATCCGCATCGCTACCGACACAGAGCCACTGAGTACCGACTACCGAATACCAATCGCTATGACTACGACGGCGATCGCAAAGCCTTTGACTAAACCCAAAGACAACGACAGTAGTTCGCAAAGTCTATGACTATGATGGCAAGACTGCGAAGACTACAACTATGACAGCAAGACTGCGAAGTCTACGACCATCGACCATATAACCTTCAATTATCGACCTGAAAAATCTCTGACTACTGAGTATGACTAGTGAAATATATGACTATCGAGTATCAGTACCGACCGATAAAGTTTACAACTATCAAGTACTATAGCTATAACAATTGAAAAGCATTGTAGTTATGATCATGAAAAGTACTGTAGCTATGATTACCTTCAGTGGTCGTTCTATTGTGGTTGAAGTCGAACATGGTCGAAGTCTGTCATGGTCAAAATGCTGTAGTCGAGTTGCCGTGGTTGAAGCGGACGTAGTCGAAATGTCGTGTCGTTGAGACACGGTTGAAGTCGGTCGTGATCAAAGTTAGATGTGGTTGTAAAGTTGAGCTCTGCTCTGATCTTATTACGAGTACCGGTGAATCACTCTCTATCTCCGACTACTGTTCTTTCGACCGTATTGTTTTAACTAAATCACTGTAGCTTCAACTGTACAAAAAAAACTTGTAGCTTTGATCGGTCCATGCTCTGAATCTTTTATCACACCGCTCAAAGGCCATCCGATATTCCGGTGGTACTCGAACACCGTCCGATGCATATGTGCCACTCGGAAGCCGTCCGATCATCTGGTGGCGCTCAAACACCGTTTGATCCTCCATCGCTACTCGTAAGCCGTCTGATGCTCTGGTTCCACTTGAATGTCGTCCGATACTCTGATGTTACTTGGACTTATCCAAACCTCCAATGTTACGGACACCGTCCAATACTCAATGGTACTCAAGCGTTGTCGATCTCTTGATGTCACTTGGACCCGTCGAAAGCACTCGGAGCGGACCAAAACCACTCGGAGCAAAGCAAAACCACTTAGATGAAATACTCGAGTTGCCGAGGGCGGCTATCTTTGGAATATGGTAGACATATTTATTGAGATCAAGTCTCTGGAATTTGATATGCATGCATTTGTTTAACCAGAGCACGGCCACAGGCGGAATAGTTAGGTTTGTTTTACAGGATCGGCTCTGCAGTGTTGACCTACATGATCAGATTGGAATTGATCTCATAAACAATCTGATCATGGCACATGACTTACACATGTGTGCTCGGGACTAATATATTTTAGACTCATAAAGCCGACATGTCGATCGTGGTGGTGACATGGTTCAGAGTCTTACGGAATGCCAGAAACACATTGGAACACCTGGAAGTGGAGTCTATAAATAGATTCCTACCCTCTAGTCTCATTATGCATTGTGAGAGGCATCATGGAAAAGACAGGGGAATAGAGGGTAGACCAAAAATCTCCACAAAATTAATCTAGGATTTGAGAAAACCCAACAGAAAGGGGTATAAAATAGTTATTCTACAGGGTATAGAATACTCTTGTACTATAGTATATTAATACACCAACTGGAACAACTAGACTATATATACATATAAAAATCACAACATAAATATTTCCTCTCCATTTCTGACAAGATATATTATTTCATCTAATCGACAATTAACTTTGATGTTGTGTCTCTCAAAAACAGTCGATGCTTGTGATCTAAAATCTGGAGCAGAGAGATTACACGTAAACAGTAGTCAATCACCCAAGATTTGGCGCGGTCTAATATTCAAGGAGAGGAGGCCGACCAGACCCGCTGTCTTAGCTCTTCAAAGGCGCGCATTGCTTCGCAGTCAAGTCCTCCCGCAAACTACACAGTGCAAGCAAGGAAAGAAAGCAAAGTGACACCTCATCCATGTATTTGGCTTCTGCTACGAATATATAGTGTACATAGAGTTTACCTGGTGAACCCTATATGTGAAGCGCACACTCTGAGCAACCAGAGCAGCCTCATTCCCTGTATCCCTGTCGAGCTCCTTTAGGGCTCTCTTCATGTACACCTTTGCAAGCTTCACTGATGCCAACCTCATCTGCAAGCAACAAGAAACAATTCCAGCCAAACTTAACTACATAGTTAACGTTGATGCACGCTGGCCTCTTCATTAGCATATATCACAGAGAGACTGACTACCTTGGAAGCAATCCCTGAATCAAGCATCCAGTCAGTTGGAATTCTAAGCTCTTTGTAGGACGGCATGGCCGAGCTCCTCAGATTCACCAATCTGTTCATGCTCTTCTCCAATCTGACAGCCATGAAACAGGCACGGTAATTAAGTTGCAGCCAGGGAAGGACCAGCGTCATATGTCAAGTCAATTGGTGTGGACAGATTTTTCGAGTTTGGATCTGGTCACTGCTGTTGTCATACTTATCTAGCAAGCTTGATGTCTTCCTCAGAGTAGCCTCACACGACGAAGGGCTGCCATCATCATTCAAGGAAGAGATCTCTGTTAGGACATGGTTGAGATCCCGGTATTCAAACGCTGCTTCCCGGAGTGCATCGGCTTTTCTCTCCGGCCAGCTGAAGTGCTTCAAGACGGCTGTCTCATCAGACTGAAATTTTTTTAGCACAACCTAGATCAGTAACCGTCTTACCAACTGAAGAATAACGGTTGAGATTTTAAACAGGCTACTTATACACATATAAGACTTTCCATCCATGTCAATGACTTCCTTTCCATATCATTGTACTAGCACGCACTAAAAGTAATCCAAAGGTGGTGTCTGGGCACCAAGCTTCCCTACCCTTGAATTACTTTTAGGCGTGCTAATGCAATGATATGGAAAGAAGTCATCTTTATGGATGGAAAATCTCCTATATATATATATACACACACACACTCTCTGTCTGCAGGTTGCTCTGACACAAGTATGAAAGAAGGATGGTTGCCCTGCATAAGCCCAACTAGGCAAAGAACGAAGGAAATGGAAATTTGTTTGTGCTTAATTACCAAAGTTGAGAGCTGTTGATCTAGCCAATCCACAAAGGTCAGTAGTTGCTCCACATCTGTGTAAGTAGTAGTGTGAACTTTCTTGATGAGATCATTGATGAACTCTCCTTTTGTTTCGACGTCCGCTTTGATCTGAGCGAAAGAAAAGAGGAAATGCGTCTTAGTCAAAGATTAAGTCACACTTTATCTCAGGCCAGAGTCGTTCCAGGAACGGAGTGGGGTGACGCTGACCGCTAACAAGTGCGTGGAGCGGTTCTGTAGCTCGCCAACAATGCTGTTGTGGTGACTGACCGCAGCGGGTCTCTTGGCGTCACGCTTGGTCAGCGAGTTGTACATCTCAACCAACGCGGTTGCCTTGTTCACCGTGCTTACCCTAGAAGGGCCTTGCTGCGGCGGTGGAGGCGGCGGCGGCGGGACTGGTACTGGGACTCCTCCGGGAGTTCTATTAGGCGGCGGCGGCGGTGAGGGGGCTTTGGAGGTTGTGGTTTGGTGCCCTGCCGGTGGCCTCCTTTTGGCTGATGATGGTCTTTGCCTGCGAAATTGAGAATGGAAACCATCTGTCAGCCACTCGCACGCAGTCAGTCTTACAGTCGACAGTGAACGTGGGACAGCTCTTGCAGAGTCAAATCGGGGGAGATGAGAGAAAAGGCGGCCGAAAGAACAAGTTGTGCTGAAAGGAGGCACGCAGCAAAGCTAGCTCACCTGGATGTCCTGCTGCTGCTTCTGGAGTTGGGCGATGGTGCAGTGCGCAGAGTGAGCTGGTGCGCGAGGCCGCTCTTGTGGCGCTCCAGCTCCGTGTTGAGGCGCAGCAGCCTCTCCACCTCCCTCCTCAGGGCCTCCACCTCCCCACGCAGACGCCGCATCTCCTCCTCTTCCTCCTTGTCTGCTTGCTTCTTGCTGGCTACTGCAGCCTGCTTGTCCTGCTTTGCAGCCATCTCCTCCTTGCTGCTCACCTTCACAAGCCTCTTCACTCTAGGAGCTCTAGTAGGAGGAGCGGCCATGGTTGCTCTGGCCTTCACCCCTTGAGCCGGAGGAGAAGAACCTTCCTTCATGGCTGCTGCTGCTCTTGAAACCACCGAAGGTGATGAGGCCCTGCCGCATTGGCCGTTGCTCAACAGCTGCTGCTTCATTGTCTTTGTCAATCGGAGGAGGAGGAGGATGTTGACACAAAGGCAAGTGCGGTCTAGCGTGTGTTGCTGCGATCTGAACCGATCAATGTGAAGGATGGAGGTAATGCCTGGGTCCGTCTGGGTGGTTGGCTTCTGATGTGGAATCAGCAGCGAGAGTACTCTCCCCCTTCCTTTTGCTACTGGAGAGAACATGCATCTTGTTAGCTGCCTATATTCCATAAGAGTGAGGCGAAGGCAACAGCCAGCTGATGTGATGGCTATTGATTATTACTTGATTTGCTACTAATATTGTGGTCAGGTCATGTCAGTTGGGTGGGGTTTGTTGGCTGGCCATGCCTGCTGAACAGGAACCTCCATCTTTATTTCTCAGCCTCCCTTACATTCTTACTGCTAGTACCACTACGGCTGGAGGAGGGCTGCCACAGCTGAGCATGGCATGAGAGGACAGCACAGCAAAGCAGATCAGGGGACTATTAATTGTTGTTAACCAACAGGCCAACACATTACACTGACGCATCACAAGATGACATCTACTCTGCTCTGCATGTCAAACGGTAATTACCCTCCCAATCCAATACTTATGTAATTGCCGTCAAGTAACTTCAACAAGTGGAGTACAAACCCAATTAAGCAAAGGAAGCAATGCCTTCTGGTGTGTATGTAGGGTTATAATTCTATGATCCGGCTTATGCATTGCTTCGTCTTGTAATCCTATCATATGCACACAAAAAAATGCAGACTGCAGACGAAAAGGTAGCAATAATTAATTCACTGACCAATTGTATCTACCCTACTCTATAATACACCAAAATTTTCTTTACTAAATCCACCCCTTCAACCACCCCCACAGTCATGCCAAATCTAAGTCCACCCAGATTTGTGTACCAAAATAATCTAACTTCGTACAAATGAATGGCCTAGATCTCTTCTCAAACCTTTTTCTCTTACTCATTGAAGATCCTAAGGCCCAAATTGTTTGGATCATGCACATCCTTGAGATGCCCCCGAATCGGTCGCCCCAGGTGAATGCATGCGGTGCGGTGCCTCCCCACCTCATTCTTCCGCCTCCTCGCTTGCGGAGCCATCGCTCCTCCTCCCGCCGCGCCTCGCCTCCTCCCGCGTTCTCCCCTTCTCCCCGTTCGCGCGTCTCGCCTCCTCCTCCCCGCCTGCGCTCGCGCGCCGCGCCTCCTCCCCGCCCGCGCCGCCGCCTCCTCCCGTTCCTTCCTACCCGCGCTGCCGCCGCAGCGTGCTCCTACGGAGAGCGTTGCGCTGCTGGATCGGATCGGCGGCGGCGAGTGATCAAGGGATGAGGCGGCGGCGATCTGAGCGCCGCGGCGTTGGCGCTGCAGTGGACCTCTGCAGCTACCGCCGAGATCCCGCGCGGCGCCGCGCCAGCGGTGTCCTCGACCGCCTCTTCGCTCGGCCCAGTTGGCGCAAGGTAGGCAAGGTAGGCTTGTATAATCGCGGCGTCTCTTGAGCTCCCAACTCCCGAGCCATGTCGGCCGCGCGCGCCGTCGGCGAGGCGGCGCCTCAAGACCCTAGCCAAGGTCTCCTCTCCTCGGTCTCGGCTGCGCGGCGGAGGCGCTACCTTCCCCATCGGCGTCGTCAAGGCGCGCCTCGGCTCCACCACAGCCCGCCGGTGGCGCGAGCGGCGTCATACTGCGTCGCCGGCGAGCTCGTCGCGACGGCGGGCTCTATCGGGGCCTTTCCCGCAGATCCTCCGCCACCTCTTCTACACCCGCTCCGCATCGTCGACTCGAGCACATCCGGTCCTCCTTCGCGGTGGTGGCGGGAGATGGGCCTTTCGAAAAGCGATGGCGGGAGTCTCGGCATTGCGCATGCAGTAATACAATTCCTAAAGATCCAATTCTAATTTTCGCTACTAGATTTGGATGAGCGCTTTATCGATGTGTACAAGAGGCCGGTGGAATTGGTCCAAGTTAAGCGAGCAAGAGGTTTGATTTGTCATTTGGATGCGGTCGAAATGTGGGATCAAAGTTAGGTTGTGATGTCTCGCGATGTGAGAAGTGAGAACTACTTTGGGTGTATTACTATTTGGTTTTAAAACCTCGAATTGAACTGGGAGAGATAACAATATGTAGATCTGAAAGACTGAAACTAGCATGGCTGTTGCAATGATATGAATAATGTTTCCTTTGATTTAGTCCTCCTTACAATTGGCAAATCGTTTGTAAATCTACAACTAAATGTTAAGTTTAGGGAAAGAAAGATTTGTGTTTTAGAAAGGCTAGCCACGATCATAAATTTGGAGGGTGGGTTTGAGATGGTTCGGTACATAGAAGAGATTTTCTCAACATAAACCATATCCACATTATGTTCTATATTTCATAAATAACAAAGGATGAAATTCTACCTGATTCAAATCCATAGCACTGTTTAGGTACTGCATATATATACTGGCGCTTCTGTTTAATTTCAAGCTATACAAGAATTCTTATGATTGTTTGGTCAAGAGTATCAAACATGAGGTGCAACAACATTGTGGAAGGGTTTCTTACCTACATGGGCAGAGCTTGGCCGTGGCAATTGTGTTCAGGTTTCCTATGAAAAGCTGCGGCAAGCATCGGGTATTTCGTCATTACGATAGTCTTGGTGAGTTTTCATCAGAGGCCTTTAGATCAAACAAATTGATATTTACGAACCTATCGTGTAGTTTCATATCTTTGTGTTCATGCTCATTTACTTTGACTTTGGGCTTGAATTCGCTTCTACGAGGATGGAACACGATCACTCATAAAATTGCCATACCACACAAATCACATTTTTTCATGCTCTTTTTTGGGTATCTCTGTGCTTCTGCGTTTTCTTTGCTGATCCATCTACACTAGAGACTTTCTTGGGAGGATCCCAATGATCTTCAATGTTGTGGTAGTATCCCCTCATGGATACTTGGCCAAGCAAATGTGTTGGGCTTACGAATCTTGGAGGACAGTACCAATTGATGACATGGGCGGTGATCTTTAGCTTGTCATGGACATAATGTGCTTTTTCCTTGCCTTTTATTTCTTTACATTTTCATCATCTTTTCTTTTAAGTCTTTGTCCTTGGTTTACATTGCTACATCCGCATTGTCTATATCTTGGACCAAGTTAGTGCATTGGAGAAGAAATGGTTCTTAGGTTAAAGAAACAAGGCCTCGATGTTACCCTCTAAAATTCTCATTGTAAGTGTATTTTTTTATCCCTTCTCTCAATTTTGGCACTGCTAGAATGTTATGTTCTCTCGAAGACGTGCTCTGTTTCTTTGTTTCTTTGAGCCATTGAGCCATTCTACTATTTTCACGCCCTCTTGTATATATATGGTAGTTATAACTTATAAGTCCTCGTGACTTTTGTGGGAAAAGAACACGGCTAATCATTTGTTTTATGTGATTAAGGTTACTCGGTGATACCGGATGCAAAGGCACATCATGCAATCAGGCTTGAGAGAATAAGTGGAACACTGACATAGTTACATATTACGAGTGCCCTTTAGAAATAAAAATGGGATACTAAGGAAATGGATATCAAGATTTGATGTGTGGCCCTACGGAGAAATTTTGAGAGGTTAATATAATTGATGCTTCTTTGCTTGTAGAAATTCTGAGATGGCCACTGACTGTTTTTTCTTCGTTTAATGAAAAATCTTAAAAGAATCTCTGTGCTTGTATGACAATAGTGTAAAATGTGAATTATCTGGTGGAATTATTTTTATCATACAACTATTGAAGCAAGGGATTGGGAGTTGAAGGGTTAAATTCAAGTTGTTTCAGTGTAGTTCCTTATGCGGATCATTAACTTTGGAGGACCATTTTCCGCATTAGCTACTTCAATTCGTGTGTGAATTTGTATGTAGTATCATCGACATTTGCTACTATAATTCCGTGCTTTTACTTTTTATTTGACAAGAAGCGATGTCTGATATTCTTATTGTTATACGAGGATGCGGTGGTGAAATTGCTGCGAATTACAAGGCACTCGGACTTTATAATTGGAAACTACGATGATGGAAATCTTGTGGCATCATTGCTATCTTACAAGATGGGAATTACCGGTATGCCTTGTTAAATACTTATACTTGAAATGCACTCTCTTCTTTCTTTGATTATCTCGGCATGTTCTTTGCATTGCAATATTGCTCATGCTTTGGAAAAGACTAAATACCAGTTGGACATATCTTGTAAGAACTTCGACGAGAAGTATCATTTCTCTTGTCAGTTCACGGCTGATATAATCGCTATGAACAATGTCGATTTTATAATCACGAGCACATATCAAGAAATTCTGGAAGGTTTCTTACATTACGCCTTGTTGGCCATTAAAGTTTTTCCCTATGATTTCAGCATTGGTCGATTAAATTGCTCACATAAAGTAACATCTTGAAGCATGTTATTTAGGTGTGCATGGAAGTCATATGTCATTTGTTAAGATATAGTGTTGATTGTTAACGAGGTAACATGTGCAATTGTTGCATTTCATGAATAAACCTTGCATGTGTCTGATCATACATGGGCATTTCTTAGAAGATGCTTATCGTAATCCTTTTCCTTTTCTCGGCAAAAACACGGTTGGGCGATATGAGAGCCATCTTGCTTTTACTCTTCACGAGTGCGTATCGCGTTGTCCATGGGATTGATGTTTTGATCCCAAGTTCAATATAGCCTCTCCGAGGAGCGAGACATGTCCATATATTTTCCATACCTTTGAAAAGGCCAAGCGACTCACTTCTCTTCATGGTTCAATTGAAAAGTTGATTTACAATCGAGCATCGCAAATAACACTATAGCTATAGTTTTTTCTTAATTTGATCTCTAGACATCATTTTTGCAAATCTAACTCCCTCCCCGAGCTCGGCACCATGGTAGACAACACGTCTCATATATGAATATTTTGTTTTTCTTTCCATTACCAATTTATGACTATGGACTGCTGACCGCGTTGTTACGGATGAGTAGCTTCATATATGAGACGTGAATCTTAATGAATCTGATTGTTTGTTTTATTTTTTACAAATTTTATCTTGTTTTATATTTTACCGTAGCGTTAGCACGGACACACTACTATGAGGTATAGTTGCTTAATTAGTTGCCTCACATATCTGAACTGTTTAAATAAATAACACTATAGCTATAGTTTTTTTTTCTTAATTTGATCTCTAGACATCTGTTTTTGCAAATCTAACTCCCTCCCGAGCTCGCGACCATGGTAGACAACACGTATCGCTTTGACGCACTATAGGAGCTTGGTAGGTGCTCTGAGAGCCACCGAGTTCGGCGACACTAGGTGAGCATCATTTGCTCGGCGATAGGAGTTGTCAAGCCCCATAGCGGTAGCAAAGTTATCGAGCTCCCCACTCAGCGACAAAGTTAGTGTCCATGGTTAGCGCTAATTAAATATAATTAGTACTTATTAAATAAGATTAGTACTAATTAAATATGATTAGCACTAATTGAGCATACACACTAATTAGTGTGCGGCGGCGATGACTTGCCGAGCTCGACGGATCGAAGGAGGGCTATATTTATAAAAGCGGTTGTCTGCAGATTAAATTTGAAAAAAAGTTAAAAGGTTATTTGTGTGAAGAGTTGACACATCTGCTTCAAGTAGGATAGGAAAAATATTGGTATATTTGTTATCCATCCTGTGAGAAAAGGGAGAAGGTTGCATAAAGAGCTTATGGTATCCACAATGTGTGAAAAAATAGGCTTTAAGGCCTCGTGACTTGCTTGAGGTTGACATCAAAACATTGTGGCAAAACTTGAGGTCAATCTAAGCACGGCTTACCACAAGCTTACCGTCGGGTCACAAGGAATAAAAAAAGAGTTTGCTAAATGGTGCTGAGTACTATTCATTAGGTAATACTCAAAACTTGTTTGTGAATTTGTGAATATTGCACATTTTGACATTATTACTCAAAGCTGGTAATGCTCAATGGTGCTGGAGTAACTCATGAAGTATTGTGGACAACTCGATACTCAAAATACATCTGTATTGGAATGGGCGAGGCACATGTTGTATTCCGTATGGAGGAGCTTATGGGCCTCTGCTGTCAGCAATAAGAGGTAATTTCAGTATAAACACTGCCCTTTGTTGATATATTTCTCGGTTTACTAGAAAAGCATTGGCTGATAAGGAAATGCTCATTTTTATGATTTTATTTGAGGCGCCAAATTCAGCACGACGGGATGAAAAGCGAAGAGGAGTGGTTGCGGTATTGCAGCCCTTTGTGTAAGCTGCTGCGATGGTTTCTTCATCCGTCGTTTACCTCACGGTGGAAATGGGTTTCACTTGTGAAGCATCCAAAGACATGAGGTGTCCAAATCAAATGTGTATAGCGGTCGTTACTTTGCTTTCTTAGAAGGTGAATGATCCTCTCATATCTTGTATTGTATGTTCATTGAGCTTGGTTGGGACATGGACTCTGTGCGGGAAAAGGTGCTGCATAATGTGAAGAGAAAACAACGACATTGATGTACTGATTCGGTTTGTGGTCGGGATCTTTAGGTCTGCAGTTTTGTTTCTCAACCATCGATTGTAAGTTTGTTACCAATGAAGTTTTCTCAAGATTTCCATAAATGTTGCCGCTTTGTTTATTTGTTCATTAATCAAACTCATTTCCCCATTGTTGCGGTCTTATTGGATGGCTATTCGTCTTTAATGCTTGATGTTCTGCATGTGGTACCAGCGAAAATGTTGGACTTTCATCCGAATTTGAAAACTTCCGTGCGGATTTTGGGTTTTCAATCGCGATATTTTGAAACTGGATTTTCGTACTTTCGACCACAAAATTTCAACTCAGCGCACACGTCTCTTCGTCGGCGGTTGAGATTATTTTTGAGCGACATGGACAATGGATGTTGATGTCCACGGGATAAGTTTCCATGGTGCGCAAAATAGCATTTCGTTCTCCTATTTTGCATTCACCTCTTGAGAAAACAAGTGCTTTAATGCTCCCTAGAAACAAGTCACATTTTTAAAACATACTTTTGATGTGCCTAATTTGCAACTCTATTAATTGCTTTAATGGCGGGGTGGTGATGATTGATGAGAAGGATGGTCCTCGATAAAGAGAAAGTAATTACCTTATTTGGGATTTTTGGAATGAGGATAAAATTGTTTGTGATAAAGCTGTGTTGTATTGTGCAATCGAGGCATAAGGGTAATGGATATGCAGTTTTGATGGTGAGAATATTGTTCTATTCTGTTGGTAAAGTGTAGAGGGGTAGAGATTGTAGGGCGAGGATCAGAAAGAATGGAGAGAAGCCAATTTTGGCTTTACAAGATTTTCACGTTGGTTGTTCAGGCTTGCTTTACATTGCGCAAGTTCAGAAGTGTTATGAGACTTACATGCTTGTTTGTTCTCTTCTGGAACATCATTGCAGTTACTTCAGCTTGGTTCAAGGGGGAAGGTAAGCCCTTTTGGTGTTGCATGTGCAATGTGCATCAAGACAATTAATTAACACTTATTTATGAATGGTCTATCCATTTTCAGGTGTGAAGATCTGGTTTCTGGCAATCATCTACTTCATCTCTGAGGTTCCTGGTGCAGATGTGTTATGGTATCGCCCTCTTTATAATGCTATGAGGTATATATACTTGCATTTGATACAATGGCTTTTTCTATGATAATTTCAGTGAGACAGTGGCATGAATTGTATGTTGTTGCACATTTTGCGCATTTTGTTGCGCATTTTGAATTGTATGTCGGGAAGGTGTTCAAATCACGCGATAAGCGGTCGTAACACATTAACGGTCGTATGGTCTCTGAAGCGTCGCAGAACACGGGAATCGATCGTAGGCTTTTAAGCATTGCGTGTTGGATGGTTCAGACCGGTCATGTATTTATGTGACATTCATTATGTGACAAAAATATTTGGTTATACAATATATGAGACGTGAATCTTAATGAATCTGATTGTTCATTTTATTTTTTACAAATTTTATCTTGTTTTGTATTTTACCGTAGCGTTAGCACGGGCACACTACTAGTTTAGTTAGGGCAGGCAGTTGACAAAAGGCCGGAGTAGCTCTAGCCGGGAGACTATGTATACTTCTAGACCATGTGAGAACCACCAAATTAGGTAGGTGTACATATTATAATAACTGAGTTTAGTAGTGGACTAGTGGTTATAGGGATCATATATTCAGATGGTGCACACATTAAAGGAAAATAAAACAAATGAAAAAGGTGGTAGAACGTAGCCAAAGTTTAGCTTAAAACTTTTCCACCTTCTGCAGAGCACAAGTCTTTGTAAATTTTTACCAACCGATGATTGCAGCTATATCATTTCACTTACCGTCCTCGCCATCCTAGCAAGGAGCAGAAGAGAAGCAGTAGCACCATGCAGAAACCAATCAGTAAACGCCCAGCCCTGAAAGACATAAAACTCTCTGTGAATGATTGGTGAAAACATATGCAATTGAGACACATGAGGACATTCCTGCTGCAAGACCATGGTGGCGATTTGACCTTATTCTTGCTGTGTTGTTATCGTATGAGTTTAATTATGTGTTTTGAATTCTTTATATTTTGTTGTTTGGGAGCGGCAGTTTGATCGGTCCTAGAGTGGCGCTCTGACTAGCCAATTCATGGTGGTTTGACCGGCCATGGTGGTGGTCTGATCAATGTGTGGTAGTACTGGCTGTTTGTTGACGGTAGCTATTTACCAGAGAATGTCTTTTGGGGGTTTTGAGCTGAAACCTGGTGCGATAGCACCGGCATTGAAAATACGGTATGACCGGAGAGGAGCGATCTGACCAGCCATTAAATGGCGCTCTAACGAGTGTGCTTGGCGGTCGACCGACTTAGTTGCCACGGTTAGACCGGCCCTTGTTGAGGTGTGCTAAGCTAAGTTGTTGAGTTGAGTTGTTTTGTTGTGTTAGTCATAGTCTGTCCATGAAGTATTAGTCATAGGGTTTCTATGCAAGTGTGAATCATGTCGTAGGTTCATTCATGTGTTTTGCTAATTGAGAGTCAAGTGCATGTCATTTGTGCTCGGATCGATTGCTTTATCTTTGGTGTGCAAGTGCTTGATGACTGTTGCGGCCAGAGATGAGACCGTGAGTATCATCTCAACCGAGAAACACAGGAGAAGGACAAGGATCATGAGAAGGCAAGTGAGCATGTCGTGTACCAGTTGTTGTGCATTTTAAGTGGTAATGGTTCTCGGAGCAGACGTACGATCTTGACAGCAAATAATTGGGCATCACGGATTATGGTATGATGTGGTGTGCCATAGGACTCGGACGTTTCAAGTAGTCATAGCTTTAGTGCAGGCATACAATCTTGGGGATAAGACGTTGAGCATTGCATCTTCATGAAGACTGGTGGGTGGCAATTATGGATTCAATACTAGGTGGAGAAGCGGTTTTGTAAAACCGTTGCATTGGCTTAAGTAGTTTAGGTCATGTCTTTGAGGATGGAATGTCTTATAAGACTATTGGAGTCTTGTAGAAATCGCGCTTTGAAAAATGTACAAGTACATGTAATATAAAATATGTTAGTGTGTGTGCAACTAGTCTCATAATTAAGTGGTGTGATGCACTAAGGAGTACCTAGTTGTTAGGGTCAATCAAGTCTACGATTAGGGTTTTCTTGTGTTGGGGCCTTGTGTGTGCGCGCGCGCTCTAGGCTTAGAGCCCTGCCATTCTAAGGGAGTGGCTATAAAATATACATCTCCAAGTAATTTGATCATCCAAAGTTTGCCCAAGTGAGTTGTGTCATAAGTCCTTCCTTGTGTCTTTAATTTGCTTGGCTTTCTTATTTAGATTTCTCTCTTCTGATTTTTCTTGGTGCCAAGGATGTGTTAAAGGTGGAAATGTTTTTTAGAGATTAGATCTGATCCATCTACGCACCTTCTAGGGTGAGTTCTTGAGTTTGCCCGGATTTCCTCAGGAGAGAGGTAATTTTGGGGTTTTGCTCTTGGGAGTGATTTGGGTTGAAATCTTGCTATGATCTAGATTGTTACGACATGTGAGAACCCATCCAATGTCATCTAGATCATCTAGGTCTGACGACCAAGAGCATATCAATGTTTCCCTCTTTAGCTCGGTTTTTGTGCAACTCTCCTTATTTTAGATTAAGGTCAGAACTTTGCCATTGATATTTATGATTCATGATTCGAATAGGTTTATAACATCCTATGGAGCAGTTGTGCCAATTTTCACTGCATTTAGATCAGTGATTTAAGAGTTGGATCTTTTCTTGGATCTTGAGCATTGCTGATTGCATTGTTTCTCGGCGAGCAGTCAAATTGCAAGAAACTAAGCTGTCAGATCGGCTCACAGTCAAATTGGTGCGATCAGACTAGTGTGGTTAGTCCAGCCAACAATCAGACTGGTTAGAGATAGAGTGTCTCGGTGGATTTTGGCTCTTGACTTTGTGAGTTTGTGTTTCCGTTATGTGTTGTTATCGATACCAAGGGAAGATTTTGAAGAGTCATTCAACCCCTCTGCCTAGCCATACTCAAACCTATAAGTGGTATCAGAGTGAGGTTACTCTTTATTTGATCTTAACTGATCTTGAGTAATAGCGTCAGAGAGATATCACAACAAGCCTCCTGCTGTTAATGGAGCTGACTATCCCTGTTGGAAGAAAAGTATGGTGATGTACATCGAAGCTTAAGGTCTAAACATTTTGAACAAAGTGAGAAGTCTCTTTGTTATGCCTACAGATAGCGTGATCCTCAATGCTACTCGGTTAGCTAAGGTTGAGGTAAATGCTAAGTCATGCAACTTCTTAATCCAAGGTTTAGGGAGAATTAGAGTTCAATTGAGTGGCTCACACACGAGATCTGGATGACCCTCTCTCATTACCATGAGGGAACATCGAAAATCAAGAAAGTGTATGAAACCCAGTTCAAGAAGTACTACTAGAATCTAGAGATGGAACCTGGAGAGCCTATCGATCCCTTCTTCAATAGATTTCATAAGATCTTGAGTGATTTGAGATCTGTGGATGTGATAACTTAGATGTCAACAATGTGAACCATGCTCTAAGTGCTCTTGATATGAATGTTTAGAAAATGAAAGTCACATCCATCGACAACAAAGACAACCTTAGCAACTATGGTGTGAATAAATTATATTCATGACTTAAGACCCATGAGTGATGAGCAAGTGAGAGCCTTTCCATAGATAATATGGCCCTCATCACTAGCAGATTCACCCATGCCTACCACAATGCAAGAGAGCGTAGGAGAGTAGATCAATTATGTGCCGAGTGTGGTGAGATGGATCATTTCGTGCTAGATGTCCTAATTTTGTGAGCAGAGATGGAGATGACCATGGAAGGAAGGACTACAAGAAGGACAACAATCACGAAGCCTCGTCAATTCTCCAAGCATGATGTCATAATCAAGAAGGTGACCATGTCATTGCTCACTTTCCTCAACATTCAAGACTTGAGCAATGTTGATCCTCGACTTTGACCGATGAGGAGTGTTGTGGTTCTGGACCAAGCAGAGAGATGTGGTAGTGAAGAGTTGGGAGAGAGTGATCAGTCCTCCCCCCTGACTTCCTTGGTATATATATTCATACGGTGTGCTTTTACAATTGTGCCCTTACATGGTACCTCCTGTCGGGGTATTTAAGCCATTACATGCGTCTCATTTTGGGCTCTATGGCCATCTAACAGGCCTGCTGGGTTTAGGTGGGGGCCACCCCTATAACAGGAGCCTCTCATGGTGAAGGGCTTCACAGGGTCGAAGCTATGTTGTCGAGTCCTTTGGCCCCCTCCGTCCTGCGGCTGTGAACTTCTCGAACTTGCGGAGGTCTAGTGCGCAGCAGTCCGGGGCACGAGGCGTAGCCAGAGGCGATGCCTGGCGGCGGAGCTGGCGCCTAGTCTTAAGCTGCCGAAGTCAACGCGGCGGAGCTGGCACCAAGCCGAAGTAGACGCACGCGCGCGCTCCGTCCCCTACCCTTCGAACGGGTGGCGGCGGGTGGCGTCTAGCGAAGTAGGCACGCGCGCGCCGTCCCCTACCCTTTGAGCGGGTGGCGGCGGGCTGGCGCCTGGCCAATGAGCGTCGCGCGCGCTCGTCCCCTACCCTCGAGCGGGTGGCGGCGGGCGGGCGCCAGCCGGCGAGACGCGCGCGCTCCGTTCCCTACCGCCGTATGGGTGGCGCGCGGTGGCGCCTAACCAAAGTAAAACGCGCGTGCTCTGTCGGTCGGACTTCTTAGCTCCAAGGTCGGTGTTGGGGACCGAGTCGGAGTCGCGGCTGGCGCTGTAGTGAGAATGGGCCTTGCGTCGCCGATGTTGCTACACTTCGGGACCGTTGTGCCCATGATGCAGTAGTGCGCTTTTAATGGCGGTGGAATCGTGCGATGCAGTGCATCGGGGAAGGCGTCGCATCGCGTGATCGCCTTCGTGGGTGAGTGTGCGGCGGTTTATGCACAGTGCGTCGTGGGATGTGGCGGTTGCGTGGCGCGACCGTTCACCTCTTTCCTAGGCAAGCGGGACGCGTGTCGATCGCGCGCTGGCGTTGTGCGCTGCCTGGCCACCTACCGGGCACGCTCCTCCAGATGCCGGCGGTTCTTTCCAGTCGTGGGTAGTCGAACCGCTGGGGGTTTTTAATCTAGCTGCGCTTCTGGGCGTGGAGGAGGCGAACGGGCTTTATAAAGCGCCATCGCTGTAGTGGGGGCGCTCTATCTCGCCTGTCGCCTAGCTCTGCTTATTTTGTATTGATAGCCCTTCTGCCCTAATCTTAGAACACAATGGCGGTCATGGCGGTGCCTCCGCCATCCGCGGCGGCTCCTTGTCTAGCGGGGACGAGTTGTCCTTCCTTACGAGGATTACGGTGGTGCTACGGGGCGTTCGTGTGGCGACAAGCGGTGGGGCGCCATGGAATACTCGGGTTTCTGCTCCGTGTCTTTGAGGAGCCGCATGGTGAAGAGGCGCTGTGGCGGCTTATGCGGAAGGAAGATCGAGGCGTGATGGGGCTCGCCTACCCGCCGCGATGAGGCGGGCGAAGCCCGGGAAATGGAGGCGTCGTTTTCGTCGCGTTCTTGACGTCGGCCTTGAATGCCCTCAGCGGCGTTTGTGGCGAAGTCTTGCGGGCCTATGGGTTGGAGCTAGCGCGGTGGCGCCAAACGCCATAGTACGCTATTTGTCTTTACATGGGCTCTGCGGACGGAAGGCGGTGTCCCAGTGCGAGCTGTTCGCCACCACCACGGCCTTGGTGTCGACCTAAGAAGGTTGAGGGTTGTATCCAACTTTGGTAGCGTGGATTTCGTGCTACGGCGTCTGTCTGGCGCTATTCCCTCGCCGACCAACTTGGAGAGGTGGGAATCCGGTGGGCGGCGGTGGTTTTATTACGTCGTGACTAGCACGAGTGGCCTGCTATGCGAGGTGGGCCAATCTCGTTCAACGGCTCGCCAAGTGTGGCGGAGGTGATGGCGCCGCGGAGGCGATGGCGCCGCGAGGCTATGGAGGCTTCTTTGGCGTTACGCCCGGCTAAGTATCTGCGACTTAGTGAAGAGTTCACGATGTGCGAGGTGGCGCCACTCTCCACTCGGTGGAAATGCAGGCGGCGAGGCGGCGATCGAGAGGGCGAGTGCGCCGTCATTATCTTACTGCTTTCGCCCTTCGCTCCTTGTAAGTCGTGCGGTGCGTTGGTGCGCACCTTTGCGTCTGCGTAGTCCCGGTGACCAACTTGTTGCCTTTGTGCGGTTGCTCGGCTAGAAGATCACGAGCTGCGGTTGCGGCGTTCTGGGCGTGCGCTCAAGGAGCACAAGGCTGCGCGGCTGCGACCAAGGCGGCGGGGTGGATAAACCGCCGCGTGCGAGGTTACGTGCATTCTTGTGCCCGCGCGCGGTGCCGCGGAGAACTCCGCGAGGGCCGAGCCGTCGTGGTGGCGGTAGCCAGCGGGAACTGCGCGAGGTTGCCGCATCGATCCGCCCGACCACCTCGGCGGGCGCACGGTGGGAGCGGGGCGTGCGGGCGGTGATGGGTCGGCGGACCAGCTCGGGAGGCGCGTCACCCGAGCCCATTGGCGGCATCCTCGCCGGCTGTTGAGCCGTGAGTCGCCCCTCGTTGTGCCGGAACACGCCAACCCGGGAGGGCGCCCCTCTGGCGGTGCTTTGCCACCGTGGAGGCCGCAGGGGCGCGCCGGCGGTAGTGACCGAAAGCGCGGCAGGAGCTATAGCTGCTAACATCGCGGAAGAATCGCTGTGGAGCCACGGTAGCGCCTCGAGTCGGCCTCCTTCGCCGAGGTCGATGCGGCGTTGCCGGCCCGTGCTTGGAGTTGCGCGCTCGCGCGGCGGCGCGACCGAAGGGTCTTCTTGACCACCCACCAAGGTACTCGCCTCCCGGCCGGCGGTTGAACAAGCACCCCCTCACATTGCGGCGGGGTGCGAAAAAGGTTAGCGCAGCTCCTTTCCTTGCGACTTGCGAAACTCTCCCGATTGCTCGCTCATTCCGTCGACATCGGCGAGGCGAAGTCTCGGACGCGGTGAAGGATCGAGCAGCGGGGGTGTCTTGCGGCGTCGCGGACCTGTCTGAGGTGTCTGCGGCGGTTTGCCGCCGTCGGCGTGGCGAAGCCTCCGCGGCCACGGCGTGGCGGGGGCGGGCTCATCCTCTCCGACTTCCTCCTGCGCTGGAGATGCCGTGCTTTTAATGAAGCGCGGAGCGCGCCGTGGCGGCTTTGACCAACGAATCTTTGTCGTCGTGCGAGAGACCACTGGCGCTCGCCTGCGGGCCTCGGAGATAAGGGTAAGTAGTGCGCTCGCGGTTGCGAAATCTTGTCGGGCACTGCTGACTTTTTGCTATTTCGGGCGCTTGTCTTGGCCACGCGCTAGATGAGGCCGCATGCGGGAGCGGAGAGCCACGGGCGTCGATCTTCGTCTTTGCGGATGGCGCCCACGCTCACGAAGGGCGAATAGCTTCACGTGATGGAAGCGCCACGGCGGGCGCGCAGAGAGAGACCGAGGTCGCGCGTCGCGGCGAGGAGCGTACCACCTTCGCAGCGGTCGCCGTGCGGAGGAGGAGAAGGCCCAGCTGGTGGAGTCTCTTGCGGAGAAGGACGGCGCATTGGACAATGCGTCCATGTCGGCGTGGAGGGCAATGGAGTCTCTGAACCAGGCCCTCTGGGACCTGTGTGTCGATGTGCCGGACGCTACCCACGGGCCGGAGGACTTGGTGGAGACGCTCGGGTTGGTCGAGGAAGGCGCCGACGTTGCTCTCCGCAGTGCGAAGACCTTCAGCGAGCATTGCAGCTTCCTCGGTGCGTGCCTTGCCCTTGTCATGCTTCACACTCATGGGTGCAGACATGTCCACGAGCTGGCGAACCCTGGTGGATCTTCTGCCGGCGGGGGCGCCGGGCGCTATCCGCTTCATCGATCTGGCCTCGAAACTTCCACCAGCGGATGCAGGGCTATGTCGGGAGGGCGCGGCCAGTCGCGATGCAGCACACGCTACACGGGGGTGGGGACCTCCTCCGCTGGCTCGAAGGGGTTCCCTGGCGTTACAATGGCGGCGCGGGCCCATCGGGATCGCACGAAGGATGGCGGTTGGTTAGGGAAGCGATGTCGCGTGCGCTCACGCTTGTGGTTATGTAACCCGACATTTTTCGTGGAAAACCAGTAGCACCCATTCTTAATATTGTATCTGTTTTTATACTTGATACGCCCACGAGAGCAACGCTTTGTGCGTGCGCGGGATCGTGTCTTGTTTATACTCGAGAGCGCGCGCAAGGCGCCCTCCGCGTGTCTCATTTAGAGTCCGTGGCGGCGCGTGCGAGGCGGACCTCAACGCTCGACTTCATTTAGAGTCCGTGGCGGGTGCGTGCGGAGGCGGACCTCGGCGCTCGACTTCATTTAGAGTCCGTGGCGGCGCGTGCGAGGCGGACCTCGGCCTTCGACTTCATTTACGATCCGTGGCGGCGCGTGCGAGGCGGACCTCGGCGCTCGACTTCATTTAGAGTCCGTGGGTGGCGTGTGCGAGGCGGACCTCGGCGCTCGACTTCATTTAGAGTCGTGGGCGGCGCGTGCGGATGCGAACCTCGGCCTTCGACTTCATTTAGAGTCCGTTGGCGGCGCGTGCGAGGCGGACCTCGGCGCAACTTCATTTAGAGTCCATGGGTGGCGCGTGCGAGGCGGAACCTCGGCGCTACGACTTCATTTAAGTCGTGGCGCGCGTGCGAGGCGGAACCTCGGCGCTCGACTTCATTCTGATCCGTGGCGCGCGTGCGAGGCGGACCTCGGCGCTTCGACTTCATTTAGAGTCCGTGGACTAGGCGTGCGGAGGCGGATCTCGGCCTTCGACTTCATTTAGAGTCCGTTGGTAGCGCGTGCGAGGCGGACCTCGGCGCTCGACTTCATTTAGAGTCAGTGGGTGGCGCGTGCGAGGCGGACCTCGGCGCTATGACTTCATTTAGAGTCGTGGGCGGCGGCGTCGAGTCGGACCTCGGCCTTCGACTTCATTTAGAGTCCGTGGCGGCGTGTCGCGGCGGACCTCGGCGCTTCGACTTCATTTAGAGTCCGTGATACGGCGCGTGCGGGCGAATCTCGGCGCTTCGACTTCATTTAGAGTCCGTGGGCGCGCGCGTGCGAGCGGACCTCGGCGCTACGACTTCATTTAAGTCCGTAGGCGGCGCGTGCGGAGGCGGACCTCGGCGCACGACTTCATTTAGAGTTCGTGGGTGGCGCGTGCGGAGGCGGACCTCAACGCTACGACTTCATTTAGAGTCCGTGGAGTGGCGCGTGCGGAGGCGGACCTCAACGCTACGACTTCATTTAGAGTCCGTGGACTGGCGCGTGCGGAGGCGGACCTCGGCGCGGGTGATCCTCTGCACATTGCGGCCAGGCAATACTATTTTTGGCAATAGCGAGCTTTATTGAACTCCCGTTTGCGCGGGCGAGCATCGTACAAGGAGGAGGCGATGCCATTATAACCCTCATCACGCTTCTAGGCGTAATATCGCGCAACTTGCTCGCGTTCCATGTGTGGCGGAGATTTTGTCCCTCGGTGTGGCGGCGATGCGCTCCCATACGTAATGCTTCAGCCACGATGTATGGACCTTCTCACTTGGACTCGGTTTGCCAACGGTCTCGCGTGGAGTGCGTTCGAGGCGAGATCCCGACCTTGAACCCTCGCGGGTATACGGACCGGTCGATGCGTCGCATGCCGTCGCGTGCACCGACATGTTGGGCTGCGCTCGCTCGTGCCGTCGAGAGGTCAGGACCGCGGCGCTCTTCGTCGAGCGCGGGCGAGGACCCTCGCGATCGGCCTTGATTTACTGCGGCGTCACCGCCTCATCACCAAAAAAGAGCTTGAAGGCGTGAACCCGTCGGGCGTGTTACCGTTATGCGAAGGACGAGAAGCGTGAAGCTCACTCGGCCACCGCCCTTGGCGGCCCGACTAAGCGTTTTTGATGGCGGCGAGATGGCGCGTTAAGCCCTTCGGCGCTCCGTTGGGTGGGGTGCCCAACCGAGGCGAACGAGCGTGGCGCCCATGTCGCCATAGAACTCCTTGAATGGGGTGGCATCAAGCTGCGGCCGTTGTCAGCGGTGAGTTCCTGAGTGCGCGAAGTGACATATGATGTTACGTCGGAGGAAGCGCTGCATGGCGCGAGGTTATCTTGGCTAGGGCTACGCCTCGGCCACTGGAAAAGTATTCGGTCGACTACCACGAACCGCGAGTCCCACAGGGCTCGGGAGTGGTCCCACTATGTCAACGCCCAGCGTGCCAGCCGGCCACAGGGAATAGGGTTGAGGTTCGTCGGGGCTGCGGATGATCGTCCCATCCACGGCACCCACAGCGCAGCGCCACGAGTCTGGCGTCGATGATGGCGGTCGGCGATAAAAGCCTTGCACGAATGCCTTGTCGACCAATGACCTCGGCGCGAGTGAGACCGCATGCCCCGCGTGGATCTCCATGAACTCCTGTTTGTAGGCGTCCTTCAAACACCTTGAAGGATGCAGCGCGATGTTGTAGGCGCCGGAGCTCGGCGTGGTCCTCTCGGCTCGGCGATGCCTGCGAGAAGTGAAGATAGGCTCGCGATCACCTGTTGGGCGGCGTGGTGAGCGAGCCGCATCCGGTTGTCTGCGCGATGGCGCTGCGGCAACACTTCTTAAAATGCCCGTCGGGGGTGGCGGTCTTGGTGGCTACCCAGCGAGCGTCGGCTGCTCATTTTCGCGCGAGGATGGCCTTGGCCGTGGCGCCAGAAATGCCTTTCCCTCGCTCTTACGGCGCGGTATTTAGCGACTCGGGGTCCTTGGCGATATGACTTGTCGTGGCACGCCGCAAGCGCGAGTCCGTGCGGACGAGCACTCGCCAGCGCCGATTGCCTTGAGCTTGGTCGGGCCGAAGCGGCGCTTCATACTGTTGTGTTGTTGGTGGCGGAAGCGCGGCGCGCGCGAGTACAATAGCGCTCCCCTCGGGCGTGACAATTACAGCGCCTACACGGCGCCCGCGCGCCGTAAGCCCCATCTATGGTGAGGTCCAAACCGGGTCGTCGCCACGAGCAGGCTGGCCGTGAGTCCATTCTGCTAGGAAATCAGCGAGAACTTGAGATTTGATTGCCGTCCACGAGGCGTATGTCGGGGAGAGCGGGCGAGCTCGGTAGCCCACTTGCGATGCTGTGGATTCCTTGTTGTGTAACATCTCCGCGAGGAGCGAAGAAGGCCTTGTGATCGGGTGGGCCAAAAATAATGTCGGAGCTTCACGGAGGCCATGACCAGCGCGTAAGCAAGCTTTTGAGCTCCGTATATCTCGTCTTGGCGCCTTGGAGAGGCCGGAGGCGAAGTATACGGGCGGCTGTCTGGCGCCCTCCTCTAGGGCGAGGCGGCGGCCTTGGCCGTATGCGCGCGCAGCGGAGTAAAGCAAGAGGAGCCTCGGTCTGGGGCGACCAGTGGGAGGCTCGCGGTGTGTCTTGAGCTCGTTGAAGGCCTCCGCCTGATCGTTGTCCCACGAAATCTGTCACACCCGAGTGTATTAAGAGCGGTAGACCACTGCTCCATTGCCCTAGATAGGAGCGGCTTAGGGCTGCCATGCGGCCCGCCGACCTCTGGACCTCCTCACCGTCTTGGCGGCTCCATACCGGGATGGCCTCAACTGCTCGGGATTCGCTGGATGCCCGTCACGGATACTAGGAAGCCAAGTAATTTGCGCTGGGCGCGAAGCGCATTTGTCGGGGTTGAGCTTGATGCCGACCTTCACGAGGTTGTCGAAGGTCTCTGAAGGTCCCGACCATGCGAGCGAGCTGCGGGTTTGACTACCACGTCGTCGGCGTAGGCTTCCACGTTCCTCCGAGTTGGGCAGCGAGGGCAAGTGCGATGAGGCGGGTAAAGGTAGCGCTGCGTTCTTCAAACCGAAGGGCATCTGATGAAGCGAAGGTCCCAATTGGTGTGATGGCTGGTCTTGTCCTCGTCATCTTGGCCATGTATACGATGGTAGCGAGTAAGCATCCGGAAACTCATTAGCTCGCACCGCGGTAGTGTCGACCGGTTGGTCGATGCGTGGCAAGGGTAATTGTCCTTTAGGCACGCCTTGTTGGCGCCGTGAAGTCGATGCACATCGCCGAGCCCAGCGGCCTTTTGATATCACGGGATTGGCGAGCCACTGCAGGTGATGGACCTCGCGAATGACCCGGCCGGAGGAGCCGCCACCTCCACCTTGGCGCTCTTTGCCGATCCATGGACATCTGGCGAAGCTTACGCGGCCGGCTTGGCGTCGGGCGGACCGCCAGCGATGCTCGATCGCTGCGCGGTCGCCCTTAATGTCCTCCGCGACCATGCAAAAATTTCAGCGTTGTTCTAAAGCACTCGGGTAGGTCTCGCTCGACCTCGCGAGAGCCCTCGCCAATTGACACAAATTGCCCTTCCGCTGGGCGGCACCTTTTGACTTCACCGGGCGAGGCTTGGCGTCCATCCGGAGCGGCGGGCGTGTCGGCGAGCATGCGGGAGGGCGTGCACGAGCGTTACAAGTCCCACTGCTGGCCGGCAGCGTCTGGCGAGGTCTGGTCGCGAAAGCGGTGATCACACCCTCTGCGCTGGGAGCTTCATACATAAGAAGGTGTGGTGTGGGATCGCCTCGAGGAGTTGATGGCGGGCGTCCCAATATGGCGTTGTAAGTGCGGGATGTCTCGACGTCGAAGATAACGTCGCGCGGGCGTTTTCCCATGGCGGAATGGCGGAAGGACACGTGTCCTATGGCCTCGGTTGGCCTCGAAGCCTTGAAAGCGGGCTCCTAGCTGCTCTAAGAGGCTTGGGGATTCCATCTGGCGAGGCCCCGTGAGCAGGATATTCGCGAGCTCCCCGTCGACAAGGATGCGCGGCGTCATGGCTGCGATGTGGGCACGGATGACTAGAGGTCTTGGTGAGGAACTCCACGCCCTGGCGTCATCGAGTAAAGGTGATGTTGCGGCGGCACCTGGTGTGACCGCTCCAAGGGCCACGATAAGGAGCCTCGGTAATGGCGATGGTGCGGTGCGCGCGTCTTCTTTGGTGGAGGATCGCAGCGGATCACCTCTTGGCTGCCGCTCATGGACTTGGCAAGGGCACAGGAGGTGAGGCGAGTCGGCCATCACCGTCGCGATTCCATGACCGCGGTGCGCCGTAGAGTGATCGTCGTAACCATGCACCTCGCTGCGGCGTAATCCGAAGCTCTTGCTCGCTCGGGGCGCTCGTCTGGCAGGTCGCCTTCACATCCGGCCCTCTTTCCACGATATGGGGTAGGCTCTCGAAGGGCGCCGATCTTGAGGACATGGCGGGCCTTTTGTGGTCTCTGTTGGTGGCGCGGGGCTTGCGCTGCTCCTTGGCGAGCCTTCTTGCTCCCGGGCCGTCGCCCGAGTGTCCCAGGGGTTGTGGGTGCGGCCTGCCGGGAATCATCGCCCACCTCCTCCTCGTATGGCAAGCGTTTCGCTTGGCGGTCGAAGCGGCGTTGCGTCTCCGTGCATCCTCCTCGGCCGCGCATACCCCTCCATTTTGTCGAAGAGCTCGGCTGTCTTGATAGGCTTGCGCGCGTTGTACTTAGCGGGGGCGGGCGGAGAGCCTGTATGGCGCGTTGATGGCGGTTGTCGTTAACATCCTTGACACGGCATCGCACCTTCGCGAGGCATTTGAAATAGTCGGAGCCTCTCGAAGGTTTACGCTTCACGGCGAAGAGTTGGTCGCGTCGACTTGCTCGGCATAGTTCCCTTGAAAGTTGTTGTGAAGCGATCGCGGATGCGCTCCCAGCGTAGATGGAGTTTGGCTTTATAGTGAAAAACCGGAGCGCCACCCTTGCAGCGCGAGAGTCCTTCACCTTTGTGGTGTTGTCCCCACGCGGCCGATTGCGGTTTCATGAACATATACGAACTTCGCGGGGTCGAATCGCCTTATATGGCTTGATGACATTGGGAATTTGAAGTCTTGGGCCACGCCGCTGTAATCCTGCTGAAAGCGGGGACCCTGGATCGACGCGTCGCAGCGGCACGCAGCTGGATGTGGGGGCATCGTGGCTGTCTGCCCTTTCCGGCGTGGGCTCTGGAGCGACCACGGGCCCGGCCTGCTGGCTCCGAGCCTCTTGTATGTCTCGGATGGCCCCGCGAAGGTCCCCTAGCTCCTGCTGGAGCGCTTTGAGGGCGCTGCGGGCGCTTTCCACCGTCGGCGCGGCGGGGCTGCCGCGCGCCGCGGGCGGGTCGGCTGCAGGTACGATCGCCTCGCGAGCTCCGAGCTGCCGTCGCTCCGTTGTGGCTACCTCAATCGCCGGTCGCGCTGCCACCGGCGTTGCGGCGAAGCGGCAAGGTTGGTCGCTTCTCAGCGTCGTGGTCGATCATCGCAGCGCCGATGACGGGGTTGGTCGTCGCAGCGCCGATGGCGGGGTTGGTCGTCGCAGCGCCGATGGCGCGGTCGGTCATCGCAGCACCGATGACGGGGTTGGTCCTCGCAGCGCCGATGGCGGGGTCGGTCGTCGCAGCGCCGATGGTGGGGTCGGTCGTCGCAGCGCCGATGACGGGGTTGGTCGTCGCAGCGCTAGCGTCGATGTCGTCGACCGCCGCGCCCGCAACAGCCGATGCCGAAGCCCTGGTACCCATGCGACGTTCGACCAGCCGCCTTCTTTCCCCTCGTCGCCGGCGTGAAGCTTTTGGTGCCATCCTCCTTGGTTTCAGGCTTGCTCTGTCCTCCCCACGGATGGCGCCAAGCTGTTGTGATTCTGAGACCAAGCAGAGAGAGATGTGGTAGTGGAGAGTTGGGAGAGAGTGATCAGTCCTCCTCCCCAGCTTCCCCTTGGTATATATATTCATACGGTGTGCTTTTACAATTGTGCCCTTACGCCGGTACCTCCTGTCGAGTATTTAAGCCATTACATGCGTCTCATTTTGGGCTCTATGGCCATCTAACAGGCCTGCTAGGTTTAGGTGGGGCCACCCTACAACAAGGAGGAACAAAGAAAGAAGGATAAGAAGTGCATCGGCTTCACTAGCATGTGCTTCATTCTTTTGCAGCGAGGATGATCATGACAACATGCATGACAAGGATGATCCATTCATCAAGCATGATGAGGTAGATCCTTTTGTTGTCTTGATGCTTAGTAATAGCTTGTTACTTGAAGCAAATTAAGTGCATGGAGCGACTCTTGAAAAGAAATGGCAAGCTTAAATCTGAAAATGGGTTTCTAAATGTGCAAATTGATAGGTTTAGATCTTTTATTCATAAGAATGACAACTATGATACTTGCCCCACTTTGCATCTGAAATTGAAAAATTGAGATTATCTAGATCATTTTGCTAGAACAACTAGAAAATAAAATACTAGAGCTGAAATTATTGACATGAAGACTAGTTCATGTTCTAGTTGCTTAGAAGCTAGGGACATTACTAGAGTTAGTACTTTCTGCGCTTGAATTGTGATAAATTGGAAAAGCCATGCAAACTAAAAAACTACTCAATTTAGTCTGGATATTCTTGTGTTCATTGTGAGTTAGGAAGAAAAATTAAAATAATTAAGCGACAAACTTAATCATGTTAGTACTAAATCTTGTGATACTTGTCCTAAACTCACTTCTAAAATTGAAGCTCTCACCAAGACTTTGTAAGAAAAATATGATAAAGAAACCCTTGCTCCTGTTCATACTTCAAATGTTGATTATATTACTTTCAAAGCTTGTGCATTTTGTACTGAAATTGGATAAGATTTGGATGACATGCATGAGTCTTTTAGAATTAAATTTGATGAGCAATTACATAGAGTCAATAATGTATCTTGTGTGTTTTGTGAGGCTTTGAAGCTAGAATTGGTTGTGCATAAAGAGATATATTAGAGTTGTTAAGAGCAAAGCACTGTGAGTCTAGTGTCACTCTAGCTAAGAATAATGATTATTTGCAAAAATACTTGAGAAGTTCTCTAATGGGATAAAGAACCTAAACAAGATTCTAGATCAATTCAAGGTTAGCAAAGCCAATAGAGGTTTAGGTTCAACCACTATGAGCATTCTAAAAGTCATCCTCTAAGGTTGTGGGAATAGTTGAGAGTGGGAAGTTTGAAGTTGCCCCTCAGGAGCCTACCAAGACTATGTTCAATGCAAGATTTACAGAACCCTTCGAATATTGTAGGTGCTTCTACTTCATTAGGTATGACCACTCAAAGGTCAAATACCATTGCACCTTTTGTGAGAAGGATAGCCACTTTGTAGAGTTTTATTTTAGGCGAGCCAAGAAACTTCGCGTGATCGCACTAGAGCCTTGAGAAACCGTCATGATCGCACTCAACTCTTGCTATCTTTGAGTGCCAGTACTCGTGTTAGGCCAGCGATAGGACTGGCTAGTGGTGATCGGTGAATAGTACTCGAATGATTCGGTACTTGGAAGATGATGGTACTCGGCGGTTGTGGGTTTTGTGGTTGTAGTTGCAATCGGTTGTCGGAGGTGTTGCGATCGATGCTCGGTAGTCGAGAGGACTCGGTACTCGTAGATTTTATTGGTTGGGTGTTGAAGTGGTAGCGATCGGTGCTCGGTGATCGAGTACTCGATGGATTTGTGGTCGGTAGCGATACAGATGTTTTCCTTAGTGTTTTGAGTGGAGCGATGGTAATTTTTGAGTACTTGTTATTTTCAAGTACTTGTTGTGCGAGTGATCGTAACAAGTAACTGAGGGTGTTTAATGGATAGCGATAGAAGGTGTGGTCATGGACAACTTGGTTGGTGGTCGTGGATGGCTTGGTTCTTGTCTATGAATAGACAAGGGAGTGTTTCAAGTGTGTGTGCTTATGTCGGTTAAGTTAGGAATAACTTATGCTGGAAAAACTTTCTTTGGTCTTTATACGTGCAGGTGGTCGTGGAGACAATCATGGTTGGTAACGAGGAGAACCGGACTAGGATGGGAAAGTCTAAGATCCAGCGATTAAGGATGTCACGCAAGGTGGTCGGGCTCACTGTTTGGAGCATGTGGAGATCAAATGTGGTGATTCGTGGAAAAGCTACGGCGATGTGGTCGGGAGGCTTCAACACAACCGAGGATGATGCGTGGAGAAGATCACGAGAGGTGCATTCCCATTGGCTTCAACATGTGATGATGGTGCGTGATGAAGATACAGGAGGTATTGTCTGGAGGCCGTTACATGTAGAGTTAGGAATTGTGGAGAGATTCTACAACTTTGAAGAGGTAGAGTTTGGTTAAAACCCATGTTCGGAAGGGTTTGGGTTACTTGATTTTTAGAAGAGACATGTCTAGGTTGTTATGGACACGGTTTGAGATGTTTGTGTTTGAGATGAACATGGTTTAGGGCTCTAGCATATAAAAGTAGGGGAGAGGCTAAGGGTTTAGCCGTGTCTTCAAGAAGGCTTTTGTGATAGGGTTTTTAGGAGTCTTTGTGAGGGCACTTTGTAGCCATATACATGATATAGAAATAATAGATCAAATCTATTCCATGAAAAGTTAGTTAGCGTCGGCGGCATGTTTTACGAGCATCATTTTCTTGTGTCCTCGGTGGCGGCGTGCTAAGACATCTTGATCTTGTGTAGAATGGGCGCGGTGTTGTCTTGACGTGTTATCGTTCGAGTAGCTGAAGCTTTCAAGTGGAGGAGATTTTGTGACGTTGAAGACTTGTTTTGACTTGCTATATGATATATGACTTTTTATGATCTAGGAGCTTTACTCGAAAAGATGACTTGGGTACTTTCTTAAATCAATGAAATGTGACTTAGATAATCCACAAATCTCTGGATGTTTACTCACCTTGCTCCGTTTTAGAATTGTGCTCTCTTTGGAGCCCTTGGTAATTTCATTGCCAAAGGGAGAAATTAGAAGAAAGGAGAATTTGGAGAATTTTTGAGAGTTTGGAAAATTTTGAAAAACTTAGTTCTCGGGTATTGAGGGAGTTTCTGAGTTTTACGTGATGCGGCTTTTGATTTCTTTTCCTTATCACATTCTCTCGGGCGTGTTTGTGGTGCTGTCAATGTATTCATCAAAGGGATTTTGTTAAACCATGTGGTGGTCGTGCATTTGAGTGATGATGTATATTTGGGTTTTATTGGAATTTGCATTTGAGAAAGTTTGGTTGATTCACGTTTGTTAAAACTGGATCCAAGTTTAACGATGTATTGCTTTGTATTTGGCGATCGGCCGGTAGCCGACCACGCCACGAAGTCGATGGTCCAAACATGTTCGAGTTGGGAGGTCCGATCAGCGGCGTCGACCACGTTACTTTGATGATGGCATTTCGACCATGATAGATTTCAATCATGTTCAACCGACCACATGAAGTTTCAAGCATGTCAAACCGACCATAGTATTTGACTATGGTATTTTGACCACATCGGCCGACTACAGCAGCCTTTGACTATGGTCTTTTCAACCACAGCAGAATGACCACGCTAGGTAATCGGTAAGTTTCAATCTCGACCAGTGAGCTGGTGCGTAGCTCTGATGCACCGATGGTCGTAACTACGATTGCCTTGTCTATGGTCGTAGCTACGATGCGGTCGATAGTTGTGAACTTTACTAGCGGTGGTCTAGACTTTGTGATTGGTAGTCATAGACTTTCTTGGTCGGTGGTTTTAGGCGTTGTGATCGGTAGTCATAGACTTTCTTGTCGAAAATCGAAGACTTTGTGATCGATTGTCGTAGGCTTCATAGTCGATACTCGTAGATCAGATCTATTCAAGAAAAGTTAGTTGGCATCGAGGACATGTTTTACGAGCATCATTTTCTTATGTCCTCGTCGTCGCGTGCTAAGACATCTTGATCTTGCGTAAAATGAGCACGGTGTTGTCTTCGGTGTGTTCTCGTTCAAGCAGCTGAAGCTTTCGGGCGGAGAGAGATTTCGACTACGTCGAAGCGAGTGGTCGAAGTGAGCGATCAAAGTGTTTTAGCGGTTGGAGTGCTAGAAGTTATCGAAGCGATCAGTGGTTGAGGAGCGATCGGAACCTTCATTGAGCTCGTGCACGATCGATCGTCTTATGGTGAATTCCACGTCTGTAAGTTAAATTGTTTTCTTGTGGTTTGAAATTTGATTTCAGGTACCAAGTAGTGAGAGGCAATCATTCACCTACTCTGATTGCACCATACGATCCTACACTATCTCTATAAGCTTCTCTACAAGCTATTACTATTTATAAGCCAAAACCAAAAGCTAAAACTAAAGACAATATGAACAGACCCATAATTAGATTGGTGGTAACTTACTACTGGTTTTGATTGCCATCTTTGGGCTCTTCCTTGATAGTTGACAATTGACTCAATCATTCTAGTTAGTTTTGTACTTTAAGCAGTGGCATAACAGGAAGCACGGCAGATAGACCAACCCCACGCACCAAACTAAATCCAAGCTAACAGTGCAAAGTGGCAACGAAAGAAGAAACAAAAGTTCATCCTCCAAACAAAAGTCAATGCGAACTGGCCACCCATGATAGACCAAGCTGATGAGCATCAACATAAATTAACATCAGTGCGAAGTGGCAAAAAATAAGAAACAAAGCATCCAAAGAGGATCACAACCAAGTAATTCATCTTCCAAACAAAAGCAGAATTCTTTTAGGCTAGGACTTTTAACTATGTCTGATGATTTTTGTTTACGTTTTTGAGACATCAACGGATGGTGGAGACACAGCGTGAGCAGCGTATCGGTTTAGGCTGAGAAATTGTTTGAAGAATCATCTTTAAAACCATCTCGTTTATTTCAAATTTGAGAGAACCCAAAACCCAAAACAACAAAGAAAAACTCACAAGAGATCATTCATAGTATTCCCAACAAAAATGTACGAGGACGAAAGGGTGCACCTGGTTTTGCAGAATGCAAGAGACAAGCAGCTCCAAAGGAATTTAATCTGAGACCAGAACAGTGGAGAACTGCTGCTACTTATAGCTGCCAAGAACAGGCGGACAGTGGGAAGGTAGGTGCGACATTTGGATCAAACAGTCCTCCCTTCACATCGCTGAACCACTAACCCAACCAAAGCTACAAAAAGGGCAGAGCAGTCATATCCGTCAGTACACAGATAACCAGTAATCCACTACTTCTCTTGACAAAATGTACAATGTTCCATGGGTTAAAAAAAATGGATGGATTGGTCTTTAATTTGTTCTAGATCTAGTGCAGTTAACTTGATTTTGAAGTTGCTGTTAGACACGACAGGAGCGTTCAAGATTGATCACCTAAACTTTCAGATGGTACATAATTTGTTCTAGAACTAGTACAGCTAACTTGATTTTGAAGTTGTTAAGACATGACATGAGCGTTCAAGATTGATCACCTAAACTTTCAGATGGTACAGCTTCTTAGATTTTCCTATCAATTGATGTGCAATCAAATATTAATTTGTTTGATAGAAACTTATAATACTAGGGTCTGTTCTTTTCAACTCCTAAAAGCTGTTTTTGACTTTTTACAGTAACTAGCTTCTAAGCAGTATTTTTTTTTCAAAATAGGGTCTACTAGTTAATTATAGTATATCTGTACCGACTTTATTTATATCTGCAAAAACCACACGTGAGTTTCTGTTACTCTATAATCTCTCACACAAACAGCCCAAACACCACAAGTCTACAACCAAAAGCCATAAGCTGTACCCAAAAGAACAGACCTAGACTCCCTCCTGCATGGAATAACCTAATATGCACAGTGGTTTTGTACAACATATATCAGCACACTCTTATCTGATGTCATGAAATTGAAGCGGGCCTGGTCACATGTTGGGCTATCAACTCAATAGCATATCTAATATGAGTATCAAGTTGTACCCTTTCAGCATAACGACCTACAAACTATGGCCATGTCCTTGTAAACTGCAGCAGATGGATTTTGATTATGGCTAATAGTTTTTATCTACGTTTTTAGAGGCGGCGGCAGAGACGCTGATATGAATGGCGCATACGGTTTTAGACTCAAGAAACCGTTTGGAGAAACATCTTTGACAAATTGCTTGGAGAAACCGTCCCGTTTGTTTGACTTTTGGAGAAGCTGAAACCAAAAGCTAAAAGAACCTTAAAGAATTGGGCCTATAGTTCCACATAGTTGTCACAACACTGATGACTAGTTCTAGATCATTATTTGGAGAATTCTTCTTCATATCTAGCTACAGTAGTTCTCAATAATAAAAAAATGGAAATGATATTGGCATATATCAGGCTGTAGGGCAACCTTTCATCTTCATTTAAAGAGAGTAATTAGCTCTTATTTATCATTGTGTTCACACTGTTTTAGCGTATCACCAGAATTGCACAAATTTCCGTTTCGTTTTCGATGATGTCATGCCACTGTGAGAAATGTTGATGTTGAGAGTCTACTGTAGCTAGCTTGTTTCTCTCACCAGATTCGTGTGGAAAACAATGTCTAGGATTGTTGGGGTATCACCTTTCAGAGCTGAACTGCTAGGTAGGTGTGGTGAGTGGAGAAGCCAAGCAAGTGCAAGCAAAAATGAGGAGTGGTATTCGGTGGTGAAGGGCTTTTCAGTCACTTGGAACATTCTCCACAGCAGGTCTTGAGAAAGTGGTAAAGTGCGCACTTAAAGGTATATAAAATATGCATCTGTCCTAGTAGGACCACCCGTGCGATTTTAGAAGATGCCGCATGAGAAATTTGTCTAAGATCCTGTTGCGAATTAGGGAGTGTTTGGACGAGGGACAGCTTTGGGAATTTTGTGGGATTTAGTTCAAATTGAGATCCCCAATCCAATGTGGCCCTTGGTCTGTATACAATAACCTATCCTGGATAATTAACTTAAGCTTTTAAATTTTCTACAGCAACTAGCTTTTAAATAGAGTGTCTTTTATGGTAGGGTCCACAAATTAATTGTAGTACACTTTGTAGCGATTTCATTTATATCAGCTAAAATCACATCGAGTTTCTGTTACTCAGTACTCTCTCTTACAAATAGCCCAAAACTATAAACTATAAGCAGCAGCCAAAAATATACCCAATGTAAGGTAGGACTATCTGTGCAAGTTTGGGGACCTACTAAGACTATTTGTGCAATAGTGGTGCCCCCATGAGAAATTTGTGCAATTTTCGAAGGTGGTGCCCCATGAGAAATTTACGTAGGATCCTAGCTGCGATGTAATTTACGGTGGTGTTTGAACAAGGGGACTACTTCGGAAATTTTGGACATCTATTATTATATAATTAAAGCGATAGAAAGATAGAAAAGTCATCACGTTTGCTCCTGAGCACTAGAAATTCTCACGCTAATCGGTGAAAGAGAAAAATATACACCATCAGATTAAAGAAAGAGGCTTTGTCAAATATAATAAAATAACCAAAAATAAAAATAAAATAAGTAATTTGATTCCACATTAATTCCTAACAAAAACTCTAAATAAATACAATTCAAAGTAAAAATTAGACAACAATTAACAATTGGATTTCCATACGAACTCAACAAAAATAACTGAATTTAGAATAAAAACAAAATAAAAGTAGTAATTTGATTTTAATGCGAATTGTAAGTAAAATTCCCAAATAACTGTAATTGGAAAAAATTAAAGAAAATTAGCAATTAGACTTGTATTAGAATTCAAACAAAAACTAATTGAAATTTGGAATAAATATAAAATAAAACTTCCAATTTGATTTCCATACAAATTCCAAAGTAAAATCCCCAAATAAATATAATTCAAAATACAATTAGCAATTAGATTTATATGTGAACTCAACAAAACAATAACCAAAATTTGGATAAAAATAAAATTTTCAATTCAATTTTGATAGGAATTCAAAGTAAAATCCTAAATAACTACAATTTGGAATAAAATTAAAGAAAAATTAGCAATTAGATTTGTATACAAAGTCCAACAAAAATAACTAAAATTTAGAATAAAAAATAAAATGAGCAATTTGATTTTGATAGTAATTCAATGTAAAATTCCTAAATAACAATAATTTGGAATAAAATTTAAAAGTAGCAATTGCATTTGTATGCAAATTCAAAAAAATATAATAGAAATTCAGTATAAAATAAAAGAACATTTGTAATTTGATTTTCATACAAATTCCAAAGTAAAATATCTAAATACCCAAAATTCATAATAAATTAAATAAAATTGGCAATTTGATTTGTATCGAACTCTAATGACAAAAACTAAATTTTGTAGGAAAATAAAAGCTATAACAAGAATAGTGCAAATAATGTTGGAGGAGATCATGCAAGAGTGCAATGGCATAGAGCTATCTTACAAGAAGATATTGACCACGTTGAAGCAAAAAGCGAGGCATAGCAAAGATGAGGACAATGGCATGCTACTTAACTTAGCCATTCGGCGGCATGTTGTGCTACTCACTAGAAGCGGTTGAAAGCCAAAAGTTGAAGGAGACATGAGTCACGACAATGAGTGGTGAGTGTCGACTTTGTTGAAGGAGCTAGTTGCTAAAGAAGCACACTAAAGGGAATTCTTTCCAGAAAAAGATGAAACTTTGCATTGAAGGCGAGCTATAGATGATATGGAGCCATTGGGTAGCTAGGGGCGTGCTATCGCTAGTGAAGTGCGTCATCACGGCAATGGCGATAAGATTACGTATATCGTTAGAGGCGACTAAAGTAAATATGTTGGCATCCATGAAGATGGGAGGTCACCGCATTTAGTGGGAAAACCACAATGTTGAGTTGGCCAATGTCGAAGAAGAGTGGCGACATGGGAGAAGAGGATATATATAGGAAGCCTCTTTTCTACTCCCAGTGTAATTACACCTATGTCGTATCTCACAACATAGGTAGTATCTCGTGTAACGGAGTATGTACGTGTAGTATCACAGTATTTAAGACTATATAGGTGGTATGAACAATTTTTGAGGTGGTATGCATTTTTGACATACTCCTTTTATATGCGTATATAAAGAAGGGGTTGGTGGTTGAGTCGGCCTCCCTCACCCATTCTCATTAAAAGTTATCTTTGGTGGCGTGTGGGCCACCACACCTCACACCCCTCCACCCGCCTCCAAACCGTGACCCCCAACCCACGAATCCGCGCCTCCCACGTTCTCCCCGTTCTCCCTCGGTTCTCGCGCGCCTCCTCCCATCCCTCCTCGCCTCGCCTCCTCCCCTCCCTCATCCGCCTCCTCCACAGCCTCCCCCCCGCGCCCCCTCGGTTTTCTGCTGCTCCTCCCTACCCGCGCCCCTCGGTTTTTCCGCTGCGTCGCCGTCAGATCCGCTCCGCCCTCGCTTCTCTCGCCTCTTCCCGGCGCTCCTTCGCTCCACCACCTATTTGCTCCGGCGCCGCCTCCTCCCCACCCAGCGCTGCCGCCGCCTCCTCCGCGCTCCTCCGCTCCGCCTCGCCTTCTCCTCCCCCCCCTTGCTGCTCGCTCCTCCGCCGCCTCGCCTTCTCCTCCCCACGCCGCGCCGCCGTCGCCTCCTCCTCCGCATCCATGCTGCCGCCGCTTCTCCCCCACCCCGCGCCGTCGCCTCCTCCTTCCCCACCCCTCCGCTCCGCCGTCGCCTCCTCCTCCCCACCCCGCGCCGCCACCACTCCTCCGCCCTCGCCTCCTCCTCCCCACCCCGCACCACCACCGCCTCCTTCCCCCACCCCTCTCTTCTAAATCCGCCCCCCGCACTGCCGCCTAGGCGGCCTAGCCATGCGGGAAAGGAGGCGGCGGTTTGGCAATGGAGGTGGCGGCTAGAAAGTTAGCGGTGGTGGCGAGCTCTAAACCCTAGGGTAAAACAAAGGAAGGTCCATTTATTCTCTCGATGCTCATTTCCTTTTCTTCCCTATGGTTTACGAGTTCTCATGTGAAATCTTTGCTCTTTGTACCAAGATTGATCTATATCTTTGCTTCTTACGTAGTGCATGCAGTTACTATTTCTGATCTTGCTTTGGAAGATTCCTTGTTCTTGAGGATGAGTCCTGTGTTCATGGGAGCCTAGGGTATGACACTGCTTTCGAAGCTCGATCAATCTCCTTTGTTACCGCTACGACAAGATCGATCATATGGACATGAGGTCGGGCCTACGTTTCACATTTGTTCAATGCATATACTCAGTATATTTATCTCTGGGTACACAATGATTTGTTGATTTCAGGCATCTTTTTTGGCTATTGGATCGAGATGAGCAACGAGAGAATTCTGAGTTAGATTATTATAATTTCTGTACCGCCATATTGTCTTGGTTTGATCAGCTTGAGTTCTGAAGAGAGGCAAAATTATCACCCCTTATATACTGCTCCTAGCTCTATCAACATATAAACAATTCAATATCGACCCTTATATTCTGTTACTATTATACTTTCTCTTATTTTCCCTCATTTTTGGATGTCATTCTTAGCAAGACAAATGCCGAGGATGGAGGAGGATTGGCACTGTTCTCTGGAATCTGCACAAGAAAAGAGCGAGAAAGCAGATGTAAGTGGTGACAATATGCTTGTGATAATCTGTGTAGGTGATCCTCTATTGACTATGTTGTTGTTCCCTTCAAACTTGACTTTAGTAGAATGTGATTTGGTTCTTTGGTGCTTTTTTAAACTTATGGTAAAATTCCATTAAATCATGCTTACCACTTTAGTAGTTGATATGGTTCATACCTGTTGAAATTGACAAAGGAAATGTGATATCCTTCTATACTAATATGTTTGGGGTCTCATATGAATTTCAATGGATGTGGATTGTGATGAAATATTTTTATCAATTGCTCTCCACACACTCGCATCTACGATACATTGTCGGGAAAAGTGCAAGGTGATAGGATCTTCCAGTTTTTAATTGAATAGACTTAGTGTAGAAAATTAAACTTGATCTTGGGCTGCAACAATCCATGGCAAGATTGTCTTTGGTAGTGCATTTGTATACCTTTTTATGTTACATCTTGCTTCTAATTTCTAAAATAGTTTAGATATGTGTTGAGTGTTGTTCAGACTAGATTATGGATAGTATTAGATTGGTGGTAAATTGGGGTCTCAAATGGCCAAAGGAGAGTGAGAACTTGATAGTACAAACATTGTATGATTCGGTTATCTTTGTACCAAGGTGGGCTATTCTCCATGTCTAAAATGCTTTTAGATATTTTTACGAGAGACCATGTGGAGGTCGCCTCATGGTTGTGATGAGTAATTGACTCTTAATCTAGTGAGATTGAGTTTGGTTTTGAAGTTTGAGAGGAGAATGGGTCTTTCTGTTGGTTCCTAAGCCCTTACGACTTGCTTGGCAATAGCCTTACGACCACATTGTTTGTTGTCTTGGCGGTGGATGTGTTCGACCATCGCGCGCTTTTTGGCCATGGTCGGAGGTCGCGGATAAGCAGCGACCACCTTGGGTGTGAGCGGAGAACATCGAGAAGAGGTTCTGGTGGTTTGGTGCGTGGTCGGAAGGCTATGCGACTACGTTGTGGCGTTCGACCACTCGGCTATGGTCGAAGGCCGCCGGAGCGGCTCGACCACATTGGCGTGGTGCGAGTCGTAAGTCGAATCTCGATTGCTGTGGTGGAAGTCGGCGCGGGCGTCGACCACGTTGAGTAGTCGGCGCCTCGACCACGTTGTGATGCGGTTGGGCGGGCGTGAGGAGCGATCGGGACGCGGTCCAAATGCAGCGGGACTCGGTCGGAAGTGCTCGTAACGGTCGGAATCACTCGTGGCGCGTCGGATCACGATCTCACAGGGTCGTAGGCGGTCGGTTGTGCCGAGATGTTTGAGCGTGGTCGTAGACACATGGGAATTGGTCGTATGACCTCTAGGATCGACCATGTGGTGAGGAATCGGTCGTATGGCTTTGTGGTGAAGTCGTGACCTCGTGCATTTATTGGTTCATCATTTCGATCGGTCGGATGATGAGCGACTTGGGATGGTCGTAGACTTTGGCGATAAAGTTGTAGCGTTGTTGTGTGCGGTCGTAGGCTCGATGCGACTTGGTGATCTGCTTTACATCTTGGTAGTTGTAGCGATCGGTCGCGGTCGGCTTTGTGTGATCGGTGATCCTAGGCGGCGATTGGTGGTGGTGAGGCCGATTCGACTTGGTATTGGTTATGTAGTCGTGGGATCGACTTGGTGGTCGATCGAGCTTTACGACTTGGTGGTCGTAAAGGCTCATGTCTTGATGTCGGCTCTCGACTTGGTAGTCGTAGGAGTTGGTCGACTTTGTGATCTTAGCGACCAGTCTTGGTAGTAAGTAGTCGTAGCGCTGTGTGGTGTCGTTGCAAGCTTACAATGGTCGTAGCTTGTGTCTTGGCGGTCGTGCAGCCTAGTGAGTGGTCGTAGGCTGCGGGAAGGCTCTTGTGAGTGGAGGGTTTCTGCGTTACGTACAGCGAGTGGTCGTATGGGTATGGTCCTTATGCGATAATATCGTAGCGGCTAGCAATGGTTGTGGCATGTGTCGCATGGTCGTAGTGGTGTGAGGCGGTCGTAACGACATGTTGTGTGGTCGAAGGAAGCGGGAAGTGTTCGGGGCTTCGACCATTTCTTGAGTTGTGCATTCAGTGGTCGTAGGGGTTTCGATCAGGTTGTGTCTTTGTGACACTTGTTGGTTGTACCGATGGTTTGTCTGTTATGCAGTGCGGTGCTATGTGACGGTTTGCACTGTCGTGTGGCTGCAGGACTTGAGCTATTTCATGGTGAGCGTGGGAGGACCGGGACTAGGCTCGGGAGGTGTTGAGGTCCGGGCGGTCGAAGGCGCTGAAGATGATCGAGTGGTGAGGTGGTTGCAAGCCGAGGAGACAAGGAACCGGAGCTAGAGCAGCGGAGGCGGACGCGACGAGCAGCGGCAAGGAGGACCGGGACTAGACTCGGGAGGCTGAGTCAGGCGGTCGGGGGCCGGGTGCGGTCGTGCTTGCGCCAGCAGAGCCGGAGGACTAGGCTCGAGAGGAGCTGAGGTCCGATCGGTCGGGAGGAAGCGGATGTGCGGAGACTAGTCGTGGCGAGGCATGGATGGTCGAGACTAGGCGCGAGTCTTTGGTCGTGGCGGCGGGAGATGCCAAAACGGCGAGTGCGTGAGGTGGTTGCAAGACTTGGCGACAAGGGAGGAGGAAGCTTCCGGGAAGGCAGCGGGATGGCATTTTGGAGAAATGCGGAAAGGCGCAAAGGAAGCGTGTCTCTGCAAAAGCAGAGTGGTTGGCGCTAACGGGCAAGCGGTGGAGCCGTCGGGTGTAACGGGTAAAGCAGCTGGAGCTCGTTCTCGCTAGTGGGTAAAGAGTGACAAAATCCGGTGTTAGGTGGGGTTTATGGGTTATCCCGGTGTGGATTAATGGATGGATCCATTAGGGTTAGTCTCGGGTGTGAGGCTATAAAAGGGAGAGGAGGCACGAGTTTGAGTGGGTTGGCATTTGGGCCTTGGAGGCGACCGCCTCTCCCTCCATGGGAGTCTGTGAGTGTGTTCTTGGGATTGTGTGAGAAGAGAGGATGAGTGGAGAATCCATGTATGAATAATCGAGAAGAGAGAAAGAGAAGAGGTGTGAGCTCCTCTCTATGCTCTCAGGCGTATCAGGATTCCTTGTACTCCTTGATGGTTGGAATGGAAACTACGAGTTGTGTTCTCTGTCTTGTGTTTGAATGATTTGTTTGCACTCTCTTTGTTCCTTCGTATATCTGTGTTCTTGGCTTTCGAAATCGCAGTTGACATGTGGGTTTTACTCAAGCCATCTTGGCTATTCTAGTCCACAGCGGTTCTATTCATCAACTCTGGTACTTCTTGCTTTGAGTTGTGTTCTTGGTTTGAGTAGGCCTAGTTTTGATTTGCTCGGAGCAGGAATCTGTCTCAAGGCTATTTGGCGATTCATTCCGAGAGCAAGAGTCGAATCGGAGAAGTGTTTGCGTCTCGCGATCGTCGTGCGAGTACATGCTCTGCATTAGCTACGACCTCGTTGAGACTTTTGTGCATGAGTCGACCGAATTCTCTGTTTCGGTTTCGACCACGCCGTTTGTCGAGATCTCGGCAAAGAAGTTTTTCACGCCTTGGTTTTCTCTGTCAAGGGCGTGAGCAAAGCGTTGTCTAAAGTCTCATACCCGATTGCTTTGTGAATTGCAAGATATTTGGAAATCAAAGCAAGTGGTCATGAGCTCTGGCTTGTCTAGTTGGTCGTGCGCGCCTTCTCATTTCGGTCATTCTTGTGCGGTCTCTTTTGTCGGTCGGATCTCGGGTTTTGATGGATCGTCGTCTTCCGAGTGACTCGATCGACCACGAGTTGGTGTTCGATCTCTGAAGCAGATGGTCTATCTCTTTGTCGAGTGATCACGATAGAGCCTTTCGATTGCCTTGTTTTGTCCTTGGCGGCGATTCTAGTTCGGTGTTAGTGCGATCTTACATTCTCCGATGAACATTCGATCTTCCTCTTCATAGCTTTGTAGCTATTGGAGAAGAAGATTGTGTGAATACTGGAGAGATTTTAAGGCACCATTCACCCCCTCTGTTGCCTTTTCGGTCCTACAATTGGTATCGAGCAAGGTTTGCTCTATATTTGATCTTAACCGATCCGGAGCATGGCAACTAGTAGGGGATCTTGTGAGCTTTTCTTTGCATCTTTCTTGGGGTGTTTGCCAATGATGTCCTTTGCGACAAGAGGCTGATTTCGGTTGGAGGTGATGTTATTTGCAAGCCTGATCCCGTCTTGAAGCGGCGAAGCGATGTTCGCAGTCTTTGGGACATGGTCATTAAGAGTTATGACCACAGTCTCGGTGGCCCCATCTGCGACTACACTTCGTCGACACAGTGCTTTCCCTCGGTGCACACTCTCGATACTTTGGTTTGTCTTGATTTACCACTGTTCTCCGACCGGATGATGAAAATTCTTTGAGGAGAGGAGTGCAATGATCTGAGCTTGCATCTTGAGACTTTGTCACCTCTTTCATTTAAGAGGTGGACCCTTCCTTGAGCATAGTTCTTTTGTTGTCGGCACTTGTGCCTTTTGCTTAGTTGGCTAGTGCTTTTCTTGTTGGCTCTTCTCGGTTAGTCAAGTGATTTCTCTTTTTTTAAAGCAAGGATGGTGCTTTGTCCTTTTGACCATGTTTCATGGAGGACACTTACATCAATGCTCATTTTGAGAGAAGGATGGACATCTTGAGCATCGTAGACTTGTTTCTTTTATTTTTGTTGCTCTTTGTGCGTCTTGACACGAGGAAAGACTTCCACCGCTTCTTAATTGGTAGACCTTGTTCGCCCAAGCGAGTGCGCACCTCTGAGTGAGAAGGTGTGAGTCTCCTTTGATGCTTTGGTTGGTTCTTTTCTTGGTTGTTCATGTGCCGGGATCAAAAGAACACACGGATGATAATGCTAAGAGGACGAACAACAACTCATCATGAGCAAGGTAAAATGTCAATATGACCTTGGCCTTGTCCAAGATGAATATACTTGCTCTTAGGGATAATATGAGTGCCTAGATGGTAAACTGCTAGATCGTTCTTGCTAGGTTGAAATCTCATTTAGCATGTATAGGTTGTGAGTCTTCCACTACAGATGGCGATAATTTAATTTCCCTTCTTGCATGTTAAAATCTAAAAATGAGAAATTAAAATTTTGACTCACCACACTTGTGTAGAGGAGCTTGTTTCTGCTAGAATCTGGTTTAGTAAAAGCCAAGTTCCTCTACTGTGTTGTCGTTGTAGTCGTAATGTCTTACGATCACAGCTTCGGCTTCTCGGATGTAGTCGTAGCTTCATACGACCACGTCTTCTGGCGGACACTCTTACCTGTCATCATGGTCGTAAGTCCATACGACTTCGTCTGCTGCTTCTTAGCACGTTCTTGCGCGGTCGCCATGGTGAAGCGCATTTTGATCACGCTGCAATCCCCAATTGTGGCTGAAAGGCTTTACGACCCTGTCTCTCGGCTGTAGTCATTCAAGACTATGCCTCTTGTGCTACGGCCACGCTCATGTCTTCTCGGCCGTAGTCGTAGCACGTAACGATCACTCATTTCTGCTGAGTGGTCGTGTGTCAAAGTCTTGGGTTCTCAAGTAATTGCTTGCTAACTCTTGAGACCCAAGACTTGGGCTCTGTTCTTGTCATTTGTAGGTCTCTAGGCGCTTGTTGGAAAACATGGAATTGATTGGAGTTTTAGTCTTACGCCTCATCATATGACTAGAACATTTATTGGCTCTCCACTTCATAGCCTCCAAGAGACATATGCTCTCACGTTGGTGTCTTCACCTACTTTGTGAGCTATTCTTTACCTTCATGTCTCTATATACATGTGTTAGTCTTAATTGGCATGTTGTGTTTGTTCGGTGCTCACTTATACCATCTTGGCATGTTCTTTCTTCAATACTTTCATGTCATGCCTTTATGTGTATGTTGCTTAAGTATCCATATATCTTGTCATATTTGTTAGATGCTTAAGCTTTGACCTGACTTCATGGCGAAGTAGAATGTGTATATTAGAAGTCAAGTATCATCATGACCTTGTGCTCTGTAGTATCTATCATGGTTCACATCTTGCTCCTTATGTTCATTCATCATTATTTATACATGTTAGCATACTTTTCATGATTCTGATTTGTCGTGTTGTATGTCTACATGATGTATGCACATGTATGGACAGTATGAGCTTGAGTATATCTTGGATAGATTTTCTATGTCATGATGTTTTGTTTATTCATGCCTTCTTATCTTTTACAGTATACATGCTTATATCCATGCTAGCATATGTACGTGATCTTTCCTTGTCACTGCTATGTGCATGGTTGTGATTCATTGAGATACATGTTTACCTTGATCTTTCTCATTCCGGTTTTGGCATGACATAAAATGTACAACACCTTGGTAGCATTAGTCTGTGCTTATGCTTAGACATCATGAAGCTGTGGATAGGTCACAAGCTTCTTCTAGTATTGGGTGGCTCTAGGCTCATTGTTCTAGATGCTTTTGATGAGGGCTAGATTGAGCTTGTGGGGTGTGTTCTCATGCATTAATATTTGTAATGCTACTGTTTGTGGTCTTTTGTCTCAATCTGGATCA